>QVRM01004256.1:0-28198 GCA_003439945.1 Dermanyssus gallinae
TATATATATATATATATATATATATATATATATATGGTAATAAATAATAACCGACTCACTTTCTCCCTCAATGGTCGGTTTCGGTTCATTAGAGCTGGTCACACCCAAGCAGAAACGAACAAGATGAACAAATACGCCGAAGGCAAGAGCCCATAAACTTCAGCCCAGTGGCATTCGAAACCTTGGGACCACCGGGCCCCTTGACCGAGAGAATACTTACTAAATTGGGAGAACGATTAAGGTAACTACTGGAGACAAGAGAGCCGCACAATTTTGCGCCAAAGATTTTCCATAGACGTCCAGTGGGGCAACGCGATCTCAGTTTTGGGATCGCTTGCCGAATGGTGCACACCAGGGCTGTTATAGGCTGAAAGTTAACACGTTCACTTACACAGGATTGTAATATAATTGATTAATGTGTCGAAATGAAGATACCAAGCCTCAGAGATTTTTAGGTCATCCTAAAAAAAAGTGGGTTTTAAAAAGAGGGTGACTGAACTTCATACTCTTGAGAGTTAAGCACGATAGCCTGGGAAAAGCCATAGCTTTTGCCGGCGACCCGACAAACTTATTTCGGGTCGACCCGGCTAACGTTTCTAGTGGTAATAATACTTGATATGGTAAAAAGTTCTCGAGTTTTTTAAAATAATAATAATGGATTGGTTGTAAACGCGCATACAATCAATATCTTATTGTTTCGATGCGCTCGAAGGCTACTTCAGTTGTCCGATAGTTTTAGGCTGGGTGCCATAACTGTATATGGTTCTCAGGCAGTAGGGTGTTTCCGGTTCAGTACACAGAGGCTTAGGACGCGGTTGAGTACGAGAATCTCCCCTTTTGGCCTCGCTGTACTGCCAGAGTACTGGGGAACCGGGGGGAAGGAAGGTGGTTTTTAGTGAGTATTAGACGCGGATAGGATGGCCCCCAGTACTCTCCCCCGATGTCGAGTTCCACACTATCAACCGTCAACAACGTCGGCAGGTGTGCGTATTTGCATTTGCCACCCCCATCATAAAAAAAGCAAAAGCCAATGGTGTGTCGGTTTGGTATTACGTAAGAACTTATCCTATAATTCTCAAATATATCAATTGATGCTAAAATGGTATGTTGTTATTGCAACTTTACGGATGTTAAGATAGATAGGGATCTTACTTAAGGGACTTTTGACTGTCTACAAAGCCCTGAGTTCTTTTTTAGTAATGGTATCCTGCTGTGCGGTGGTGGATACAGAGGCTCTCTTCAAAGGGTTTAGGTGATTCAAAACGATGCACTTCGTGCCATCTTCTTGCGACAGCTCAACGAGTCAGAGTTAGTGATCTGTTTGCTGCCCATGACCTTTTACCAGTCTCAAAAATATGTATTCCTAGATGGCCATGCTTCCCTAGAAAACCTCTCGTGGTTTATAACCGGTGAATATTGTATTTCCTTTGTGCCAGCTGCCGCATTTTTGAAACGCGCTCTCTGGCCGCCTACCTTTGCTTCGCTAGTAGTATAGACCTCTTTTTGTACATCTTTATGCATCTTTTTAGGTATCCATACATACAAAAATATTAAAACGTATATATTTCTGATACAGATGTGAAACAACTAAGAATAAGACGATACACAAAACACCTCAAGCAGGATATCAACTATTCTAACCTAAAATTACAAAAATGAATTATTTATCTAACGTCTATAGTAAGCGTAATATTTCTTTCAGTTCAAGTTCAACGCGGTTTATTTAACGTAACTGCATTTTGCAATGCTTACGTATATATATATATATATTATATTTTTTTTTTAATAGGACCGTCTTCTTCGGACCAAAAAATTATCTAAATTCAATAATTCCTCCTTGAGCGTATATTTTTCCGTATATATATATTATATATATATATATATATATATAATACATACATACATATAGGAAGCGCACAGCAGAAATCCCTGATGATTTGCGAATAGTCGGACATTCGGACCAATTTTGACGTTTTCTCGTCACGGGCGCTAATGGCTTTGTTCCGGGCGCACATTGACCAGTATCCTGTATCGAACTGTGATTGATGGGCACTTCGTTGAATTCCAGCCGTTCAGAAGTGCTTCGCGTGGCTGGAGTTTCGAATGAAGTCGCGAGTGAAGAAAGTCGTAACGATTCATTCCGGTCGGGCAACGATTATTGTAATCCTTGACCTCAAGGGCCGTTACACGACGGAAACGTTACGTTATGACGTCGAAGCGACTCGCCTTGAATTGCTGCACAATTTGTTTCTCGTATTGACGCAAGATATTTTCAGTCTAATTTTGGCCATGTCCATATCGGCTGTTATATACATATATACATAACAAGAACATGGGCCGCAATAGAGGCCCTTTACGTTCATTGGATGTCCTTAGAAGAACTGTGTGAGGAATAACTGTATGCCATGACGCAATGGCCCGCAGTCAACAATCCATCACCAAGAACAATCAATCATTGGTCACGCCACTCGCATGCATGGGGCTCGCAGTAGGTAGCCTACACTGATGCCGTACCGAGGCGATATTTAACTACGAACTCAGACTAAACAGCGAGCTTCTTTGGTTAACGGGACGTCGCTTACTATTGCGTCGTTAGGCAATTATTCGAGCAAACCCTTAAAACATACCTCTATGCATCCTGCAAAAATATCTACTACGAACAAACAACAATGCACATAAATAAAATAAAAGCCAATTGATATGAACTAAAGTATATACACACGATAATGAAGTGCGCGCTATGGGACAGCAATACTAATATGATACATAGAGAAGCGCTAGCCAACAGACGCACAGAGCAGCATGGTTTATTGTACGGCGGTTTTTTAGCTTGATTGCGAACAAGCCGGCGGCAAAAGTAACTTTATCCTTATCCGAAGTTAGTAAATGCATACTTATAAAAGTATAATACAGATAAGGATGCAGGTATATATATATATATATATATATATATTCCATGCTTCATGAATTCTTATAGAATTATCATCTTTTATACGTTCCACGTGTTGGGGTCAATGCTTGTGCCCGCTCCACCCCACCATGGTTCTTATCGTAAAAACAGAATTTTCCCCTTAGACATCTAGGGGAAGACGTCCTCATGATGGCATGTGTGTGTTGACTTACAAAAGACGTCTTAAAACGTGCAAAATATCAGAGATGCAGACGAACTCTGTTGGCTCGTTAGACATTACCGACTACTGAGGGGTAATCCTCGGGATCAACCAGGACTCGGGTAATTCCCGCATGTGGTAGGGATAGGCGTAAGTCAATCGGATCAGTTTCACTGACCACGCCAAAAAGGTCACCATGCCTAAGCAAAGCGCCGGATATCGCTATATGCATACATATCTGCAGACATATTAGTTATAAACAACGGAGCCGTAAATGTTTTGTTTTACCATTTTTAAGCAGCAAACGAGCCTTATTAGGAAAGCGTTTCCGAGCCATAAACATTATTCGCTGTCCCTTGTTAGGCACATTATGATGTGATTGAGCTGGTGGTGTCAGCGACCGGGTCCGATTTTTCTTTGTTGAGTATGTGAATACGTTGTCTCTCGAGTTTTGAAGAAATCCTCTGCCATAAACACTACCGCCACAGTATGGCTCAGAGGGAAAACACGAACCATTCGGAATGCCTGCGCGGGTTACACACGTGTAGATATAGAAAATGTAAATAAAACTGTCCCGTCGAGCAGATTGTGTAGCGCAAGCGACATGACTAAAGTCGTCGAAGGGCGCCGAAAAGATAACTTCTCAAAACAACAACAACAACGACAGCAACAACAGCAACAACAACAACGACAGCAACAACAGCAACAACAACAAGGACAGCAACAACAGCAACAACAACAACACACAACAACAACAGCGACAACAACGACGACGACGACGACGACAACAACAACAACAACGAACAAGAAAAACAGCAAGAGCAGCAAAGATATGAAAAATGAAAACGCAAACACAACAGGAGAGACAGAACAGCAACAACTTAGAGAACAACATCCACATATATAGAAGGATGTAACAGTGTAAACAAGACATTAAGGGCTGTTGAAACAGCGACAGGCAGCAGCAGCAATATTAACAATAGCAGCCGCAGCCAGCAGCAGCCGAAGCGTGGTCGTTAAAGCTACGATAGTGTGGGCTGACAACCCACTAAAATTCAGTCGGTTCTCTTTAGCTCTCGTTAGCGGTGGCGGCAGTACCGTCTTCTCGACGATTACTTCGACTGGCCACTTTATCTTGCCATTACGGACTGCCATTCGACTCTGTGCAGCGGTTATACTCGCTTTGAAGACATAATCTGAGCATCCTCGTATGATTCTTGAGGAGTCCTATTTGCAATATATATATATATATATATATATATATATATATACTATATATATATATATATATATATATATATATATATATATATATATATATATAGATATATATATATACATTTTTCACACAACATTTTTCTCCACAATACAATGCTTCAGTTAGATGTCACATAGTTACCTTTGTGTCTTTAAAGTCGTTCGCTAATTTGTATGTGTAAACTCTCGCTAGGCATTGGATTACCTCTGTATCCAATTGGAGTTTTTCCATTGACAGGTCAGTGTCCGCTCGTGCCACATTTAAACCGCAAGAGTGTCCATTCCGAGCCCTAGGATTGGTTTAACATAATATTCATAATTATTTTGCGTATTCACTTTGCGTAAAAAAGCATGCGCTTTACTCAGTCTATGCTTTTTGGGTTGCTTGCAAACGAAAGAGTGTTAAGGTAATCCCGAGATATTTTAAATGTTTGACTAGTTTGAGTGGTAGACCTGATGCATGTTATGATCTGGCGCGGCATTCGTTTTCCCTCTGGGTTTTTATTGGGCTATATATGTAGAATCATTGCAATTTCTCCGTACTTATTTGGAGGGTCTCAAGCAGCTTGTTGTTTCGCACGGACACATTTTGTAACGTGATGTCTGGCCAGCCACATGGGTGTAATAAATTTTAGTAATTTCACTTCTCACTCCTAAACAAGACATTTCCGCCTCCCTTCCATTAGAAAAAAAAAAACATTTTAACGAGTTCTACGACCGTTAAAATTGCCTTGGTGGACTGTCTGAATGTATCCGGTATGCGCCCGTACGTCATGTCTCTGTAGCCAATAAGAGCCTGTTTGAAGTAGAGCATGAGCACACACCAGCTATGGCCGACCGAACAATTGCAAATCTAGAATTTTAGCAATGATCAGCTATTGTTACGTATTTCGTGCCGGAAACCTAACTGTCAGTCAACATTTAACTATTAGTCTATAGGACTGCTTTTGCATTACTTTGTAAGGCAAACCTTATAAGTACAAATGTGCAATGGTGGGGCTCGAAGTCGTGCACTTATGTGTCTCCTCGGGTCGCGAGACGCACGCGACTGCACGACATATGTCCTCTAGTAAACAGGACGGCCTACCCGCTTATACCGACTGTTTTGGTAACGGGTGGCTCGCGGAACATACGGCCATGTTCTGGGATAAGCATTGGTGGCCGCCTTGCGATCCAGGCTTAAACCCTCTTTATTAATCACTATGTGTGGGGCATTATTGGGCGAGGGTGAAATAAAACCTGAGATAACCATCGACTCTATCACTGTCTCCATTCAGCAGGCATTTGCAGACATTTAAATTGAAGACAAAGTTTGCTACATCCCTCTAAGTGGTTTAAGCTTTGAATTGAAGCGATGATGGAAGCAAACGGCGGTTATATTGAATCAATAAGCCCGCCAGAAACTCCTAACCAGCCCATGCCATATAGCACACACACACTTCACTCAAATATGAGTTTTCACTTAGATACAGCATCTTAACTATGCGACATCATCAAATATGGTATATATATATGAATATAGCAACAACAAATTAAGGCTAAAGGAGACGGTGCGCATGCGTAAGGATCACCACAAAAAAATCATCCGTCATAGGGGCTAGCAGAACTGAACGGTCGTATAGCAAGGACTTCGTTCGCTACTCCTCGGAGAAAATGTGATATGCTCATATCTGTTAGATGGGGAAAGGAGGCAGATTTGTTTTTCATTTCTCACCATCTATCTACTTCGCAAATGGCAAATGGCATCATTCGTCATAAGTCTGCGCATAAAGTAAACGTAAAACAAAGGAACTAGAAATAGCCACGAACTACTTAAGCTAAGCCGCCAAGACGCTTTGTCCTTCCTTTAGCGAGTTGCTTCGTAGTGAACATCTGACATCACCAATTACCTGCAGATAAGTGTTTGATGTTGAAGATGAAAATTCTGTTTGTGCCACCTTCTTTGTGGTTTCGCTCTACCGTATTACCAGACCAATACGATTCTAACGAAATGTAACGTTTCTATAAGATGCCCACCATTAGGCGCACAACAGCAGCAGCAACAACAACAGCAACAACAACAACAACAGCAGCTGCAACAACGACAACAACAGCAACAGCCGAAAGATTACACAAGAGTTTATCTCAGCACAAGCGCCAAATTTGACAGCGACCAAACATACGACGCTTTCAACTTGTATTTTTGACCAGCTTCTCACTAAACGAACGACAAAGCAAACTCCGTACGACGTAATGAGCCAATGTTTTGGCTGAAGTGAGCACTTGCGATAGCCAAGCGTTGTAGCCAAGCAGTCTTGATAGATTACTAGGCAGTGGTGCACACTGTAAAAACATATCTTCACTCGTAGATCTGTTGTCGACGTGACACGTAATAATAACTAAATTTTATTTTTGCCACTTACGACTGGCAACGTGAAATCAGCGAGATCGACTTATACAATAGTATGATCCTGTTCAAAGGCCAAGCACGCCTTCGAATGCGCCTTAATAGAAGAGGTCGACAAAAGACTATACGTAGGAAGTTTGCAAATAATAAGCATATTTAAACGGCAAAGGAGTAAAAAGAAAGCGCGTATCAACGGATGCAAATACCATTTATTGTTCAACAGCTAACACAATCACTTCTTATTTCCGCAGCTGTGAGAGTAATAAATACGAGAGTATTTACTATCGCATTAAGCGTTGTCTCCATTCTCCCAAGATGTACAGCATTATTAAGTTGCAGTGTGCTAACTCAAAACTATGCACAGTTCCTGCCGTTATATAGTCTAGCGTAATTGCTTAGTTCTGGATCAGCGGCTAAATCGTCGTTTTGCGTTTTTCCTCATTTTGCGTCTGGGTCTATCCTTAGTTTTTACTGCCCATTAACTCGGATACATTTAAAAGTGTGACCATTGTCTCCGGTCCTATAAAATCTGATTATAATAACGCCATAACAATAACGTCGCTGGTTGACCAGTGTGTTAAACATAGGCGATTAGTAATGACTAGAAGCAACATTTTACATCACAATAGTTTGGCTGTCTTCTATGAGTACGCAATATATTCACTTCTTTTTGGTCTAAAGGCAATGACTAAGCTTACACGTTAAATCAGTCCTCAAGTGCCTTAAGTGCAGGCCGAAGAGCACACCCACTCGGCATCAAATGACACTTTTAGTCGAGCATTGAGATCTGCTAGCTTATGTCCATGTGTACTAGAACCTGCGGGTCTATCCAGAGACGATAGAAAAAGGCCTGACGGTCTTACCCTAACCCCTTTGAGCGTGGTCGCATGCTTGTTTAGGACGCTACTGTTACCGTCTTATTAGCCCCTTCGATGGTCGGTTCAGATGCGGACCGGGCAGGTCATGCGTCCAGGTTAGCAAAGGCTAACAAATGTAGAAAATACTCTGGCGTTGGTTATCCGTACCAATTTTGCCCGTTGGCTTTCGAAACAATAGGAGGGCCAGACCCGCTTACACTGAAATGGATTCAGCGCGTGGGTAGAAGCCTTAACTTTTCCACGGGGGCTCGAGAGCATCGGAATTTTTGCGTCAGAGGCTGTCGCTCGACATTCAACGAGGAAACGCAGCATCTGTTCTGGGCACAGTGTCGAACTGGGCTAATCCTGGGTTAGAGAACCCGTAACTACAGGTTAACGCGGAGACAATTGTTCACTCCAAAGTGCTAACATAAAAAGTTATATAATTAAAATAGATCCGGTAAAAAGTACTCAATGATTACATAATTTTAGTCATTTTGAACCGCTTGCTTGATCCTGACCAGCACGGCTTTACCACCAAATGGTTTACATGTACGCAGATTTTACAGATGAAACAGAACTCGGCTATGCATAAATGCTCAAGAAACGTTTTAATGCGTTTATTTTGACCGAATTAGCAAGCTCGAAAAAATAGATCACTTTATTCTGCTCCTTAAATTGGAACGTCTGTATCATTCAGTGAAATAGGCATTATAGAGCAATTGTCACCTTCAAGTAGAGCTTTGTGATAAACCAAGTCCGGGCCTGTGCTGGGCTATCCTGTTGTGAATATTCCTACCCACGCGCCAGGCAAACATATTATTGATATGCTCCGTCTTTGCAACGCATCTGGACGCATACATTACTTGGCTTCTGCGATTGTTCGACCGTACTTTAAAGAAATGATCAATAAGACTTGCGCCCATAAGTTGAGCTAAAACCCGTCTCTCATTTTTTTCCTGAGTGTGTACATTAAGGGCGGCAATACAATGTCGTTCGTTTTGAGCTCACATCTTCTGTGGAGTCTGTTTAAAGATCTCCTTTGCACACCTTTAAGCATACCTATGTATTTACACAAATATGGATGCCATACGGGTGAGCGATATAAACGTTTGGATAACACAATCGATTTGTACAAACAAATATACACCGTAGGATTCTTGACAACGAAACAGCGAAACAACACATTCACACGCATGAATGCTGCTTTGATGAATGATTGATGCTACTAGTTTTAAGATCAACGGTCTTAAGTCGATAAGGAGCAACCTTACACTTTAAAACGCTCACAAATGCTAAGTGCCAAGGCAATTCTGCCAGGAATCCATTCTGGATATCTGCCAGTACCATTCTGGATATCTGCCAGTACGATTCAGGATAAACGTAAGACAAACGACGACAAACGATAATCTCAGATTGCTGGTTAGATCCTCTAACCTGCGTAACCGAGCTCGCTACGCAAGACATTAGTGCTCGGATTGAGGAAGGAAGCACGTGGGTGGTCGTTAGGGCTGCTTCAGATTCTGCTAGCTCAACCGTGCTAGACGATCTTATGGTGCTGTTGCCACACAACTCTGACCGCTATCTCGATTAGCAACGTTTTTTGTTACCGTATTGGTGAATAGGCCCGTCCGCAGAATGGCGTCTGCAGACCTCTGGCGGCGTGGTCTAGTGGGGGACTGCTAGTGCGCTAGTCATGGTTGTCATGATCTACCGGGGTGTCATCGCCGGTTCGATCCCTGCCCGCGTTGGTCGAATGTTCTTTGAGCGATGCTCATTGAGAATAGATGAAAAACAGCCATACCGCTAAGATTCAGCGGCCATGCGGCTGCCACAAGGACTGTTGGGGAAACCCTAAATATCTTAACATGTCCGGCCCTCGGAGCATTGAAGATATACCTCAGGTTAAGTGCCAAGTCCGTAGGGGACGGAGGATAGTCTAGAATTAAAAACAACGTCCTTAAAAAATGTTTTTAATTCTAGACCTGCAGCGGTGTGTTTCTCGGATGCCGAGTTGATGAAGTAAGAGGTGGTTGAGTTGAAAATAATGCAACGCCAGCAACGGAAATCGCAATTTGCGCTCGAGAAACAATGGCGTACAGTAACGGCGGCAGCAGCAGCTACAACAACAGCAACAGTGGGAGAATGTGGGAGACAGTTTCAGACTCTGTAAAAACTATAAAAACGACTTATTAAAAACAACCTCCTTAAAAAATGTTAAATGTTTAATTCCAGTATCAGACTTAGTACACAGAGTGCAGAGGAGTCATCGAAGGTCTGGCAAACCCAAGTCAGCTTAGTGACAGCACTTCTGACAGCCAACTGGTCGGCAACTTGGACAACATTAAACAACAATAATAACAACAACAACAGTAAGAGCAACATTGGCAACAATAGCAGCAACACCAGAAGCCGAAGCAACGACACCAGAAACCCCGTAGCAACAGGAACTGCGAAGGCAATCCGATTCGCTTGTCTGACGACGGAAATCCTTCGCGGGCCGCGGACAAGCCGCTGTTGTTGTTGTCGCCGACTCTGACCAACAGCAACAGCGCCTCATGATGACTTCGTAGACCGTCGGTGCTTTTCACTGATTCCTCCGATACACTAAGGTTTTTTTTTGCCGAGAGGAGATTTATATTCATATATGTGATCTCGGATACAACGTTGGCTCATTTGTGGTCTTCTTTCTTGCAATATATGCGATGGCAATTTATGCGCAAACATATGATGTGATCTTGTTTTGCTCGGCGTCCAGTTCTGACTCAGCGAAAACTGATTTATATCACAGATAACTCGATTTTACAATTTTATCGTTGTTATTGATGTTGCTGCTGCTGCTACTACTATTAGAAATAGATGCAATTATCCAATATAATTTAAGTTATCATGTTCGAGAGGACAGTTCAAGTAGAGAGCTTATCACCCGTAATATCGTACACCTCATAAACAGCGAAGCCCATGACAGTCTGACGAAAAAAAATGTAAACGTTTGCTTGAATAGTTATTATTTAAACCTTACGTAACGCGAAGGAAATCGATACAAATACTGCGAATGACATCGATGTCGTGAACTCTGTGTCAGGGCCGATCTTCAGACTACATAGCATTTATATACCAGCGCATATCAGGCGTAATAGCACGCAGTATTTGCGCTTGTTAGCTCGTGAACACAACAAATGCTTGGGGCACAGGGCACCTAACAAATTTTTAAGACAGGATTGAGATTCAAACTCGAGTAAAAACAAAGTGGATCTGAACTGTAGATAAATATCAGATCGTCAGAGCATAGTTATTGTAACGGTGCAACGGCGATGTTGTGTGTCTTTATGCATAGCTCATACTTTTTTTGTGAGTAAAACCAACTTTCCTAGACATTCTCTCATAATAAGGTCAGTCATTCTCCTTCGACGATTCGCTTTTAACAGTAGAGCTACACACTTTAATCATTGCAGATAATACTTTCGATCGTCTAGTCTACTTACATTGTGTTGTGTCTATTCCAGGTACCTACCATGCTTATGGCCTTAAACATCAAACCCTAGTAAATGCAGATGTCACTCTCAAGGAAGGTTGTCTTGAATAGAGATCGTTCAACTGACTAGGGCACTAGACAGAAAAAAATATAAAGCTACAGGAAAAACCGTTTCGAACGTGTTTTGCTGCACCTGGGCATCAACAGAATATCTGTGGAGTTATGTCATGCAGAGTGTTGCTAGATTAGATCATAGGGCGATATTCACTGGTCGATTTTGCGTAAAGGTCGGCTTTACGTGTTTAGACGTTCGTGTCTACACGCGTGTAAGTGTTTGCGTGCTATATGCCATTTTGTTGATCGATGTGTGACAGGCATAGAGAACAATTGTTAGGCAATAGAACGACGGTGGAAGTAAAGGAGATTGCTGGTGACCTCAATCTCGCCGCAACGACGTGATCTTCTTTGGAGGTGTTCTTCGTTTAGATTTGTAGGCTGATAGAAAGTCGAGCACTATTTAATCAAATAACAAAATAATAATAATAGCATTTGAGATCAAATAAGCTTTGGCTAAAAGCGTAGCCGGAATGTATACGCCTGCGTCAAGTCTAGGAATATATATCGGCATGCCCTCTCGCATACGCAAGCCTGAACATGCTGTAACAATATTCTGTTAGGATGGGGTTTCTCGTCGTTGATTTTCTGTTACTCTTGTTGATTTCGCTCGTGGCGAAAGTGTAGCGCGCAGGATCACATAACCGACTGCAATATATATATATATATATAAACATATAAACATATATATATACATACATACACTGGTGATGTAGTTTGCGGTTGTGCGTGACGCAGTTACTGCTACTTTCAGTAGGCTGCTGTTTCTGTAGCCAGCCCGTGTAACTCTCGCTAGCAATTTGTATGTCATTCCCCGCTCCCCTCCCCCACCCGCGTAGGCATGATATGACTGGGCGTCTTTCAACGGGACGCCGTCAACACCAACACGATGAAGACGATGACGATGACGACGACGACGACAACAACAACAACAACAACAACAGAACAACAACAACCGCAAACACAACAATAACAACGACAGTAGCGACTTTTACATGTAGATAAATCATCCAGAATCCAGAATTTACCTGCCTGGCTTCGGTTTCACACACAGCGAGGAATTGTGCAGTGTAACCATACAGTAATGCGACGGAGAACAGAAAGTTCCACGCCATAGACGTGGCGCACAGACACGGTGGAGTCCTGCCAACCATCTCGAGTGCATTCCAGGTCCGAGGTCGGCGGGGGGTGGGGGGGGGGGGGGGATTCGGAGTTGGAGATGCATGCCGGGTCGGTCCGAGGTCGGATATGTGACGATGCTGTGTACTCAACGCCGTTCCTGACGGCGCACACACGGCAGGCTTGTGGTTGGGCTGTAAATCTCTCTCTGTGTCGCTCTGCTCACGACGCGCATCGAGCGCCATTATGCATAACGGCGTGCGTCTCAGCGAAATGGCAATGAATCTTCTCGCTAAATGAATCAACTCGAACGCAAATTACATTTTTTGGATACAAAAACGGACACCACACGAACTATCTATACTTCTTTATATATGTGCATATAGATTTTTAGATTTCTATTCTTATACGTGTAAACGGATGAGGCTTTGCCATGGTTTGACTGATAATTCATACTGGCGGCTGCCAAATTTCGAGAGCAGGAGTAAACAGCATCATAAAGATCGAGTTGGATAAGGGAATCACTACATTTAAATGATCAGTTCGTGCAAGCCGAGGGAACAAATCGCGTAGATTAAGTTCCGTTGAGAATCTTAGATTGACTACTGTTCAGAAGCAAAAACAACAAATAATATATATATATATATATATATATATATATATATATATTTTATATATAAATATTATATATATATATATTGGCTGCGTGTCAGCATAGGCAGACTACTATTAGCAACCCGTACTAAGAAGTATTAAAATGAGTTGGCAAGGCACTGACAGGGATCGGTAGGATGTCTACAAAACTAAGGCGTCCTTTTGTCCGCTACGAACATCTAGAGGACGCTTTCTCACTACCCCTCTGGTGGGTAAATTTGTTTAATGCATGCTACTGAACAGCCCGTGATATATGTATGTATGTATGTATATATATATATATATATATATATATCTATATATATAATATATGCACACACAATTGTCCCCCAGTGGAGCATGACGACAAGCTTACATTAGCCCTAGATGGTGTCACCTAAATAGGTGTCCAGCCCCGTCGGTGTTGCCTTTTATATCCTATGACAGTCTTTGCCGGAAAATTCCCCAGCGCGTGGGTTCCCCGTGGCTACTCTAAAACACTTGCATACCTTAGCAATAACTCTCTTAGTAATTTTTACCTGAGCATCCCAAAGTCTCGAAGGTCGAAAATCCACAGAGTGTCCGAGAAATGCATACTTCCGACATTTATTTCCCTCCTTCCGCAAAACAGCAAAATCAGCCTGGGCAGCGCCGTGACTGGCCATTGAAGGTGCTAAAGAGTAAACCACGGGTGCGTCTCAGACGAGTGTCCTCCCACCCTTAAAGGTTGTTAGAGTCCTTCCGCCAGGTTGACGGGAGCCGTCTACAAACCTGCAGGTTCGAGAACATAAGCGTGGCCAGAAAACCTTAGAGCACAACCCAGGGCATCATTCAAAGCAGCGCGTTTCATCCTACGGCCTAAGTTGAGGATGCAGGATAAGCCATGGTGACCTAGTGGTGTGACCTTCTCTACCAGCGGCGCGGTCCAGCTTACCTGAGGAATTAAGTGTTACTCAGAAGGAGATAGTTCTTGAAGTCCATCCACAGTTTAACAGGAGGTTAATAAGGAGATATTTCTTGAAGTCCATCCAACAGTTTAACATCTGAGGAATCTAGTATTTTGACGCCTTTTGCTAAGGCACTAGTTATTGATGGAACCACCGAGGGACCTGCGGTCAAGACAGCGTCTGGACTGTCTAGACCCCCTTTTGCTACGGGCAGAAGGGCTTACCTGCAAGCTCTGGCAAAATTAAGCTGAGTACGAAAAACAGAGAGCCGGTGGTTTACCCGTGCTGTCGAGAAGCAGAATCCTTAAATAAAACAATCCACTGTGTGCACCTTGGGGACCCAAGCGACTTGAAGACGATTTTCACTTCTCCCAACAACTTTTGGTTTTCTTCTCGTCACCGAGAAATTACACATCTAGTAGGGTCAGGTTGGTCTCATTTGTCCTAATACAGTTTGGAAAAAGATCGGTTACCAGTCCGACTAAAGAGTCGGAAAATAATATTCCCGGCAGAATAAAGATAGCGCATTTTGGTGGATTGAGGGAAAACCCGTTTTTCGCCAGTTATCCAAGTACCCTACATTACGCGGGGACTCTCAGTGATCCTATCAGCGCCTTAATGGCAAGACAAAACAGTGGAGAACCGTAATGAGTCGCCATGCTGCAGATCCGACTGTAAAAGTATGACGTGGTTCATTCACAGCAGTTGTGTTGGATTTCTGTATGCTTGCAAAATGTAATGGTTTAAGTCAGGCACATGCGAGAGAACAGCCCTTAGAAGGTAGTCACGTCGAACGCTGTTGAAAGCATCTTGAAAGTCTAGTTTCACTATGACTACGTCTTCTGGTCTAGATTTATGATAGGCTCGTGCAGCATAGATTGCCACCTATGTGCTTCTTCAAGTAGCTAAAGCTGGGCTAGTGTTCATCTACTGCTTTCACCAATATGCGACGTATTTCTCCAGCAGGCAACCTTCGCCGCTATCCTACGGAGTGTAGATGAACATATTATAGGGTGGGTCGAATAGAGAGATCCTTCTTTTTAAAGCAAATAACCTCGATCCAAATATGACTGCTAAGAGATTCATTGGTAGCTCCCCCGTGGTAAAATTTCCATGAGTTTGACAAGTGCATTGCCCAAGCCTTCGCTCATTTACCCAATGCCCGTAGCTCTAGCCGTGTGAGTAGACTTGGAGGCATGTCCTCGGTAAACGTCGAACGCGTCGACGGCTATAATTTTCCACATACTGCTCTTGACTTCTTAGTAACTTTTGCAAGGAGGAAACGCCCAACTTCCCTGGGAAAACTTAACTTCAGGCGGTTCGTCACGTCAACTGCTGACGAGATACCTCTAACAATTGAGGCGTAACTTGGCCTGGTTTATGACGGGGCCTATGCGGGATCCCTAACTCGTCTCCAGTGAGTGGCTTGTAGGATAAATGACACCTTACCTGTTAAGCAATCGGGTCTCCAGTAGGATTGGCAATTGCGCTCAATTTTCTTTCCGCTAGTGTATAAACGGCCCACCTGAAAACGAATAGTATACTATATATATAATATATATATATATAATATAGATATATATATATATATATATATATATATATATATTAGGAAAATTGTAATATAGAAAAACACACATATATATATATATATATATATATATATATATATTAAAATTTACCCGTGAGTATTTGGAAAGTTCTTGTTCGCAAAATAACTTTATCAGGTGCTCTAGAAGACAAATAAATGCATTGGAATTACACTCTACTACTCTGTCTGGTATTCCGCCATTACCTACAGCTGCCGAATTATTAAGATCATGTAATAATTTTGATATTTAGATAGCTGATGGGGCTAAAAAAAACAAGTGTATTGTTTACCATTGAGCTAGTTTCTGAATTAGTTTCTCAGTACCTTTTATTTAGATTGTAGTACTTTAAACGATTGTTTTAAATCACCACAGCATTCTTTAGTTTGTATCTATAAGCTACGTACGTGCACTATTTATCATATTTCTGTCTAAGTGACAAACCCTACTTAATATTTTATTTCTGTTTTCTGTGCTTTGCAGATGTTTATATTTAACCTTGTTTTTCGACTCATCATGTTTTGTTTCTGATTTGTTAATGTCAGCAATTTAGAAATATTCTGTCCAACCTTTTGAGTAAAGCTGACTTCCTATTTCTCCATATGAACATACTATTTTCATGGTTTTTACTTGAATTCAAAGCATTTAAGCGATGTCCACGCTTATAACAACTGCAGCGTAATCCGCTTGCGGAACATTCGTTACGCGTGGATCCTCCAAGGACGTAAACCTGTGAAATACGTGGTCAATCAAGGTCCCAGGTTCTGACCGAGTAATTTCACTGTGACTCATTTCAAATATCTTAGAACTCAGAGCATCCATGTATTAGTATTATAGTATATCTCCAAGTAAAATTCTACTCGTACGACCTTTGAACCATCGCAAATTACAGAGTTTCCTGTAGTTTGATACTTCTCCTGTTGACGTTTTGAATGCTGATTTTATTTCTAGTATGTTTTTCTTAAACTTAAGCAGAATCTGAATTTATTCACAGTTTGGCAACTCTTTATTTTTATCAGCTACAGCACTTAAAATGATGTTTAACAAATTCAGGAGTTTTCTCACGATTTATATATGTGCAACAAAATAAATATTGTAACCTTCCATTGAATTTTGTTTTCATAGCTTTTATCCAAATCTCACTCAAACAGATCACATCAAACGAGTTCCTGCGTTCTCGGTATAAATTAATATTTGATCGATTGTTTTTGGTGCATTCTGGGCATTTAGTAAAACAACTTAAAGCTGATGTCTCATGCCAACAAGAAAAGATTCGGATCTAAAAAATCAACAACCATGTTCAGTTGTGTACAACTAGTCCCTAAAACAGACTCTACTGAACTTGGCTTCTGTTCTTTTTGACCCCTTGTTTATGTCAGGGCTTCTAAAGTGACGAACTCTCTTTCTATCACTTAGACAGTAAGGCAGCTTCTTATTTCGATTGTGAGTTTGCGCGTTATGGCTATCGAGAGTAGCCAAACAGTTTGCCGGTCTGCCTTTTCTTGTAACTCACTAAATCAAAGTCATTTTTGCACTTCTCAACAGCTTGATACAAGACCCCAGGTAACCACAAAATAGTTTGAATGTATCCCGTAAGCTCGCAAGGCACAGTTTGAAAGCGAAGTCAGAAGAAGCAAGCACTCAAATCTAATAAAAACTATTTTTTTAGATTAAGATTCTAGCGCAAAAACGATTACGAGTTAAAGCACAGTTCGATGTAAGTACAATGATAACAAAGCACGATCACTACCGGATGGCGCCCATGTTGATTGTAAATATATATATATATGTAACTATGATTCTGTTTATTAATTTTAGAGCCTAAGCAAGTTATATCCAAAACCATATATATATGCCCTGAACGTCTCTTTCGTGCAAGGTATGAAAACCTTTTCTTTCGGGCATTCTCGAGTTTAAACTATGAAATAGTAACCTACCATTTGAGTTCAATAGAGGAGCTGTTGAATTGTATGTATATATATATATATATTTTTTCTTTAGTTATAGTTGCTTTATTAATCACTTAGGTTATATATATATATATATATATATATATAAACATCCAGACAGGGGACACAACTGTTTTTTACTAGGTTGAGGCTCGACAGTACCGGCCCGCGCTTGCAAGGGGCTCTCCTGCCGCGATGTCCCCGTGTGCAACCGCATTTTCAACAATCCGCAGTCCTCTAACAAAACATGCGGTGTTTCAGCAAGCAAGTAGACATAGTGGTTTTAGGTCGTGTCCAGAACTTTAGGAAAGCAGGTTTGGCCCTGGTGAGCCTCTGCAGTTGGACTGCGCTGACCTTATTTCAGAGAAACTCCATATGAGACCATTGCTGCAATTGAAGGCAAATATACCGCTGAACTCTGATGACTTTGTAACAGCAACCCTTTTTGTCAATGCCTCGCCACGAGCTTGGTTTACGTGAATTTCATTTAGCCAAATGGTGTTTGCAGACGCAAAGATACTGTGGGTTATAAGAGCAGATAAGCTAAGAGGGCACGATGCGATTCTGACTTCCGGAGCCACTTGTGAGGACGTTGCCGTGCTTTTAACAACAAGCGAAGTCCTCGATGTTCTAGGTACTTTCTCCGCTTGACGCTTTCCGACACCAAGGTAATAAGAGAGAGAAGAGAGAGAAGAAGGCAAGAAGGTGTGCATTCAACTGCACTTGTTACTCGGTTCGACAAATATAATTGAACCAAGAATTTGCCTTCTTTAGTTGGCATAGTCCGGCGGCAAACTGCAACAAATCTGTGAGTGTACGCGAATATAGATTGACATCCGGGCTGACGGTGCAGGGCATACCTCGTCAGAGTCGTTTCTAAAGTCGCTGAATATTGATATGTTTGGCCAGTGGTGATCGATGCAAAACCGCTGTGGCGCCAATCGGAACGAGGAGCCTACCCGCGATTGGAATGTGGTCGCTGAAATGAGGGTCCATAGGATTATCGTCGGCGAGGTAAATTACCTGTGTCGGTTCAACGTTTATGGCAAGCATGCCAATGACGGACGACCCAAGGTGATCCTCGAACGTTGGATTGGAAGGGTCTGTGGTGACGCGGCATCCAACACCCGATACCAATGTTCGCCCGGACGGGATAACCCTTGTAGCTTTTAAAGGGCGAATGCCAAACAAATGCCCTGAAGTTCCGAACCTGGGCAAATCCGGGCAGCTCCCACCAGTTCAGTAGGTTTACGAGTCCCACACTAGACACCGCTGGCTGCCAGTGGCGCATGTGCATCATGCATTCTTGAAACCTTCCAAAAAGAGGGGAATTTTTGAAGGTTTGCTTTTCGAAAGAAATAAGGCGCTGGTTTGGGGCATCTTTGTGACTAACTTATTATCCTTTGTATGGTTGGTCGGAAATATAGACATACATACGAGAGTAAACGTTCTTACACTAGTTGGATTCCCTATACCTGCGGCACCACAACTGCGTATATATCAATTCTAAAACAAATCCGCTGATTCGGCAATTTCGGACAGTTTAAGTATCGACATATTGCCTGATTTTATAGCTGTGATGATGTATGCGCCACGCCGCATATTTCCTTAAAAGTCGTTGTTTTTATTGCACCTATCCATGTAACATACTCATTGCAGTAATAATAATAAGAATAATACCTTATGCACAGAGAACAGGATGCCGATTATTTAGTCTACACAATATCAATACATTCAAGACGGTAAGCAAAGCACTTTTTACTAATAAAAAAAATGTGTAAACGTTGTTGTTACACAGGTTGTGCAGTGCTTGAGCGGCACCATTGAATGGCAGTGTGCCATTTTAAAAGTGCCCACACACAATATTATTTGTCTGGTCTACATAAGAAGCGTACCACCACATCGCCTGTCTCTCTGATTTAATAAATGAGTCGACACAAACGTGAAGTGAATTTTTAGGCATTTTTGCGCTACTTATAACACCAAATACTTGGCATAC
Organism: Dermanyssus gallinae; assembly: GCA_003439945.1. NCBI lineage: Eukaryota > Metazoa > Arthropoda > Arachnida > Mesostigmata > Dermanyssidae > Dermanyssus > Dermanyssus gallinae. The sequence continues at coordinate 19,436 of QVRM01004256.1, forward strand.
TGTAAAAGATACAACGAAAAACCCGGGCGCATGGACAGCAGATATGGCGCACTGGCCTGTATCTATCCACTACGCTTGTACGATTTGTCGCTATATAATAACTACTGCGTCGCATAGTGTGTGAAAAGCCTTCGACACGCCGACGTGCCTCGAATCAAAGTTAATTATCGCCACCAATACGAGCTAGCTGTCACGAGTGTATGCGGTGACTGTGAGTGATGTAAATATCGATGTCAAAACTGCTATGCTGCTGAATGCTGCTGCAGGCGTTCCCACTGTAATGAAACATTACCTGCCCTCTTTTTCGTGCCTGTAACAACTGTAATCGGGTATGCCGAAACCCCCCGAAAGAGCCCCAAATATCTGTTGGGTTTGCTTGCCACAACACTTCAACGTTTCAACGTCGAAGTTGCAGTGCCGCGTCGCGTTGATTTTGGGTAACGCTTGCGTTCCGACTAGGGAGCCTCGTTTTGAACAGAGAAAGTCAGTGGGACGCCACGGCGTGCGCAAATCAGAATGCATCGGCTGTGCTCGAAACGGACACGTGATCAACACATTGATCAGCGCAGAGATACGTAGTCTATCTGACACTGGCTTTACCGCCATTCGTGTAATTGTTCTCGGGGTGGACTCTCACGATAACCCAGGACTACATCCGCGACATATTAGAACCAACGTTGTATTGACACAGCTTACTGCCGGCCATCTGGACACATGCTTTTTACTGCTCCACGCTGCACGTACATAAAATTCGTAGAACTGGAAATCATCGTCGGGCAGTTATTCTTTACTTTGTTGGGGAAATCTAAGCCAAACGCTTTAACGGCGGCCGCCGTTTAAAATTTAAGACCCGGTCCGTCCTTTGTGACTGGTTAAAGCTGTGGTGTCAGTGAGCGTTTGCGATGTAAACGGCTTCCGCACTTTTAGCACGTTTTGCATAGAGCCAGCTGCTGTTCGCACTGGACATGATAGACTTCAGAACAGACTTCATAGGTGGAACTCGCACGTTCTTTTCCGCGGACGCCTGTTGAAGACAGTTTGGACAGTTTATGGCGCGCATCTGTCGGTAAACAACGCTTTGCTACGTATGGCTGTACTGCTGAAGCATTGAACATGTCCTAAATGTTTGAGCATCTGGTGGCTAATCTACAGAAAAAAACAGCCATGCCTCTGTGTCTTCGTGAGGTTCTTACCTCCCACCTCTAATCTTTACTTTCAGCTCTTGGTTCTTCTTCGGCAGGGGTTAACGCCTGTCTTGTCTGTGTTGCCATTGAGTTTGTTCCGAGTTCTCGGTGACTATAGTTAGTATGCCCATAGTGGTGGTTCGATGGTTCGTCGAGCTGACTTGGTGCAAGTGTGCGCAGCGTGTCTTCTGGTGCTTGTTCTGTACTACTTTTACTCTCGCCTATGTCTGCATCGCTCTTACCCATTGCGCGGGCGGTCGGTGAAGGATTTTCTGGCCGATTGTTCAATCAACTCGATCACTTGGAGGAGGACCGCTTTGTGATTTGACCACCAAAAGCTCCAAGCAAATAATGCTTTACAAGTCAAATAGAGAGAAGCTGGCTGTGGCTACCCTAAAGTTCATTGTTGGCTGTTATGCTACACCCGCTCATGATGGCCATAATGCAGAGTGTATTGATTGAGGGTGGTGTATTGATTGAACTCCTCTGACTGAAGTTCGTTTACCAAGTAGAGCATGCTCGTGTTGTGGTTCTCGGAGCGGGCGTTTCTGTGGGTTACGTCAACTGTGTGAGTGTTACTGAGACCGATGCAAATCCTAAAGTTAATGGTGGCTCTGACGTTGTTTTCGACGCAGTTGGATTCTGCGTTGTTAATAAAAACAATACTAAGAAGGTAATGTAACAGTTAGAAAGCAAACTGATGCCATCCGGGCTTCTACATTCAGGCAGTCCAAAGCTGAAATAGTGATTGGTAGAGGATTGGTTACTAGGTGAGAGCCAACTGTATAGTGCTAGTGAGAACAATACAAACCCTTACACTAATTTATGGTTCTTGCAGGTAATTTCGACGCAGTTAGATTCTGCGTTATTAATTAAAAAAAATACAAAAAAAATATGATGTAACAGTTAGAAAGCAAATTGGTGCTGTCCGGGCTTCTACATTTAGGCAGTCCAAAAGTATCTTCAAGGTTTTCTTCGGATGAAAGGCTGAAATAGTGATCAATAGAAAACTTGTTACTAGACGTGAGCCATTTGGATACGAGGTTCTACCCCTCTGTTAAGAACATTACCATCTGTTTCCGCGTTTAAACCCTGAATATAAATTTGCTCTCATTGGTCTCATGTTTTATGCATGCACAATTGAAGAGATAAAGACTCTAGTCAAATACTGACTTACGCAGCAGGTCGCAAGGAAGCTTTCAAACAAACAAAATCTAAAATGTGTTAACTTCGCTGAGTCTAACTTTTCCTGTGACATTGAGGAAGTCCCTCGATCTTCTATCGAGTATTTAGTTAGTTAGCCTGCTGTGTGTTAAGTGCATTCCGAACAGAGCAGCATAACCGGCCATTAAGCGTCCCACGAATTCGTGCAAACAGGCGGTGCCTACTACAGTGAAATCATATACGCTCTGTACATGGGATGCTTCATTGCCAAAGTAATCTTTTATGACTTCTGCGAAATCCATTAAGAGAGTACCCAATGTTGTTTGTGAAAAGCTGCAGCCTGCTTGAGGAAGTTATTGGATGCAATCTCCCCGCTTTTAGCAGCTGGCGAGAGCTTCACGCAGTGTAGTTGATTTTCCTGTAGCCTGGCTCGACTTTCCTTCTTAAATGTTAATGTTTAATATACTCATATCAGTTGTTTTAGAAGTCTTTTCCAGTAGGGAGGTGTACCATTTTAGCGATCGCGTTACCGGACCATTATTGAGCATATAAATTGACCACATTGCCGTAGGACCACATTTTTCCAATATCTCCCCTGTCCAACCTGCAGTTGTTGCAACTTTTCTAAATGCACACGAGTAGCGTATTCAAGGCAGTATTAATTATGTATTACAATTCTGGCATTATTTGGTATATTTAGGTAGACACAATCGAGCACATTTGTATTTATGGGGTTTGTCTCACGAAACAATGTGAAAGTAGTCCCGTGGACGTCATAGGACCGAGCAAGATGGCTTAGTGGCAAAGCCTTTGCCTTGCATTCGGGAGGGCTGGGTTCGAGACCCAGACCGGCCACTCTTAAATTGGTTTGCATGGTTAAAATTAGCCATGACACGAAAAACCATACACGAGCTATTGCCTTACGGAAAATCTAAAAAAAAAACATTACATGTTGACTAAGAGTCAGCCCGATTAAGTTGTTTTTCAGGTCGACACATTCAAGGACGTGTGTTTACAGAAAGTATACCTTTCCTATATGGATGATGCTCGGATGTATGCAGTGCAAAACCGTCGACGAGTGTTATTGGTCTTACGGAACAATTAAGTCGTACGAATGAAAAAAAACAATTTATGATATTACAAGACGCTTTATAAAATAAAAATAAATGTTTAAACTATTTTCCTGTTATGGTTCCAAATTCAGACAACATACAAATTTGTCACTAAACGCACAGAGAACTTTTAGAACCATTTTGGGCCTACGACAAGACTGGCTCCAAAGTCTTTATGGATCGGCTTCGTAATCCCTCTTGGCTAAATTGTTTTGATGCAGCCAATCTGAACTCTGGACTCGAGGCTCTCCTAGAATTTGTTCTGAGTTTCTATGCATTCTTCTTCTCATTCTCCAGAAGGACTCCCTTAGATGGCTTATCTAAAACTTCTTCTTTCTTACTTTTCACAGTACTTCGTCAGCTTCGACCATACGCTAATAAAATAATGTATCATTGGCACCAAAGAAGTTAGCTCTTCTCTGAGAAAATGTGCTTCTAGCATTCTACAAAGCTCGGTTTCTCACGTGGTGAAAAGTGATACGCGTCAGAATTTTTAATTAATACAACTTGCGGGAGACAAAAACAGAGTATATACAGCATGTACTGACTGTACATCCTAACGGCCTATAAACGATCCGCGGGAAAGCGCCGATAAACCAAGCTGTCATTCGCCTCTATCGGCGGTTCGGATACGGCCAACGAAAATCCGCCTTTTAAGCTAGATCGTGTGTCAGCCTTCCATGTTGTTTAATTTAGTTCCAAACAGAAAGCCAGTTGAAGCTCTTACGCTATGGGCGTCCCCATACGATTAATACGGCTAACGGATCGCGGCTAATGCAGGTTCCTTAACTAAGGCTATTCATATCAAACTCGTTCTCTTCTGGTATCTTCCCACGCGTCTAAAGGCATCTTTTGCAACCCGCTTTTCAGGAAAGGGGGACTGATTTCTGCTAGTCAATTTCCTGTCAGCAGCTCAATTCGGTTTTCGCCGCAGTCGAAATCGTCTTGAACCGGCATTTGCGCACTTATAACAGATACAGATCTGGTGTCAATCGAAACCTCGTCTAAAGTTGTCTGGTGGCCTTTCTTGAGATCGCCGCGGCTTTGTGATAGGGTTGTATCTGCCTGGCGATCCGCTGACAACTTGATACCCCCAGGGTTCCGCCCTGAGCCCTTTCTTGTTTTTGTTTGTTTGTGCAAATTCATTTTATTCGATTGAATGTTTTGAGTCGAATGATAGGCAAGCCGGTTACATTCACTGACGACACCGCAATTCTCTTTCGATCGCACTTTTTGATGTTGTCACTGATTTGCCACACTGCTTTTTGCATGCGGAAAACGTCGTAAAGGTTTTAATAGATGAGAGCAAGTTTTTGCAGGGTCAAGCTGATTAGAACAACGCGCCGAGGGCTATGTTTTGCCAGACGACGTTGAAGACTCAGTTAGCAGTAGTAACCGTTAACATATCTCGTGGAAAAACTCGTATTGACATTTTTTCCCCTGGTTCTTAATAGCCGCTAAACATTGCATCGTGCCACAACTTTCGCAATCCTATGAGAATCTAGCGCTCACGCCTTGGCGTCTCGCTTTCCGACCATCTGGGCGAGCATTCCTCAAGATATTCTCCGCATCATTTCTCCGAAGCTCTTTGTTTGCGGAGCCCAAGATTCGTCAAGATTGAGGCATAATTTTGTGCTTGCGTTCATCCGTGTTTAGGGTGAATGCTTACCCCATAAGTATACACCCCAAGCTGCTAGTTGATTTTGTGCGCAATTTGAGTACGTCTTGTCGGCATGACTGTTGCTACAGCAAAAGGTAAATCAAACCGAAATACAACGAAACTACTCCTCCACTAGTATATATATATATATATAATATATATATATATATTATATATATACAGATAGATTTCATAGAAAACGAGTCTATATTAGTCCTCCACTATATATATTATATATACCTCATCTATACCATTCACACACGGGGTCACGTTGCTAGCACATGCGAAACACACAGCAGAAGAGAGACCATACCGTTAGCACCACCGGTTGCGGTCAGTCAAACACCGGAAGCTTAACAAAACGAACCAATAGACAGAGTCGTTTCCACTGTCTGCCTGTCTGTGCGTCACTCTGTTTACCTATCCATAATCTCTCTACCTAAACATCTGTAATGGAGGCTCGAGAATCTTCTAGAGAACGATTCCTGAAGCCTGTGTGCAACCTGACAACTTTGACGACATCCATCGAACTGTTTGTTGCTTCTTCTAATGTGACATCATCCAATGGCCGACGCTTCTCGAACGCCGTTTCTCGAACGAGGCGAGTGTCGTCCACGGGCCGATGACGCCGATTGACGATCATTGATGTCGATGATTGGCGTGCCATTCAGACGCGCAGCAGCAGCGGCGGAGGCGGCGGAGGCGGCAGACTGGCCACAAACATCGAAAGCCGGCCACAACGAAAACGGCTTGTGACAGCGACGATGACGTTTGCTGGAATTGCACTACCTAACTGGCCATCACACACCATCATCACCCCCCAATGGCTATTTTTCAAATCCACTCCGGCAATTACCTCATCTAAATTGGAAACATGCAAACCAGTTTAAGAGTGGCCGGTATGGGCCTCGAACCCAGTCCTCCCGAAGGCAAGGCAAAGGCCTTTGCCACTAAGCATCTCTTGCTCGATCTTAACCATGATCATCAGTAGCAGCAACAGCTGCAGCGCAGCAAGCAAGAACAAGATGTTTAGCCCCACCATTTTCCATCGTCTCCCCGCCTCCCCCCCGCCGCCCGGCCCGTCGGTGTATCTTCGCGCCGCCCTCATTCTTTTTGTGTGGGTCATTTTCTGAATTTGGTTCCGCTGTTCCGCCGCGCTGATTCGACTACTTACTTGGTGGTGTCGTGGGGTACTCGTCGCTACCACCTTGTTAGATAGCTGAATGATGACAGACAACTACCAACTTGCTTATCCGGTCGTTGAGTTCGTTTCATCTGTTGTGTCGTTGTAGGGCGTCATTGCAGCCGCTTCCCTTTATTGAACTGCCACCACTACTGCAGCGGTCATTTTAGCCGTCGGCGGCAACAACAACGACAACGACGACGACAACAACAACAGCGACAACCATAACAACATAACAACACGACAACAACAGCTGCACTAACAACAACGACAACAACAGCTGCACTAACAACAACGACAACAACAACTAACAACAACAGCAACAAAGACGACGACGACGACAACAACAACAGGCAGCAGCAACAACAACCGACAACAACACAACAATAGCAACAGCTGCACTAAACACAAACAGCTGCACTAATAGCAACAAAAAATTTGCAATAACAACAGCAACAACAACAGCAATATAAAAGTAGTAGTAATAATATGATAATAATAATAATAATAACAAGAACAGTGACAACAACGGCAACCAAATCAAAGACAAAATAGAGATATAGATCATTTTCGTTCGTGTCTGGTCGTTCAGTCGGATCCTCGGGCTGCTTGTTGTCTGCGTTCTGGGCAGCGTGATCGGCGATGCGGCTTCATCGCAGACACATTGCTGTAGAAGTCGCCCTCGATATTCGTCCATGCGTATTCGCGTTGACGTAGTGAGTGACGTCACGTGAGTGTTATTCCTTTGATGTTGTCGCGTCAGCCGTCCGCGGCAAAAAACAACGGCAGCAGCAGCAACAAACAACAACAACAACAACGGCAGCAACAACGACAACAACAACAACAACTAAAAGACGACGACGATGCCGAGATTTCGAGAAATATCGTGCTGGTTGTGGCTGTGATGTCGATGTTGTTGTTGCCGCTGCTGTGTTGTGTTATTGTTGCTCGCTGTTATTGCTGCTGCTGCTGCTGTTGTTGTTGTTGCTGTTGCTGCTGCTGCTGCTGTGTTGTTATCTCACTCATTACTGCCAAAAAACGGGTAAAATGATCAAGTCGGCATTATGATTAAAGAGATTTTCGGATTTTATTTATTTACGATTATCTCAGGTCGAGCAATATGATGTTTAGGCGTCGGCACACGATACGCATATCCGGTCAACGTCACGCGTCACTTTTCCCGGATGGATATCTCAAGTCATTGACTCTCACATTTATTTATATTAAAATACAGTTTGTAAGGATTACATCTGTATGTAAATTCCGACAGCACAATCAGAGATCGATAGTTAGGACAAGATTAGAATACGAAAACGAATAGATGACATTTTAGGGAATGGTCAACCTTGTTTAAAATAATTTTTTTTCAATAAAATGGAGGGGGGGGGAATGGCTAATTCTGCTATACCAATGTGACTGGCCAGCAGATTTGACTTCATAAGCGTGCTTTCATGTAAACTCGTTCTAAATTTCAATCAGTTAATTGAGAAACCGAATATACCGGCGTGCTCAGAAGGAAAATTCTTCAAAATAGTGGCAGTGAGAAAAGTTCGCAAAAATCGCGACCCTCCAATGATTTTGAGTTTGAAATTTTACGTTAATGCATCAATTTCATCAATATGCTCATAATAAATAAACACACCCAGAAAAATTCATAAATGGTACTTATTGCGGTAACAATCGATGGTGGTACAATTGTGATGTGATCACCTAAGCCATTGCCTACATCCACACGATCTCGATTCCATAGGGTCCCGTGTTAACAATGGAGGTTAGCTGCCGCCAGATGCGGGACCCTGGGGAGTTCGACATTAGGGTGGGGACGGAGAGGAAACGGCTTACGGTTATCACAAAATGTGCCATCACCTCGATTTGGTAAAATGCGCATTCTTTTAATATATCATTATGATTGTAATGAGAAAATCTATAAATTTGTATTCTTGAACGTTGAAGTTCAAACATAAGACGTCCATTTTTTAAGACGTTCTTTAACGGGACTACTTCTTCTCCACTAGCCAGCGTTGGGATGTTCTCCAAACAAAACAGAATTTTGTTCTGAATATCCGGCTGGCCAGTCACATTCGTATAAAAAGGGTTAGTAGCTTGAGTCTCACTCATCTTACTCTCACTTAAAAGGACTTAATCCGCTTCTATTTTTTTGTTAATAGAGGAGGCTTTTTTAAATAATATTTATGCATAATTTGCGTGTGTGACAAGGAGCGGATGTGAGCTCGGATACGGCTACTCACCGTAAACACTGGAAAAGTGCCTGAACAACTGATTACTGCGAGTTAAAAGAACGAGGGCTCCCCAGGACATAAGGCCGGGGTTTCTTAAAATACATTTTTTCGGACCTTGCCGAGGATGGACAGCTAATGTCCACGTGACGGCACGGATTTGGTTGGTGTATGTATAAATAGAGTCATTTGATCTCCGTTGCTTTAAGTAATTGACCGTGGC
>QVRM01004257.1:0-54125 GCA_003439945.1 Dermanyssus gallinae
AATCATGTTTTGGATCTGTTTCTGGAAAGGGAGAAATTCGTTTTCGCTTTGGTTAAGAGGGCTTTCAATTGCTAACTGAGATGTTAACAATTGAATCTCAACTATTCTCCCGCTTATATGAAAGTTTGAACAATACATAATACGTGTATGCACAGTTCCGCTCCAATAATAATCATAATAATAATAATAATGAGCCATACGAGTGTAAGGCGTGTGGAAAAACAGTGGATGAGGACGGACTGCACCCTTTGAGCTGCACTAAAAAGCCCTGGTAGGGCTTCCAGACACGCGGAAATCAACGCGATCCTGAAGAAGGCTCTTCGTAGAGCCGGCATACCAAGCACCTGGAGCCCAGGTTGGGCTTCGAAGACGACAAAAAGACCAGACGGCGTCACCATCCCGCCATGGTCCAACGGCAAATGCCTGGTATGGGATGCCACGGTATCATGTACAGTGGCTCCGTCATACCTGATGCACAGCGCCATCAGGTCAGGGTGGGTGCTGAACATGCCGGGATCGCAAAAAACGCAAATCTCTGATTTGGGGAGGAGATATCACTTCGTACCCGTCGCCATGGAAACAATGGGCCCGATCAGCAAGAGCACAAGTATCCTCCTCAAAGACTAGGTGTCAAAATTAGTGCTAACACGGGTGACCAGCGCGAGGGCGAGTTCTGCGTCAGCAACTCTCGCTCGCAGTGTGTAGGGGAAAGGCCGCCGCTATCATCGGCTCTATGGATTGAGAAGGGGGGGGTGAGCCTACGCGGGTACACGTTTGGGTCCCACAATTGTAGGGAAATACTGAAAAATTGAAAATAGTAGTAGTAATAATAATAATAAAAATAATAATAATAATATAATAATAATAATAAATAATAATAATAATAATAATAATAATAATAATAATATAATATAATAATAATAATAATAATGGGCAAGTGCTCTGGTAGGTAGTATGAGATTTTTGGAAACTTTAACTTCGACTCTTTGCTCGAACACAGCCTGGTGTACAATCTGGCACCCAGATGTGTTCCAGAGACCAGCAACGCGCACAAATGCGAACATAAAACGCCGATTTTGGTTAGAAGGGGGAAATTAATATAAGGGTTGACGTTAAATCATACAATTTAAATAATTTTTGTGACGCAGAGGGTTCTGTTTTAGCTATGTGCTTCGCATGGAGTGAGACATGTTTAAGTATAAAATAAATAATGTTGGTGCTAATACACTTTTTAAATATTTTTATACACGAAAACTTATGCCTTGTGCAATTGCGGTTCCGTGCATAAACCTTAAATTTGAAATGGAAACTGAATGCGCTACCTAAATTTTAAACCGCGGTAACCCTTACACATAAGTTTTGTAATAGGCACCTAAAAACGGCTTGCCTAATGAAGCAGTCGTCCGCAATATCATGATTTAATTTCTAAAACCACATATATAAGACTAGAAGTTGCCTTTTTTGGTTGGTGCATTCACTACAATACAGAATTTTCTTTATTGACAGAATTGCGTTTTCACAAAGCTCAAGTTTTCGTAAAAATACAGGTAAATGAGTATCTCCCTATCTTTCTCCTTGTTCATAAAATATACCTTCAGTGGACGAAGCCGATGATCTAAGTCAGGCACACATCTTGCGTAGAGCAGGCCTAAGTAGAGTCTTGTGGTAGTCAGGAACGGCATAAGACTTGTTCTGAAAAGTTGATCCCAAACATTACACACATTTTTTGGGCGACCCCGGTCAGACAAAATTGCGGCAGAACGGCGCGAATTTAAAACGCGCAAGTCAATCTTAGAAATATTACACTCGTTTGTAAAATTTCGGGGTCCAGGCATAGGCAGCTGTGCAGCAGTTTAACGTCGTTTTGTAAGTGCATGCAATTGTGGGCATATGCCATTTAGTGTCCAAAACCGCATGTGTTAAGACCACCACAACAGTTTCCGTTCTTCGTTTCGAAACAGGTCTTGTGGAACATTTCTAGATTCCTTTCTACCAGTGTTTAACTGGTGTCACATTTGACACGCCAAGCGGAAATGGCACCTCAGCAGTCTTAAAGCTACGTATCAGTACAAGCTTCAGCGAATAGACAACATCGACCGCGAGTTCGGCAAACTGTATCGGTGATCAATTGTCTGGGGTGCGACTACACTCGCGTTTACCTTCACTTAGCTTTTGTCGACGATCTCGTACGCAAACACAATATTGTCTAGTATGTCCTGAGTTTGTCCGCCAAAAGTGTATATATAGATCTTAACGACTGATTGTATTGTACGCCTCATCATTGTTTTATATGACCCTCATATTGCTGTCAACAGAAAGTTTGAACACGTCTGTGATACCTCACAGTATGGAGAGTATGGTCCTGCGGGAATGCAGCCTTCTTCATTTTGATATGCGACCACATAGGGAAGGAATTCTGAAGAAGAAAGTACGCAATCATGCCAGCTCAGCGACATGTTTGTCACGAATGGCGTCCGCTTCTGGAAAAGGTGTGTAGCTTTAGATACCTCACCGTATGTATACATGTGATGTCATCAAACAGAGGAGCCATATCTTAGGAGGTCATAGAACTTTGTTGAAGCATTTATTTTTAGGAGTGACGCTGAAACTACGAAATTGTGTCGTACAGATGTCACCGGTCGGACATCCTCTTTCAACTGAAAATTAAAGGTTTCCTCAATAGCGAAAAGGAACAGCCGTATTGTGGAAGGTTTGCAACAATCGAAACCTTGTGATATCTGCATTTTTAACCCCCACGTTTAATACAATAATCACAACTAACTACTGGACGGGTCCATGTTGTAAAAATATGTACTCTGTTGCCGGGTTTGGATACACGGGTTTCGTATGAAGATTGAGAACAAAGGCAAGCTATGTGAGGCACCGTGTGATCTGAATTACCTCCAACAGCTTATAAGAACGAGATCGTTGACTATAGTTTGTAGGTAAGCTGTACTACAAATTAGTATAAGCCAAATACTGGTCGATAAAATAAGTATATATTTGTAATAAAATGAAATTTGCCAGTGAAGCACATACTAATAGTTTTTATAGGACGAAGGTGCTGTCATGTCTGAAAGTCGGTGTTTCATTGCAGTAATGGCCAACGTTTAAGTTATTGAACGTGAGAGCTTAGAAATGAGACGTCAAAGAAATTCAATATTTGCAAACCTGCAAAAAGGAATATATATCCATTACCCGAAACAACTATTTTCCTTTTACTAGCCAACGTCAAACGTTTAGGCAAATTTTCTCTCAAACACACTGATATGTTTAACTTCTCTATCAAACAAACTATCTCTCGCAATCGCACGTTTTTCAAAGCGATGTCTAGCCAGCCATATCGGTATACGATCTGACCGATTCTCTAAAGTATGGCAGCTGCGGTTGCCGATAGCATTTGTGGACTCGTATGTATCTCGCATGTATCTATATGCCTTACTGGATATATATATATATATATATATATATATATGAATTTGTTTCTACATGTTCATAATTGTGATGATTTTATGACACTGAACTAATATATCTAAACCAATTTAGAAAAAAATGTACTATTTATATCAAAGTTGAAAATATTTTTAGCAGCTGCAAACAGTTCAGGCGGACAACCTATTATGTGTCATACGTGATTAAGACTCTCTCTCTCTCTCTCTCTCTTTATATATATATATATATATATAATATTGTGATGATTTATTAATCATTTACAATACGTTTGCACACTCGGCAGTGCTCGCCTTGTATATATATATATATATATATATATATATATAATATTAATAATAGTTACACTATGTGGGCATATATATATATATATATATATTTATGCCCACATAGTGTAACTAGACCGACATAACCAGGTGCGGCTGTTCTAGTCATGTCGTCCGTCAGTGTCTGCACAGGTTGCCGCGACAGTTCAAACGACACAGTGCGACTGACCGTCGAGATTCGGAATATGAAGGCATTTTGCTCTACCTGTTCTTAATCTTACTCTCTCTCTTTCCCACATTCTCTTTCCGTTGTCTACGGTTCGCCGTTGTCCTCGGTTTTCATTTGTTTTCTACGTTTCGCTTCTGCCTCTCCACGTCGCGGTCTCTTCGTGTCGTTTCCAACAACCGACAATTGTCTTAATGGGCCATTAAAGTCGCATTTATATCACTCGTTCTCTTTGTTGTTGTCGTCGTCGTCGTCAGCAACAGCCGCAGCAGCAGCGTCGCCAGGGGAGTGTCCGCTCATCAGGTCATATATTACGCAGCCACCTCGTCGGTTTCGCCGCCGCCGACTCGTCGCGCTTCTTTGGCGCGAGCCGTACCCCACTCCCCCATCCCGAACCCCCCCCCCCAGCCAACCAGGGGCACACAAATCCAAATACTCACTTACGACTGACTCACTGACGGCGGTATCTAGGTGGAGGTTCTTCTTCCGTACTACCGCAAAGCTCTGCCTGCCGGTAGAGTTCTGCCGTCCGGCCGTTCCGCCCTCGATCGGTTACCTAACCTAGATGTGCACCATACAATCTATATATATATATATATATATATATATATATATATATATATGTGTGTGTATGTACTAACGGGCGATTGGAGAATGTGGAGTTCGGCAGAAACTCGTTGTCTGTCAGAGACTCGTGCTGCTGTTGTTGTTGTTGTTCTGCTGCTGTTAGTGCCCTGATGGGTGTGTCGGCGACCATTTGGTTCGCTTTGTGCACCTGATGCATTTCTCTTGCTCTCAATCTCTCTATACCTATCTTTTTCGTGCTCTCCCTCGACGACATAGGTGTCGGCGGCTATTGTAGCTCTCTCGTAAGACTTGGGCCTGTCTCTCGGGGGGGGGGAGGGGGGGGGGGTGCGAGGTGCGAAGAAGCTGGTCATCTCGTGTTCACGCGCGTGTTCTAGAGCGCGCTGTTGCTGCTGCTGCTGCTGGCGGTGCTCGTCTGCGTTGACAACGAATGACGAGCAGGCGTCTCACCCGTCGTCATCGTCGTCGTCATCGTAGTACCATGCCATTACAGTGGTCGCCTGCCACCGCATCTTTTTCGTCGTAGTGATGTAGTTGGTGACATAGTAGAAGTAATAGAAGGCGAAGTGGTAGATGCCGTGTCCAGCCCAGTGGCGTGGTGGGTGCATTCCGTCTGCGTCTTGCGACCGGAGGAGACACATAGGTGCGCGCGGGTTCGAGCCCTACCGTTGCGCCGATTTGTTTTTGTGGGGGTAGTCCGTCTATGAAGTCATGTGAAAAACAGTTCCGTGGACGCTAAATCTTGGCCGAGGGTCAGCCCGAAAACTGCTAGTGGTAGATGCCGTATGGAGCCCAGTAGCGTGGTGGGTGCATTCGTCTGCGCATTGCAACCGGAGGAGACACTAGATAGGTGCGCGCGGGTTTGAGCCCCACCGTTGCACACTTGTATTTATGGGGGGTCCGTCTATGAAGCAATGCGAAAAGAGCAGTCCCGTCAAAGTTCGTCAAATCTTGGCTGAGAGTCAGCCCGAAAACTTTTTTAGATGCCCTATAGTCGATGGCCCGGTGGTGGCGTGGCGCATTCGCGTGCGCCTAACTGCAATCGAAGAAGAGAGAGAAACATGGGTGCACGGGCTCGATCCCTGCACAATTGTTGCACATTTGTATTCATTGGGGTCTGTCTTATGTCGCTGAGCTTTGTATTCATGTGTGTGAGGGTCAGCCTTACGAAGCAATGCGGTGGACCGTGGACGACGTTAACTATTGGCTGAGAATCAGCTCGAAAGAGTTTTGGTAGATGCCGTAGGAGCAATTGTCGATACTGTACTGGCAATTGTCGATGCTAGACTACCAATTGTCGATGCTGTACTAGCAATTGTTGATGTTGTAGTAGCAGTTATAGATATAGTAGTAGCAGTTGTAGATATAGTAGTAGCAGTTGTAGATTTTAAAAAAAAGCAGTTGTAGATATAGTAGTAGTAGTAGTATTTTTTTAGTCTCAGTTTCGTCTTCTTCTACTATGGCGAGAACGAGGGCGCTCATGATCTGCCATGATCATCAGTATCACAAACACTGCATGGCCAAACGGCATGCCGGCAGGCCAGCCGCTTGGGGACAACGACGATACGAAACAGACAGACAGACAGACGAACACACCCTATGCGGGCCGCGAACAAATGGTCATCATCGTCTCCTCAACGCGCCAATGATGGCCCATATCCATCCATACAGGCTCTAAATGGTGCTGGCGGTGATGCCTGCAGCAGCAGCAGCAGCAACAACATCATCATCATTATCATCATCAGCAGCAGCAGCAGCAGTATTAGCAGTTCGTAGTAGTGGTAGTAGATGGTAGTAAGAGTCGCAACAGTTGTAGTAGCAGCAGCAGCAGAAATCAAGACAGCCCCAGCAGGTTGTTGTGCTAGAATTTGGCGAATTTGGCCAACGAAGTGATCGGGAAGTTCGGCCTGAAGTTCGGCCTGACCTGAAGTGATTGGGCTGGTCGTCGTCGTCACCACGATTACTACCACCATCACCACCCCCAGCATCATCATCATCATCATCACAAACACAATCACCACCATCACCAATCTCATCGTCATTATCATCATCAGCATCACCGGTATCATCATCATCATCGCCGCCGACATCATCATCATCACAACCGTTGGCACCGTTGTTGTCGCCCGGGGCGGACACCCAACGATGCTGGGGGTGGGCAGCCCAATTTGAACTGGATTATGATGATCAAGATGATCAGGTTCAGAATCAGCACGAAGCGACAAAGGCGATAGGGCGGGATAGGGCCGACCATGATGGCCGATCACCGTGGTGGTCACTTGGTCGGTCGGTCGGTCAATCGGTCGCTTCGGTCGCGCGCCCGTCTGCGGTAAGTGTGGCTGACGTCGGCGATCGCCGTTAAGTTCTCCGACATCGACTTCGGAGTTCTCCGACATCGACAGGACAGGTGCCCTGGCCTTAACGCACAGCCTCTGAAGGCTCGAAGCAGAAAGTGAACACGAACTACAACAGCAGAAGCAAAAGCAGCAGCAACAGCAGGATGAGAGAATTAAGAGATTGCAGAAGCACAAATGATAGATGGATCGACCTCGACCGATCCACCGATCGAAAACGGCGGCGGACGGACGGAGAGACAAATCAACGAGGAGCGCGATCCAATGCAGCACCAAATGCAGTCGTTGGTGCTATAGCACATAGGAGAGATCTAGGCCACGTCTCGTGGTGTCTAGTGTCCTCAACCCAGCCGTGCCCACCTACAACCATTGTCGTCGTTGTTGTGGTGACTGTTATTATTGCTATTGTTGTTGTTGCCGCTGCTGCTACTACTACCACTGCTGACGCCATTACTGTTGTTGTTGATGCTGCTGATGTCGTTCCTGTTGTTGCTGTTGTTGTTGCTGCTGATGTCGTACTGTTGTTGTTGTTGTTGCTCCTGATGTCGTACTGTTGTTATTGTCATTGATGCTGTTGTTGTGCTTGTTGTTGTCATTGCTGGTTGTTACTATTGAGGATATCCGTTTAGGGAAAGAACTCCGAAGACTACGATGACTAATGATGATGGTAAGGTCTGGTCCCGGCGAGCGAGCAAACGAACGAATGAACACGCGGGGTGGGTGGAGGTGCGGTCAGTCTGATGGACGGACGGCCGGGCCACGGCGGAAGATCATCTTCGCCGTCATCATGAGACGAAATTGTCCTTGTTGGCGCCGATGTCCAGTGAGGCTGTAGCCTTGATTGGAACTCTATAGCCACCACAGCCGCGGTAGCGGCGGCGACGGCAGGCACATTAACTGCCGCTTAGAAATAACAAAAACAACTACGACTACAACCGCAGAAAGGCTGTGGTTTCTTCAGTTAAGAGAAAGGAAGAGAGAAAATCTCCGGGCAGCACATTCCACAACTCGTAAGTATATATATATATAATTATTATTTTTTTTTTATAGGACCGTCTTCTCCGGGCGGCATAATTTATTTAAGTTCAACAACTCTTCATTGAGCTTGAAATGTCCATTATTACATAAATTCAAACAATTATAACTATTCAGGTAATTTTTGCAGAAAAGGCTATCGCCCATGTCTGCATATATATATATATATATATATATATATATATGCAAAGGCATTGCCTGCTTCTGCATTCACACCTTCTACAGGCCAGCAGGGCCTGCCAATGAAAACGTGATTCCTGAGTAATAGAGAAAACAACGCTGAATCAAGCTGTTGCTTTCTCAATGTTGTTAGCTGAAGCCTTGTTACTTCGGCAAACACTAGAGACTAATCCTGTTAGTGAGAGATAGGCCAAATTTGAAGCGTTTTGCTGCTCAAGTTCCGGAAAGCACTTCGAGTGTGCCGTAGCTCATTAAAATATTGCGTGAGTTCAGACGAGTGAACGCAGCTGCTAAAGCTGGCTCACAAATATCCGTTGTGAGGCTTTGTAACGAGGGCGTTAGCAAAGGTGCGGCAAATCTTATATGCGCACAGGCACGACGTTGATTGTATGCCTGAGAATGCAGAAAACTCCATTGTTTCGCTCTGGCAAGTTCACGGCAACATAATCTGTTGCTGGCCGGGCGGCGGAGGAGAAGGGCGTTAATAGGGCGTTCGACGCATCTCGAATTACCACGATTTGGTAGGCCCTGTAGCTGGGTGACTGACGCAGCGAGCAACGCTAACGAATTGGGACGTCTGCACGCATACTTAATTGATTGCCTGTAGGCGCCAAATTTTTTTAGACAACTCATTAACTGCGACGAAACGTGAGCCTGCAACGTGGAGGCACACGGAGACAGGATAGCGTCTGCAGGAGAGACGCAGGCCGTTCCGACAGTCAACTACGTTCAAGACCATGCATTAATGCATTAAAAACGTATGCTGTAGTTTTGATTTTTGGAAACGTGTAATCTGACTTTTAGTGGAAAATCAGACAGTCAGTCCGGTATCGTACTGCAGACAACTGCAATAAACTCAGAGAAATTTGGCCAATGCATATCCGCACTTTAACAGCGGACATTACCTTGTATTTAACGTCAACAACGACACGCGTTGTTTATGCTGTCCTAGCACCAAAAAACGAAAGACTGATGCTGGGAACTGTTTTATAGGCGTTCACCATACGTCCCTGACTTTTCGCCATCAGAGTATTAATTATTCCGATCATTTAAGTAAGTTTTTGATAAGGAAAATTCCCGTCTTCAATGCAAGTGCATACAACTGAGGTGCAACTTATCTTATTGGATGCGACATATCTTACACACATGCTCTCCCACAAAACAGGACCAAACGAAGTGATATGCAATGGTCAGAAGAGAAGGACTACTATTTTGATAATTGCATAGATTCGCATATTGCTTTAGCCAGAAAATGGTCACATTTTTGCACACACCTAATACATGTTGTGGTATATAAATAAAATAATCAATACACGTATATTGGCAGACACGAAAGATAATATTTTCTGCAAAATGCCCTTATTGGTTACAATTGTTGAAAATGTGTAATTATGAAATTTAAAGCTCACTAACGAATTACTGAATTTAACTAAATTTGCCGTCGGTCCCATTAAAAATATGCACACACGCGTGTTTCTTCGCTATGGAAAGAAAATATTTAAATAATTGCATTTACTACACACAATAATCATGTATATAACTAATTAGCACACACTAAGTTTAATCTCAATTTGTGTAAATGTTTAGCAGGGCAATCAAATGTTTTAGTAAATGTTTTCTCTGCATATTAAGGATATCCACAATTGTTTATTACTTTAACAACCAGTAACAACCACTTTCTATTATTACTATTATTATTTAGAAAGCGTACTCCTCCTTACGGGATAAAGTCTGCGTTGGCTGGTTGAGGTGCTGTACAAATATGAGCTGCAGCGTGTTGAGAGTGTATCTTTACATGTTAAACGACAGGCGTTACCTAAAGGGTTGCTTCACCCTTGGTCTGTCTGCTTGAGGTGCGCACACTGGAGACAATCACAGATGTTCTTAAGGAAGCCGGAGGGCCGCGTAGCGTAGTGTCACCGCCTTAATGGCGAGGGGTTACCGACGGCAAGGGGGTTGTTGTTTGAAAGACACGAATACTTTCGCGTTTTGGCCTGTCCTTCGAGAGAGGCGGCGTGCCCGGGTATAACGCGGGAACTGCGCGGACGAGTTTCGCGTGGCTGGAAACACGCAGACACGGACCGAACTTTGTGAACCGGACGGGCCGGGATGGGATTGACCTCTGAGCCCCTCTGTCTTCCTACCCTCCACAGACAGAATACATACACTTGGAACACAATGCTTTGCAACTATTGTAATGTGCAAGTTGGTGTCCCGTGGAGAGCAGTCGCCACGAGTCGTCACAGCGGCTCATTTCCGTCGTGTTGTTGTGCCAGTTACAGACCAGCGCACCATTGTGTCAAATTAGACGTAACTACACGTATTGTTTACAGCCTGCCAGACTGGCAGTGTATGAGTCATTTGACCGATGACATCATTGTGCGACCAGTGTTAATCTCTTAGATAGCTAAAAGGGACGCTGTTTGCTGTCACCGAACGCGCAATAAATACAAACGACTGTAGTACAATACGAGGCGCAGCGCAAGCCGACTTTGCCTGCTCAAAGCGTCTCTATATGCCAGTTGAGTTCGGACTGTTTGCTCGAAATAATTTGTTTATTTTCATAGTTATCTGCAGATACTTTGGCGGACACGGTTCCCGGTCACCTCCACAGCAATTTTACATGTCTACCGTTTTTACTAGAGAGAGGACTAGACGACAAAATGCAATTGATAAATCGAAGGGTTCTCTATTAAAGCAGATTGCATGAAATGTTATGTGTGAGTGACTCTCTATTCTTCTTCTCCCTACTTAGAATAGTGTTCCCTTTATAATAGCAACGGAGTAGTGTTTAATATTAATATGACGGAGCGCCTTCGCCGCAAAAGATGACAGACCTTTATGGCAATCCGGTCCCGGACAATTCTAGTTTTGTGTTCCGTTGACATTATATGGATTGCTTGCAGGCGTGAACATTATTTTATTACAATGTAGCGGATAACCTTGTCTTTCCGCTTCTTGACTCGCAGCTCGGCCAGGCTACAGCTTAAGGTTCCTAGCGTTTCTATAGGATCATCGATTTTGATTGCACATCGGCACTTTAGTGTGGCCAGCTTACAAAATATTTGAAAGCAATTTTCCGTAACATCGAAATGTGCGAAACTTATATCCTCAGAAGCTAACAAGAGCGTAGCAGCTGCTACCATCCGTTTTTCGAGGACTTCACGCCAGCAGCAGGCAGATGTAAGGTTTCCGTATACTGGGCTCAGCCTCTGTAAGGAATCCAAAAATATTGCGTCAAATAGTTTTTGGGGGGAAAACTACTAAGCAGGCGAGGTTTCTGCGCACTAGAGCTCAGCACCCCGAAATGAAGTCAAGCGAAATGCAGCTTACAGCAGACACGACAGCCTTGCACTCAAATACAATTGCAACAAGGCTGGCAGCAACAAAAATTATTTTCATCCGACAGTTTTGCGTGTCGTGCTCGCCCAGCGGACCTTTGGAAGGTTATAAAAAGTGAACCAAGAGACTGCCGCCGTTATTGTTTAGTCCGAAGTGACTTGAATATCTGCCGGGCTACTAACGTGCCTGGTACAGGCAAGTTTTCGGAGAGAAAATTCAGCCACAAAGGTTCGATCGCGCGTCGTGCAGTCGTACGTAATGCCTGCATTTTATTTTTGAGTATATTAACGAAAAGATCTATATGATCTCAGGATCCATGGCTTCATAGCTGCTAGTTGTTATTTTGCTGCTAAAGCCCAACTAATCCTGTCGTATTTTGGCCGATTTAGCGAAACGTTTGCCGTAATATCTGTGCTCTTTCTTCTCCCCCCCCCCTCTCTCTATCTCTCTTCTCTTTCCTTGTCTTTCCTTTAATGCCTTAGACGCAATGGTGATATGTTAGATGCAATGATGTAGCTTGCCACGACAAAGCAACCCGAGACAACACGAGACCACAACAATAGACAATGGCTGACTTGTCGCAATGACTGACTGTATTCGGTGGCTTCTCCAAGGCCGTGGCAACAATAACATACGACAATGGGGATAGGCAGGCGGCTGGCTGGGTGGGTGTATATGTTTGCCCGTGGACCGCGCAGATAGAGACAGGCGTTGAGATAAGAACGATGATAACAGCTGTCCTCACACGACGGCCTCAATGAAACCACACAATGTAGTCATTTTTGGTCGCAGTAGCCTGGGCGGTTAACGCTTCGACGTGCGAAACCGGCCGTTGCCATAGCAACCATGATCAGCAGACCGACAAAAGCAAGTTCGAGCCCCGGCCATGCTTGTTGTTTCTATTGGACTGGGTTGTACAGTGATTGCTCTGTTGCTGCATTTCACTGCAAGAGAAGTCCAGTAACGAGAACGGACGCAATGGCGATGAGTGCCTTTATGAATGAGCGTCTAAACGGTGGTTGTCAGAACGTGAAAAACACACAATGTACAGCAAATAATGACAACATTTGTTTCTTTCTTTCTCTCTCTATATATATTTATATATTTGATGCAAAATCAATTCATCGTCGCGTCATTTAATAACTAACTAGAATTTCTACAGAGTGGCGCCACAATGATATGTGTAGTACATAAAAATATAAGTAAGACGTTTTTAAACGATCGCATGCCAAACTTCAGGCAATGGCTGACGTTTAGATTACGCGTGACAGACATTTGAACTGAGTACGTCGGATTTGTTTTCTTAAAAAGTGGTCAACTGCGCAATTTAAATTTCCAGTTAAACAAAACGTTGGCGATAACTTGAGTTGTCTTTTATGATTTTTCTCGGGGCGAATACACTTTCAGCTAATGACAAGTGCACGGCCACTCTAGATGCGCATTTCATTATTTATTTATTGCACTTTTCGAACATCAAGATTCATATTTTAGTATAATATGATGGGCAAGTTCCTGTTCCTTGCCGTCCCAACGAGAGAGAACGTGCAGTGGCCTCCTCCTTCGGAGCGTCAGACGGTGACTAAGTGGTACTTACCGACAAGTGCATTAAGTGGACTCCTCGCTTCGAAACTCATTGGACGGACACACAAGGTGATAGCCACGCACGATGTAGCCTATGTATTATACATCGCGGCGATCCTCGCAGACCGCCCCGGCCCACAATTGGGGTGAGGGAAAGATGTCTAGTCTCGATGTCCGCCGCTGCCTGTGTTACTTTTCTTTCCCACCGCACCGACAATAGGTAGCGCGGTCGTATTTGCGTATTTTAAAGGTCTCGAAACTTCCTACTTTTTCAAATCATTGCAACCAAATTGTCTGGCCACCTGTGCCAAAACACTTCCCGCTGTGAGGCTCTACATCTACTTGTCGAGCTCAGAAGTAGTTTACGCACTTAAGATGTCCTCAGCGGAGATGGCTAGACTAAGAAGCATAAACACTTCAGACGTGCTCATGGATCTCGCCGATCCTAAGGATTCTAAGGAACCAAAAATGTGAAACATCGCTGTGCCAAGTGTGCAGAGCTCCTAGAATACTATGACGTAAAATAACAGTAAAAAAATCAGACATTTTGTGATTGTTTTGCTTTTTCTGGCCGTTTAATGCACGACGCATATATTTAGATGTGCACATAGAGAGAAAGAAAGACATTTTTGCTTCCTCCACTGCCACGGATTTTATACGATAAAATGTCTGCGTAGTGAGCGCTTTTGGCAGGACCACAAAGCACCTGGTTAGGGATTTTAGCACTGTGAGATGGCACCATTACAACTTCTACCAGCACCACCGCTCGTTCTTCGTTCACCATCACCCTAGATTCGTCGCAGCAGCGATTTCATCCGAGCGAAGGTGGTTCCGACACACCAAAAACGTCATCAGCCTAATTGGCCTTGCCTGTGATAAGCCTGCCGCTCGCTCGAGCTTCATACTTACTGGATGGCTGCCGACCATCGTCGGCGGGATCCAGGAAGAACAGCGCGGAGAAAATCAGCCAGGAACATTAGCTCGGGGGGCGCAGGCATGCGTTCACGCGTTCTGCTCCCCGTGCACCGAGACCTCGGTGTGCTCTGTCGTGCCACTCGTGACAACGACGCCGACGGCAACAACAACAACAACAGCCGTACCACAACGCCGCCAGTGACATGAATAGATGGCCCTTTCACCGAACAAGGCCATCCATTGGCGAGGTCAAGCGAGCCAGAAACTAGGCGTATAAAGCAGAGCCCGGGTAAAAGAGTAGGGGTCTCTATATATATATATATATATATATATAAATATATATATAATATAATATAAATATATAATATATATATATATATATATATATATATATATATATATATATATATATATATATAAATATATATAATATATATATATATATATAGGGAGAGAGATGGCAGAGAAAGGCTGAAAGTATGGTAAAGCTAAGCTTCGAAAAATCTCGTTTAATTACCTCGTTTACCTGCCGTGATGGTGCCAGCCACCATTCATTCAAGGCAACCCTGGCGCCAGCTCTTGTCTTCCCTCCCTTCGAGGAGACGGCCGTCTCCTCTCAAAAAGGAGTGCAGGCCAGGCGACGCCTGGACTTCGTCATCGCCGCTGCGTCCAACACCGAGAGGGTCTTTACTGTGCACTCGGTTGGGGGGGGGGCGTAGACGTGATGTTGGCGTGCGTAAGCCTGACGTGGGTAAGGGCGTCATTTACACAACAACTTTGCAGACTTCTCTGCGTCTCCTTTGTCTCTTTTTGTGTCACTTTTCCCATCTCAATCGCCAATTTTGTCTATTTTCTCTCTTCCCCTCTCTCTATATATCTCTCTCCACCTCTCTCTCTCCCGCCCTCTCTACAATTTCATGTCTGTCTTTGCCTTACAGCCGATCCTTGCCAAAGCTGCTCTGCATCAAAGTTTGCCAGAAACAGAAAAAAAAATACAAATTAAAAAAGTGAAAATCTAAATACGTTCAGGATAGTTGCCGCGCTGCTAGCATTGGTCAGCGTTGTTGATCTTGTTGTTATTGCCGCCCTACTTACCAACCATCATTTTATTCGAGTTATGAGTACGACTGCTGGCACTTGTATTCCTGCACCCCCATCTCACGAGCCCTCGGTCAGATTTATCTGTCCCGAAAGCTCCTGAATCAGTGAAGCGTTGTTTTCTCCTGTTTCCCCTTCGCGCTGTCGCCGTAATCATCAGCTGCAATAGGACTTCTACTTTGCCTTTATTTTGCCCTCTACCCCTTTCTCCTTCTTCCCTTCATATGTTTCTTCTCTAGCTCGTTAATCTCCCCTCCTGGTCATATATATATATATATATATGTTTGTTTTGCAATTAGCCTATAGTGACGACGTGCGCTTCCCTTTTTCCGGATTTGGTTGTTCTTCAGCCGGCCGCTAATCGTTTGCCTCTATATGCCTGTGGTCACTGCCGTAACGTCGGCGCAATCGTCTTTGCTTGCTATCCTGCACCCGCATACCGAAGGCGCGAAGAGGGCAGAGAGAAGGTGGGTGCCGACAAAAAGCGGATGGATAAGCATACAATACGTCGAATAAAACGTATAATGAAAACGGAGGGGTTGTTTGCTTTGCTCGTTTTTTGTTGTTGTTGTTGTCATTCTACGTAGTTTAGTGATGCTATAGCTAAGCTACAATTTTACCAGCTAGGTTTACGTCACTGAAATCTGTCACAAACAAAATATAATGTGACATATGTAGTGTTTACCGCAATAATATGCATAAGATATGCATGTAAGCACAGCCAACCTTTCGCTAGAAAGAGCGCATCAGTAAGTGCATGTACTACTAGCAGATTACACGAGGTTTTAAAACCTGCTATCGTTTTATCATGTGAATGAAATATAGTCACATAGACAATAGTAATATTAGTTCTTGTCTATATCTGTATATATATCCCTAAAATTGAATGATAAATATATGATAGTATATTCGTATATATATATATAAGGGGTAAAGGACCTGGGTTGCTCACGGACGAAGTGATTCTGCTCCACAATAACGCGCGTCTACACGTCTCCAGGATTACACAAAGTGTGCTGCCCAAGTTCAAGAGGGAGGAGCTTGAGCATCCACCGTACAGCCCAGGCATGTCAACCTGCGACTTCCGTCCGTTTAATCCGCTTGAAAAACATCTCAAAGGGAGGAGCTTTAACTCAGACGATGGACCAAAGAACATCGTGGAGGACTGGCTCTTGTCACAGGACTGCCGCAGGATTTCTAGGAACTTAGATCCCTCCGGCTCGTGTGGAAAAGCTGTGCTCAAGGGTCTGGTGCTAGCTTATATTGTGATACAATTCTAGAATATACTTTATCTACTACGCTCGTGTATTGCAAGTATCGTTCACGCTAAAGAGGTATATATTTGGTACGGAAACCTTTGGTCAATACTTTGATTGGCGGCGACACTACGTTGCCCCTAATTTGCTTTCGGCCACATTTACAAAACTATTCACCTTGGTTTTCAAACTCGGCTTTGCGTGGCAAGCACCTGCAGGACTACTATACAAGTCATACAGTTCGCCCTTAAAGTGGTAAATACTAACAGCTGTCAGGAACCTTACTTATTATACAGGAGCCTTATTTGAGTACGTTTTCTGAATAGCCGCGTGCTGCACAGCGCAACAGAGTACACATTAAACAGTCAACTTAATGGCTTACGAGACAAGCTTAACGTCGTTGTCGCAGAGAATAAAAACCACGATAAAAAAAAATGTGGTGCGCGCACGCGGGCATCACTGCGGGAAACTCGTCTGAAGGTGTGAACCTGTGGTGTAGAGCTTTAACTCACTAAAGACCGTAGAAACGCGAAAATGTGTTATCTTCCCACCTTCCTTACACACCTGACTCTGAATAACGTAAACGCACTACAGGGCACCCAAGCTTAGCACAAGGACTACATGTCACAAAAAATTAAGATACTTCTGCACTTTCGAGCAGGAGACATACATGCGAGCAAATAAAAAGCGAACACATCTGCTGTCTTGATATCGCGTTATCGCTACTGCACTGATTTTAGCAAGGGCATTTACGTGCATTATAGGCATTTCATATACAATATATCTGAATTAGAGTAGCAGTTGTGGCTCGGGCGGCCAACGCGCCGTTCTAAAAAGAGCGGATACGATTTATTCACCTTCCTTAATTGTAAATCTATTTTAGCATGCTCCTGCAGCTACATTCCTTGACTAAAGGAAGCCCTGAATAAATTCAGTATATTACCTTGAGCCCTGTACAATACCGGAAACATTTTGTTAGGATGGCACGGTAGGAGAACTAGATTTGCGTCATATTGTGTTGGCATATATGGTGGCTGCACACATAATGGAATGAGCGCCTTGTAAGCGCAGGAAGGTCAACTGCGTGATATCATCAACACGTATTTTACACAATACCAGCACAGTAGCAATGTATTTTATGCACATGACTACTATCGCAGCCGGCAGCATTCTAAAGGTGACATTACTTGAAGATCTCCAGACTAGCCTGGGATAGTTTTGCCGCCCATTTTAGTATGAATAGTCTAATGGGCCCGATAGTCGAAGTCTAGCTAGATCTGCTATAGATATGTTGCCCGACATTAGGTATCTGCAGCGGTTCCGCGCCCTAAATGAAGGATACAATGCTCGCGTTATATAAAATGCATAACACTGCTTAGGAAAATGTATATTCGCCGGGGTCG
The DNA here is from genome assembly GCA_003439945.1 of Dermanyssus gallinae. Lineage (NCBI taxonomy): Eukaryota > Metazoa > Arthropoda > Arachnida > Mesostigmata > Dermanyssidae > Dermanyssus > Dermanyssus gallinae. Next base: position 17,692 of record QVRM01004257.1, read on the forward strand.
CATCCCGTCGAGGCCATAAAGTAGCTTTGAAGAAGTCTTAATGATAGAGAGCCATGTCGCCGCAGTCACAGAAAGTCGACAGATGTTCCCCATCTACCTGTATAGAGAGCTAGGGTTGACCGAACCGCTTTCTCTACGTGTGCAATGAAGCTGGATTTCATATAATGAACTTGTAGCTCAAGACATCGAAAGGTATCTACAAACACCCAAGCGGTTTGCCACTGCAAAATGTCACATTAGCAGTGGTCAAACGTTTTTCACATCTAAACCTTATAGCCTTGGTTTTCCTGGCATTTATCTCAAGTCGCTTTGATATTATATGTACCGCTACCATGAACACTATGCGCTTGATGGCCGTCATGTTGCGGTGTGCACCACTATGTCTTCGGCAAACATAGCTACCAAGGCTTTTTGTACTGACCTCAAACGAAAAAACGAGATCGGCTAGCAATAAAGTAAAAGGGGTACATCTCAACGGATCACCCCTAAGGGTACCCACGTTTTGCCTCACCTCTAAGAACCCTGAGCCGCCTTCAGCGTATAATCTGTCTTCGGCAATATTCCAACTTTCCGCCTCCAAGGCGACCCAGTGAAAATAATCTTCTGAAGTTTCTGCCTCTTAGTCGATTGAGCTGGTGCATTCGGGCCCTCTTAACGCTATACTCCCCGCACAGTGGCCTGGGACCAGCAGTCAATTAACGCATACGACTGTCTGAGCCTTTCTCACGAGAATATGCCTTTCGCACAAAGAAGCATCTGCCAAGTTTTCAAAGCCCATGATATGTCTCGATTCTCATTTAATTATAATTGACGTTAGTCACTGGTGTATATATAAATATATATATATATATATATATATAATATATATATATATATATATATATATATATATATACATATATATAATATATATATATATATATATATATACATATAAATATATATATATATATATATATATATACACATTTATATATACACTTATTGATACTTATATGGTTGTCATATACAACCATAGTTGTGCAACCCTAGAAGTTAATCAAATTATGTGTAGGCTTGTTGATTATTTGAAGATAAATACAGTCATATATAGACTGGCATACACCCTTACGTAGAATGTCCTCTTCAACATTAAAAAGTGTGAGATTGATAAATATTTATAGCGGTTAATTAAATTATGTCATATATATATATATATATATATATATATATATATATATATATATATATATATATATATATATGTTAAAAACATACGTATATATACATACGATGTTGAAATTCAGAAGAGGAAGTTGATGCCAAAGACGTTATACAATGCGGCGACCCATCGTCGCAATTGGACGATCGTCATCGCACACATCTTCGAGACAGTGCACAGAGCCCTAATGTCTTTTTGCCGAGATGTAGACGATGTCCGGCGACTGACCGTCCGTCCCGACGGCAGTGACGCTCCTCTACTTCAAGATTATTCCAAGGTTGATGTACGGTCCTGAGAGAGCATGGGAACACCTCACTCGGACAAACTTTGGTTTGCTTGCAAGTCGTTTCACAATGCACATCAAGAGAGTACTTTGCTTGTGTATGCGGGTAACGAGTCGTTTAACCTAGGTAATGCCAGGCTGTGCACTGGTTGTTGAGGTCGAGGTTGAAGATGCCGCATACAATACCATTTGAAAACTTTGCCTCGGAGTGAGAAACTAAAGTTGAACAAGTCCTATGAGAGTTAGAGACCTGGATGTTTTCCGTGCTTCTCACGTTTGGTCTGGCCTTTCATGTAACATTCGTCACGTCCATACATGATACCTAGTTCGTGGCTATCACCACCTGGTCTTTTCGAATACGAACTTCCACGAGGATTACACAGAGTGCATCTGTCGACTGCTCTCGATCACGTACGAAGTATCATGCGTCTGCCTGCCTGGCCCCTACGAATGGACCACTGCACTGTCTCTCTCAAATGACATGCCGAAGAAAGCTAAGTACAGTATAGGTTTAAATGTTATAAGCATACTCAATCGAAGTGAAATAAAGGTGATGATGGTATACATACGATATATACGCAAGCACAGCTCCGGGTAAAACAAGGCAAAGATTTAGAGAGCCAACGCTTGCTACTGCGTACTCATACGCTGAGTATATCACCAACACGGTGTGTTATCATTTAGAAAACGCTAATGAAGACATGGACACCTTCGGTTCCGAATCGCGTAAGTGTCTTTCTCTAGAAAATCTTTGAAATGTGGCATCATTTAAATCGGTAAATGTTCTTTTTAATTTAATGTTGAGTTAGCGAAATGATCTGTCATCCCTTGCGCTTTCTCTCTCTCTCTCGCTCTATATATATATATATATATATATATATATGCAAGCAAACATGTATGTGCATATAGGTTGCAATATATCCAGCTTAGTTGGCAAGACTCTTAAGAAGCACTAGTGGCTAACTCGTTCCTTTCGGACTTTGCCTTCGCCGTAATGGAGAACTTTTAGCGACGGGACAAGGGCTAACCAATCTTCAGTTCCCAAGAGGGGTTCAGAACGCATGACGACGCCAGCTGACTGCGTGTGATGTCGCCCTCAAGCAACACCGGTTCGCTGACCGACAACTGAAATATCTCTTGCTCTCTCTCTCTCTCTCTCTTTATATATTTGCATGCATATACTTGTATACACCTTTTTTAGACTTCTACACTTTTCGCCGTGTGCTCGACTAGCTTTTTATGGACAGGGCTGCCAGCTCCCAGTTGGTGATGGCTCTGGAGACCAAAGAAAACAGAGCACAAGCCTACAAACGGTGAGCCAGACATGCGAATCTCTCTTATAAAGGTCTGCCTATACCTTCACTCCTACATAGTTTGCTATGAAAGGGAAAGCTAAAACCAACAGTATTCCCTACGGAAACCCCTCGGCCCGGGCCAGTCCCACGACCGGTGAGTCGGCGTAGGTCGTTCAATCGACCGTTCGCGAGGGCATGGTATGCTGCGCGTAAGTGCGCGCCATGGGTCCCGCACGCTGCCCGGGCGCCGATGTAGCCAGTCAAAGCGAAGATAAAACAGACAAGAGAACGTGAAAGATAAGCACAAGCGACGTGAGCAAGAGATTAGAGTCACTATGGTAAAATGCGCGCGACTTAGCGGCTTCAAATGTATTGCCACCTACTACCCTAGACAGATAAGCTGTTGCTTTCTACCGAAGTGAGGTGCTCTCACTGTACTTGTTAAGGTTATAGAAACCAACTTCAAGCGCACTTTTTGAAACATGCTGAGTACCTTTCTGTTGAAACTGTCCCTGTAGCCTTGTACAAACGTTCTGCGTTTCCAAATAAATATTTCGAAGCAGAAATCAATGAGATCGCTGTTAGTAGTACTAAGCTAACGGATCGCAATTAGTAGTACTAAGCTAACGGTGCTGACGAATAAGTATGTATACGGTGTGCACCAGAGCGAAATATAGAACTTAGTGTTCTTTAGTTTTCTCATGTATAACGATGCGATATTCCACTAATATAGGATAAGCTAGGAGTGGACGAGTTGCGTTGAATCTACGGGATAAAGTTTTTTTTCTAAAGATAATTTTTGCGCTAGCAAATAGTTGGAATATTAGTCCGCCTGGCGAAGGGGGCCCCGCTACTGACGGAAGATTCCCAAAACGAAAACGTGTGTCTTCGACGCTTATATGTTGAACTGGCGAGCGAAAGTAAGTGTGGTGAACATAGGGACTCATGAAACAGCATCAATGGGGGGTACTGAATGGTAGACTAGCGAGTGAGAGATCGACATCTAACTACGACCCTTGTAGCCCACGGAATTCTTCACGTTCTGTGCGACGTGGAAGACTTTCATAAACCGCAGGATGACGTTGCTGCAGACAGTGCTGGAGTAAAAATGATAGGTACCACGCCGCAGTATGTCAGGCGGTTCGGTCCATAGCACAACTAGCAAAACGCTAGATTAAAAATTGTCTCGAAACCCTTTGATGTACCAAAAGCACATTCACCCAGCCCGAGTCTTAATAATCTGAACACCCTGAATTAGACTTACGTGTTTACGTTGGTGTGTGCTCATTTATACAACCTTCTTTCCTTATTCTGAGACAAAGGTTTAGAGTGGTACTGAACGCGGCGTTTCAATCTCAATAAGTTACATTAACAACCGATGTACAGCCTGACATTAGGCACATAAGGCGGGAAACTACTCACTTCATGTGCACTGTAAATATGTAAAATGGTCTCTCAAAAAGATCAACAATTGCCTGATTGAATGGTCCCATTCTCTGTCATGACCATACATCAGCTTTAGACGTCGCCTACCTCTTCATAAAGAGAGACCAGAGCTGTGTGCACTATCTCGACGACGCGCGTAATAACGGTCGTCTCAGTATATAGAGTCGAAGCCCCAGATACCGAAAAAATGTTGACAAATTCCAAGAGTTGGCTGTCGTAACGTATAACGTCATTAGAAGCCTGTCTTGGCAACCAAAGCCCCCTCTTCTGAATTTCACAGTCTTGGCCTTCATGACGTTTATTTTCAGCTTCTTTATGGCAAAAACACCTCTACCAGAGAAGTAATGCGCTTGATAGCGCCTTGGCCGTGACGAGCGAACACTATCTCATCTGAATACATCACAACAATGGCCTTCCGGTACTCATGTCGAATATAGCCAACAAAATCGGCAAGCAGAAGAGTGAAGAAGACGCAGCTTAGTAGGTCTCCTCACGGAGTTTCCACAGTTTGCCTTACACGCAACTAACCCTAATCACCCTATGCCAGTACGGTGTCCTCATTAAACAAAACAATTTCGCTCAGAAGAGAGCGTCCAGTCCCTACGTATCAAAATGTTTTTACCGGGAGATCTCAAGGTGCTTTGTCAAAGATCTTGGCACAGTCTATAAAGTCTGCGTACAAATGACATCCGGGTTTTGCCACAGCTCGTTCTATCTCTGTTTGCATCACGCAGTCCTCGATCTCTACAACAGACCCTTGTGGCGAATTGCTCAGATGGACGGCTTTGGTCGGCTACATACGCAATCCGCTTTATAACCAATTTGCGAAAGATTTTGTTTAGCTTTCTTTCAGACACTATATCGCGGTGTAAGTTTTGGTCATGTCTGTCATCGCCATACTTGCTCTTAAATAGCAGAGAAAGCTTGGCGATGTGCCAGGCTTCTGCCATTTGTCCCCTCTTCATGATCTCGTTAAACAAATTGCAAAGATAGTTTGCCAAAAGCGGCTCAGACACACCCAATGGTCATAGTACACCTGGTCTGGGCTCGCACTTAGAAGAAAGAGCAATACCTGACTTACTTCTTGTACCTTAAAGGGCAGTTTCATATTATCCTGTTCCATATTATTAAGCGGTGGCTCAATCATTGGGTTCAGGCATACCGTCTAGCAGTGATCTAGTAGACTGGTTAGGTGGCTCGTTACCTGTTCGTTGCTGGGCAGGTGGCTCATCCCTCTAAGAGGTCGTACAACGTAGGCTGTGGGCTTCCGCTCTGCTCGTTCGAGCAGTCTGATTTCATTCTGCCTATCGTATTCACGCTTGTAGTCATAGCATAGCTCTATGCAAGCTTATTTACGAAAATTGTAAAGCCTATGCCAAGGTTGTAAAACAATAGGACAATGGTGCGGTTTTTTATTACTTACATACATGTGGTTTTTGCGTGAAATTGCGCATCTCAGATCAAAGTATCTCATCAACCGGAGCAGCACCTCTCCTTTATCGTTAATAGCCCACCTGATGTACTGGAACTTCCTGTGTCAGCTGCCTCTGCCAAAGAACAAGATTTGGGGAAGGTAAAAGACGACTTTGCTCACCCTCTAGGTCAAGTGGCTCACACAAAAATAATCTTTTCTTACACATTGCGCCGGCGGTATACGTTATGTTAATATACTGATAAACCCTTCACTGGTCTGCCAGCTAGTGGAACCTTTACTAGCTGTAAGGGTTCCACTAGCTGGTTCCACTCAAATCGTACATATTATCGATACGCAGTTCCTCCCGCCTGGTAAGTTTCCGTACAGAGTGCAATATCCACCGACGTAAGCGTGTCAACAGGCGGTAGGTCTATTGCTGCTCTAAGTCCCTCACAAAGTCAAAGAAGCCGCCACAGAGACATGGCATGGTAGCCTCCGCGTCAGCACTTCCAGATCTGTTCAGCAGCTACTTGTGAGAAGCCAGGCATTACAAAGCTTTCCAAAACCATTTTCTCGTAGCGAGCAACACCAGCACTATACGGAACACGGCTTCGTCACCCTGCGTTCACATTTTAAACACCGCCTTCAGAGAGCGGCTTCTTCGACCGACGGTACACTGTCAAGTGTACAGGTTGACAGCTGCCGTTTTGGCCGCCAGCCGTGCTACTCTCAGCGCGCTCAGCCTGCCTGCCTCGCCGAGCATACATTTCGAGATTGCTCCCGCACCATCGGCTGCGCTACCATTCTGTATACGAAGCTTTGTTTTGCCACTCCTTCTCCTCCTCCTCCTCCACCACCGCTTGGTGGAGGTGACAAAGCCAATGTTGTCGTCCTCTTCGTCGTCATTTTTCGCGTTTGCCCTTGGCGAAAGTTTCCGTTGGCATTGTTGTAGTGACTTCGGCGGCAATGATGTAGCCGCTGGTGCGTTCCTTGCCGTTGGCGTGTTGTCGTCATCCTTCGGTTCATTTGATCTGAGAATAGTAGCGGTGGTGGTGGCGGCGGTGTTGTTGTTGCTGTTGCCAATGCTCTCAGTGTTGTTACGCTCAGCTGCTGTAGCGGTGCACTTAGCACCAAAGAGGGGCTGCCTTAGCCTTTGTTCTCTTCGGTGGCGCTGTCACGGATCGGCTTTGTTGCCGGCCAACCCGGCCCACTCCGCCATCCGTCAACCTTCTTGTTCTTCGGCGCTTTTCGCCGTTACGTCCGTTTTCTTCAAGCCAATCAAGCTGTTTTTTTTCCGTTTCGTCGCACCCTTTGATACAATTTTAAACAAGCCTGTCCCTGACTATCCGCGTAAACGTAAGAGAGCGAACAAAGTTGCCTTGCTTAATCCGAAAAGCATACTTGCAGTGTCGATCTGCCATTCTATGTGTGGTCACGCTGAAGTGCAATTAAATCAAAAGATAGCAATTTCGAAGTCGGAACAGCCGACGAGGTATGCCATGCGCTCATATGGGAGATAACCCAAAAGATTCGGTCGAACTGGCGTTAGGTGACCTGTCGTAACTGGTTAATTTACGTTGACCGTTTATGTTGCTCCACGGTGACTGCAAATGACAGAATTGGTAAACATAACTGGTTGTGCTGACGACTTTCTTAGTTTATATATGATATAAGTTTATCCTGAGCTTTGCGCTCACAAGAATTTTTAGTCCGTTGCATGATGTCATTTGGCGGAGGATCAAAAAATTCGTAGCATCACTTTTCAAAACATTGCGCAACTGTCACATGTCAGACCCTCCAGCGAAAATGGGACAGAACGAGTATCGTGCCGTCATTAAACATATTTTTTTTTGGAAGACTTAACTGCAACATAAGTTAAATCTCAAATTGTATGCAGTTCACGGAGCGAACGCACCGGCATAAGGTCTAAGTTTTTCTATTTGGATTGCTTCATTTAAAGAAAGTCGTATATCAGACGTTCGACGGAATGAAGGAATAATCATTCGCACGTTTTGTTCGTGTTTTCATACGAACACAACGCAGCGACTATATGGCATATTCAACGAAATGTGTGCAGGGCGTTAAATATGACACCGGAAAAGTTCGTCATACTTATAATTAGTGTATAAAGCTATATATTAGTGACCTATATTTATTTGTTGATACTTAGCTCCTACGTAAACGATTTTCACCTTCAGAGTCTGATGACGTGCAGGGTTTTATAAACATATTACGACTTCTGCTATAGTGGTCGTGACGTACCGTTGTACAATGAATGTGTCTAGTAAAAGTTGTGACGTACGCCGTATGTGACTATGTTCATGATGTTGCTGGAACTCTACCTGGCCCAAGAAACGTATGCTACGGCAGGCATACGTATTGCACGTAGTTCCAGCAGGATGGAGTACACCAAGTCACGTCTACATTGCGGCCAGTCTCATCTCGCACACCAACGCAGCGTATAGCTGCGAAGTCAAACACGTCGACGTAATCTGTCATCGAAGCCCCGTCTTTCACCGGCCACTTATCCAAACAGGAACTCGGCAACTTGTGGCTCCCCTCAGATGCATGTCTGTGGAGGCCAGAAGTGGATGGCCAAGCCAAGTAAGCAAGATACTGGCTATTTCTGCGAGTGCACCTCTGAGATGGCCCGATGTACGGCAGTACATGCTTCAAGTGTATCACACAATGTCAGCTTGCTCGGAAAATGGATTACGCGCGCTACTCTGGGCACGTGGGCTAACGCGCTGCCACTTCCTTCGCGCTGCCATGCTATAGAAGATAATGAGCATGTCAAACTTGGCCGACATTGTGTTCCGATGGCAAACACAGTCATTCAGTTCTATCGTGAGGCGCCTGGATTCTACTGCTGGGAGCGCTCGATACACAAGACACCCTTATTGTGGGAGGACCTGTCGCTTTTTGGTGGGCAGTCAACGGAGTCTACGCTGTCAACCCTTTATGTTATATATATATATATATATATATATATATATACGGACAAGAACAAGTCACAATACTATGCCCTTATTCAGCTCCCCTTGGTCTGTCGTTGACAATCCAGTACTCTGTCCATTGCGATATCGTAGTTATCCAGTAGCCCGATCTTCAGCCTCGCTTGCTCGCGGCGACTCGCAGAAAGGTAATCGCAGACGGAAACGAACGTAGCTTTGTCATTCGATATCGGCTGCAGACAGCTGCTCCATTTTCTCTATCACTTCCAACAACAGAGTCGTCACTTTGATGTACAACGACATCTTCAACGTGGCATCGCGGTAACGTACACCTGGGCCGTAGTTTTGCGTGGTCGGTTATAAACATATGCATTTTATATTTAAATAAACTGTGAAAACAACATTTTCTTATTTTAAAGTCCAAATTTAATCGACAGTGCGAGAGACATCAAATCTGTTTATAACAATTGAATTTTTTTTTTTCGAATGTTTACATTCGAGCGGTAAGGAGTGTTTCCGCAGTTCTCTGTTTTATTGGTGTATCTCAGTGTGTTCTAGATCATACCTGACGTTGAGAATTGGTGCAGTTCAACTTCTTCGGTTTGTGCATCTTTTGTGCTGTGAATTGACCCGTCATGGCCGTTGAACACTCGCCTAAGGGCGACCCACCATCTGGGAAACCCATAGCAGGTACGACGACGACAACAACAACGCCACCGGCAGACGTCAACAACAACAACGACGATCCGCCAGTCAGCTGTGTTCGAAATGTTGGCGGCGAAACGGCCGTAACTGCAGAGATCGCCGCCGCCGCCGCTGCCGGCTCTCCGTCAACAAGTGGAAAGGGATGCAGCACAAAGAAGAAGAAACGGCAGGCGACCAGCCCTCCCCAGCAGCAGCAATCGTCGAAAGAGGCGAGAGACGTCGGCACTGCCACTATGCTGTCAACGTCAGGTGCTGCCACAACCGGCGCCAGTTATGTTGCTGGTTGTAGCACGGTTATCGGCCAGACAACGGGGGATGTTGCTACCATCGTCTGCGAATCTAGAGACGAAAGCAGCGCGATCGTCTCGGGGCAGACAGTGTCATCTGGCAGCGGGGGAGAATCCGTTCCACTTGATGATATTCATGTGGCAGGAGATGATGATGATGATGGTGCTCTGATTGATGGCGATAATGAGGGTTGGACTGAGGTCGGTGCTGGCGGTAAACCGGTTTTAAAGACGACTGCTCCTAATATTGTAACTAAAGAGCGCACTGAAGCAGTTCTCTTCTCAGCCGACGACAAGCTACTCAAGAAAAATTTTTCAAAAGTGTGCATTGATATAGCCCAGCACATAAAAGGTGAAATCGATGAGCCCTGCTTTGCTCGCAGCGGTGAACTCATTATTGTGGCTTCCGATATGGTAGACAGGGCTACTTTGCTGAGTCTAACTCACCTCGCAGGTATTCCTGTTCAATCACGAACGAGTAGCCAAAGATCTACTGTTAAAGGCAAAATTTGTGGCGTTCATCCGTCACTCAGTGAGGATTTAATTGCCAACGAGCTGCAGTCTCTGGGTGTGACCGAGGCCATCCGGGTGCGGTCGAAAAGCGCCAGGACTGGCATTGTAATGCCGACGGACAGCGTTATTCTCACCTTTACGGGCATCGAATTTCCTGCCGAGGTTCGTCTCGGATTGACACGGCGTGGTGCTCTACAGAGAGCCCCACCATTGCTACAGGTGTTTCAGCCTAGACCACATCAGGCCGAAATGCCCGTGGACGTCCCCACGTTGCCGCCGTTGCGGCTCTACGAATCACCTCCGCAAAGACTGTACTCAACCCCCAAAGTGCTGTCTCTGTAAGGGGGCTCATAAGTCTACTTGGGGATCGTGCCCTCATCGCCTCCACCGGATGGAACAGCTTAGGAAGTCAGCCCCACTACGCATTCAACAAAACGCGTCCGCTCCCACGGTGAAAATCTGCTCACCCGTGAACGACATACAGCCGTCGGCATCTTTTTCTAAACGGTCTTTTTCTGCGGTTGTCCAAAACGGTATTAAGGTCCAGCCATCGGCCTCGCTACCCAAACGGTCTTTCTCTGCAGTTGTCCAAAACGGGACTAAGGCTTCTTCACGACCCGTAAAGCAGCTCCAAAAAACAGGAGGGGATCTTAAGGAGCTCTCACCGGATGCTATCGCTCCACCGCAAGGTGACTGTCTTGACAGGATTATGCTCGCGATTACTGAAAAAATCATACCGACCATTATCGAAACCATTGTAACACACATATGTAGCGCTATCGAGAAGGCATTCTCGTGCATTCTCCCTGGCGCGCCTACACAAGTCACTTCCGTTGGGCCCGCTATCGGATCCCCAAACAACCTCACCGCTGGCCTGCGCGATCAGCTTAAAAACGCTCTGCTGTCTGCTGTCGCTTCAAGTTTGACTTGCTTGCGCGCACCCGAAACTGATCCCGCGTTGACAGCGACCTCCCCTGTTGTCGCGGGCGACAACGCACTGGAGTCTCCTGCGGCCTCACAATGACGTCACAACAAGACATCCGCAGATTGGCCGTTCCCACTGTCAGCGGTCGCGCAAGCAACGGTCCGAATCTTCCTACAAGAGACGTACCCCAGGCAAGTTCGACTGCAAGCACACCTCAGTCGTCACTGCATGACGTTATCCTCATGACGTCTAAAATAAAGAGCGCATCTAAGATGATTTCCTGTGTACCCCGGGGTATTCGCGACCAAATGTCTCTGGAGCTTGCAACTCTGATCAATGAGGTCTGCTCAACGGCAAGCAGAGATTCTTATAAAAGACTACTGCAATTCCCAACTGCAGTATTTTGCATACCATCCCAGAAGGAACGCGGCCGCACCCTCACATCGGTACTACGCGAGAATCTTAACCGATTCCGGGCGGGAAATGGTTCCGAAACTAACCCATATGCTTCAACATTACTTAGTCGGCAAGAATTTTCGTCGCACAACAACTCTGGGATGGTTCGAGTTGTGCAGGGAAAACTCGCTCTCGGCGATGTTTCCTCCGCAGCAAGGGTCCTTTATCAACCGACTCAGTAGCGCCGCTCTCTGCCGAAACAAGGCTGGCTCTCCTGGACAAACATCCGCCAAGCCCACCTGACTTATCCTTTTCCCCGCCTCCCGCATCTGCCGGAGAGGCCCATGAGATCACCGTGTCTGCGACGGACGTCTTCAACGCCATCCGGAGCTTTCCTAACAGCTCAGGCGGCGGCCCTGATGGCCTTCGACCGCGCCACTTGAAGGACCTTATTGGCAGAGACGGCGAGGAGAACCGACTTCTTCTAAGCCTAGTACGCTTTGTCAATCTTGCTATTAATGGCAAGTTGCCTGATTTCGCGCTACCTGTTTTCTACGGCGCCTCACTTATTGCGTTGCGCAAGAAAGATGGTGGCATTAGACCCATTGCCGTCGGTCTGACTTTGCGCCGCTTAGTCGGAAAAATCATAATCAGGAAGAGCATGCCAGACATCGTCGCGATGGTCTCTCCTCATCAGCTCGGCTGCGGGATACGGGGGGGGTGCAGAAGCGGCCGTCCATGCAACTCGGGCATTCGTTGACCACAACAGGAGTGCTCCAAACAAGGTGCTCGTCAAGCTGGACTTCAAAAACGCCTTTAACATGCTAAGGCGGGACCACCTGCTTAAGGCTGTGCGCACTCACCTTCCTCGACTTTACCCGCTTGTATACCAGATGTACAGGCTTCCGAGCAAGCTAATTTGGCAGGGAGAATTTATCGAGTCATGCTCCGGTGTTCAACAGGGCGACCCCTGTGGCCCCGCTTTATTTTGCATTGCTATTCATGAACTTCAAGTACGCCTTTCTTCCGAACTTCGACCTTGGTTTCTGGACGACGGAACTCTCGCGGGTGACGCCTCGGCGGTGCAGAGAGACATTGCCCAAGTTATAGAGTTCGAGGCGGTTTCAGGACTCAAGTTGAACGACTCTAAATGCGAAATTTTCGTTCCCTTTCAAAGAGCCCCTCGTCTCGGCTCCATGCTTCAAATGGTGCGCAATCTTCTACCAGCTGCCAGGTTGATTGCTGACCACGAACTCGAGCTTCTAGGGGCGCCAATTCTCGACGACTCTATTGGCGTATCTTTAACCAAAAAAGGCTCTGACCTTGTTCGCTGGTGCTCTCGACTGCGACTCTTGGACGCTCATCCAGCCCTTTTCCTGCTTCGCGTAAGTTTGTCAACTCCGAGGCTGATGTACCTCTTGTGGTGCTCACGAGCGTATGCCGAACCGGACCTGCTTCAATCGTTTGACGAAACCTTGCGAAGTACCCTTCAGGGTATACTAAACGTTCAGCTTAGGCAAACCTCGTGGTTACAAGCTTCGCTCCCAACGTCCGCAGGGGGAATGGGGATTCGCATGGCTTCGCAGATTGCCATTTCTGCCTACCTCGGGTCCCTAAAGGACACCGAGACTTTGGTGTCAGGGATCGCACCGCCGGATGCCTACACAGGTTTCATCGCCCAATCGGAACAAGCCTGCCGCTTCTACGCGGAAAAATGGGGTCCACTGCCGGAGCGCATTTCACAATCGGCCCTGGACTTGCAAGTAGTGAAGTCGATCCAAGAGCGGTTAATGGTCCAGGCGAACAACGTTAAAGAGCAGGCGCGGCTTAGAGCCGTGATCGATCCGATGAGCGGAAAATGGCTTCAGGCCATACCCTCACCGCAGCTGGGGACGATGCTGGACAATACCACACTCCGCATCGCCTCCGGCCTGCGTTTGGGGGAATCAGTCTGCTTCGCACATAACTGTGCTAGATGTGACCTACAGGTGTCTTCTACGGGTGAGCATGCTCTGGCTTGCAAAAGGAGCGCCGGTAGGTTTTCAAGGCATTCGGCGCTGATCGACGTAATACACCGGGCAATGCAATCAGCCCACATACCTGCAGTCAAAGAGCCGGTCGGTCTGTCAGCCAACAGCCAACTGCGTCCGGACGGCCTGACTCTAGTTCCATGGAATGAAGGTCGCTGCCTCGTGTATGACGTCACCGTGTCTTGCACGTTGGCCGCTTCGTATGCTCGCCATACCAGCCGAGAGGTCGGAGCAGCCGCTCGCCTCGCTGAAGATCGCAAGTTGGCAAAGTACCGTGAACTGGAGCAAAACTTCATCGTTCAACCAATCGCCTTCGAGACATTAGGCCCAATGGGAAAAATCACAAAGAGCTTTCTAACGGAGCTGGGATCCAGAGTCGCCGCGTCAACCGGCGATAGAAGGGCATGGCAGTTCTTGCTACAAAGAATATCAGTTAAAATACAACGCGGAAACACCGCGTCGATAATTGGTTCATTGCCTACGGGCAACGGACTTCCCATTGAAAAATCTAGCTAACGTATAGGTAGAGCCTATCCGCGATAGGAATCAGAACTAAAAACATTTGCTTCTTGTATTCTAATGAAAGAAAAGTTTGGCGTTTCTGTCGCCTATGAGACCTGCCAAGGAAAGTCAGCGTTTAAATCCAAAACCCAGGACATTTTGCCATATGATATCTAAAAAGATAAATTTATATTTCATCTTGCACGATAAACGAATTTTTGGAAGACTTTGGTGCCTAATAAGCACACTTTGAAGCTCGCAAAGGGGTAACGCTTAGGGTTGAACAAGAGGCTTGTCAGGGCAAGCTTGGAACCACGTTACCGGCCTTAAGACGAGTCCTTGCACTTTTCCACGCGCCCGGGAATGCCCAGCCTAGATTTTCGACCGACTGAGTACCTACGTTAAAAGAGAAGGTACGCCGAAAATAATTTTAGTCGGAGAGCACAGGCAGTACACACAGTTAACCTGAGCAAGATATTTAGAGCAAGATATATATCAAGAAACGTTATGCTATGTTATCTGAAGAACATTGCTCACTTCAATTTTCTAGGAACAAATTAGATAGATAATACGAGTATTAACTATATGGTTCAGGAAAGAGAATCATGATCATCCACAACTCACCAACAGAGACGAACCTATCCTGTCGCAAAAACAACGCGCACCCCTGTCGTAACCTCCGAAAAATGCAGGACCTGAACTAAACACATCAGGCATGCATTGTATTCCCCTAACACTGTAGCTTTTGGCCGTGGCTTAATTTTTTCTTTAATATCTCTGAGCATGCTAGAAGTAATTGCTGACCTGAAAGTTGCAGTCGACTTCTACTCAACTGCTTATAGAAGATCCAGTTTACTAGAGTTAGCCTCCCCGAAACCCCTGCTCTTCGCCGGTATAGAGAAAACTTTATAAAGGAAGTTTAAGCAATTCCTGGAACCTTTTCCAAATCGCCAACAATAATCACGCAACATTGGCAGAGACCACTAATACACAACCGACTTCTTGTGATCTAACAATAAAAAAACGATACCCTGGTCTCTTAAAAGCTCACGGGATGTGATGATTAACAAGAGGGCATGCTCTTTACGAGTATATTCATGCAGGCCTCACAAACTAGAACATAACTTTTTAACAAGTTGATTCAGTACGGTTTCGTGTCAGCAGAAAAAAAACGCTGAAAGGGTTATCGCTGTTTAACAGCATAAAACAGTTACTCTCTAAATATAATGTAACGTTACAAATAGCATTCTCACTCAACACTTTACGGAAGATAAATACTGTAATAGATGCACTGATGTAAGCAGATATTGTGCTCTCAATGTGTTTGTATTTGAGTAAAGGTGCGCGAGCTCAATATCTACATCCATAAATGTATTGACACTTATCGCTGATGATAACTTCAAGAACACTAGGCTGGAAAGGACGAGGGATGCGACGTGACCATGAGTCGTCATTAAACCTGATACGTGTAACATATACATAATGTATTATACGGGAAATAAAATTTACCTTATATAGGCATAAAAAAAGAATTGCAGCTATGTATAAAGTGTAGCGCTCATAAAAATAGAGCTTGTTTAAATCAAACAGCTCACATCGTGTCATGTTGGTCTCTGTCTCTAACTACCATCTCTGTCTACACACTCTGTCTCTAACTACCATCAAATGAAAAGCGCTCAGCTATGTCGACGTAAAAACGATTGCATGAAAATACACAGGTATCTTTGGCTTTTAAAGGTTTTTCTTGGCAATTGAAGCGTTCTATTTAAGCAGTGTGATTTGTCAGACTCTTATCAAGCTCATGTAGAGTCCTAATCCAGCTAGTCTGATTTCGTTTAGCGCCTCGTCAAACCGATCTCTTGGATCCTATATTTCATATCATGAGCGCTCATTGCGACGGGCTTTCCTGGCAACACCTGACATCAATACAAGTCAAATGTGAGTCTTCTGAGTCTAGAAAACTTACAGCTGACTTGCAAATACCCCCCGTCTTTATGATTTTTTTTAAATACGCTTATAAGAACCTGACGTTGCATATACGAGCTAGCGAACATTACCTGAAACTAGCGTGTCTGTCATACATCTATATTTACGTGATTCTGCTCCCTTGAGACCTCGGGCGTGCTCTATCTTGCTTATCGCTGTTTATGTACATATATTGAGTAAACAATTTTCTTCGAGAATAAAGAGTAAACATTGTCGAGGTGCAGTTCTAGCCACGGCTGTGCGATTTCTGCGTGTGCAGCGACCACACAGCTAGAAGCTGAAGGTCAGCCATACGATGCTGGCGTGGCGATCCACCTCTTCGTTAAACATTTATGCAGCGCTGAGTGTGCGAGTACAAAGCTTTGACTGGCGGTCGTCGCGCATGACTTGTTCCATCTCGGGTTCTGTTTAGACTGCACCCACCGTTCTCCATCGTCATATCACGACGACGAACGCAACGAAGCATTTTAATGGATATTGCATGCTTATATCAGAAAAATTGTATATATATACACCTTTGACGTTTTGAGGCTTTCGGAAGCTTCGAGGCGTGCGGTCATGTGCTCTCAAGCGGTGTTCTTGGTGTCCAGGCCGCGGCTAGCTTTGCGATAAGGCTCAGATAAATTTTCCGAGCATTGCGCCTCGAACTAGCTGTCGAAACCGCTTTATCGGAAGGTGGGAAAATGCTTCCCGGAATCCTAGCTAAAAGCCTCCCGGCACAGTGAATATCTAGTTTTGTTTTGGCAAGCAACTGTTGCACGATTCTTTGCTTGAAGCTGTCTGTGTGTTTGCAAACACCAGTCTCTCCATATATAAACGCTCTTCTCCGAGACTTTAGTGTTGTCCATATATGCATAAATATGGGTTTTGAGTGAGTACCTGCTGTGCGTGCTACGAGTCGTGCTCACCGGCGTAAGCTACCTGTCAGAATACTCAAAGATGCCTGATACCGCCTTTGGCGGTCTCGCTCATCTCTAGGTTGCGAGCAAACTCGCCTTCATAGCTAACTCCACCGAGTGTGCCAATACGTACCCTGGTGTCGATTCAAATAGTCTGAACAATGCTAAAGTCTCGGGGACTGAGCGAAAAGCCGCGACCCCTCACGGTGACGTACAACGAGGTATCACCCCTAGAATGAGCGTCACGCACTCGAGATTATATAGCAATAGAAGCGACGCTACCGAGGAACGACCAGCGAGTAGTAATTCGCTCTTTGGGATCAAGCGGACGAACACATAAGATGCTTCGCCTGACGAAGACAAAGATAAGACCATTGTTAGCCGCTAGGGAGACGGAATTTAATTCCGTGAGAGCAAGGCAGCTATAAAAGCTTAAAAGTAAATTCCAGCAGTGGTGC
Organism: Dermanyssus gallinae; assembly: GCA_003439945.1. NCBI lineage: Eukaryota > Metazoa > Arthropoda > Arachnida > Mesostigmata > Dermanyssidae > Dermanyssus > Dermanyssus gallinae. The sequence goes on from QVRM01004257.1 coordinate 34,985, forward strand.
AGTCGGAGTGTTCAGGATGGTTTTACAGCGGCGACCGTCGGAGACGAAGTCTTGGCCCCTTTTGAGGAGGGCACTCTCTTACAAACATTTGAGACGATCGATCTATTCCTTAACTCCAGAGGGAATGATTGGGCGCGATAAGTTCGGTGTGGTTGTACAACTCGCGTTTTTTGTGGCTTTGCGTTTGCTGGCTAATGCTGTCCCTGTGGTTACTAGATGACCTTCGCTTGCTTCGTAAAAGACTGAAATGCTGGACGTCAGCCCTGCATTTTGCGATCGGAGATTACAGACGAGAAGAGGTACGAGTGACTCACTTGCCAGCGGTAATTGGCAAATTCCCTATTATATCAGAGTGAAAGCCCTCGGACTGGGAAGCCTCCAAAACATGTCGTAATGATCAGACACACTACTTTGTCCCTTCTTACTCCCCAAGAACCTTTCTGAACATTTCTATATTAGATGATGATAATAGCTACGAAGCACCCCGCTCATCTGTTGAATGCGAGGGGTAACCCCTCGGGTGTGAACTAGACGCGAGCTATCCCGTTACAGCGTAGTGGCCCCATCAGCGACACCACAAGTTAACATACATCACGAGAGGATGCATCTATTTCGGACATGTTAGGGCCTGGTGTTAGAGAAGTCTGATTTGTCCTATGTAAATCCTACCCAAAGCAGTAAGGTCGCAGGTGGATGAGCTGCTAACTAAACTGACCTCAACGACAATAAGGACGCACTATATTCCTCCGTGTCATTGGCATTACGTTTCCCAATAAAGAGAGAGAATGCAACTTTGCCTAGCCCGGCTAGCCCGCGCGAACCTTAAATTACGTCGAGGTTTGCTCGATGTGCTTTCTACACCTGACTTAACCTGTAGGAGAGAAGCGGGAAGAGGTACGGACGCAAGTGTGGTTCGATGTATCTGCGACACATACTATCGTCGAACGACTAACTAACTAACTTACTAACGGCACTACCAGTAAGTTACACGATAAATACGCTATTTTTCCCAGATAGCAGGAATACGCTATAGTGAAGTATACAGAAAATAATCCCTACTCGTAGGACTGCTTATCTTCAGACGAGGCAAGAGCTCCCGAAGTGGCGCAGCAGCGTTATCTACCCACATCGACATCTTTGAACATAAACATTGTGTCGCACGTCGCTGCGTTCAGTTCCACTTGTTGCCTTATATTCACTTTGAAACTGCACTTTGATATTAGCCATATATATATATATAACACGGCTGTATTTCGAGACGTCCTCTAGGAACCGCCAAGGGCTTCATCGTCTAGGTACCATAAAGTGGATGGGCATCTTAGCGACGCTACCAGGTCGTTAACCGCTAGGCAGAACACGGATCGCCTAGCAGGGCCCCTGTCACCGACATAACGGTCTCACTCAACGCTATTTGCATGAAAGCTTCCTGATACACGAGTCAGACGTATTTGTACCTAGGGGGAGTATTCCGACCCACACTCTAAACATGTCGTCCCGGCATCAGGACCTTTTTGAGATACTAGTCGGTGTCGTGAACGTGGTCTGCCGTGTCAACGTTTCGGATTTATGGAGGCCTTTTGTCTTTGCAGAGTTGAAAGTTTTTCGTGTTGGAGATGACCGATGGATCACCGAGACTTTGCTTGTTCATCCCGGTTTCTACGGGATTCTACAAAAATTAGTATTCGCGATAACACAGATCGTTTAGGAATGATGATTGACGAACACCAGCTAGAGCTCGGTTCGAACAATGGGCTGAACAACGCGATGCACTCGGGCCCGGAATGTGCTCGGATCTCAAACACAAAATATGTCTCGACGCTCGCAATGGGCCTTAAGGCCTGCGGCACGAACGCCGAATGCATACATCCTATTTTCACCCTGGGGCGGGGCAGTGTGTATGTATTACAGAGAAATATAATATACATATAGCATTAGATACATTATAATGCGTGCTTTGAACATATGATACAACAATATAATGTAACTGATGAGAGCAGTGTGCACATTAGTTGGAAGCGCCCGTAGGCAGCAGGGACGGTCAATAAAGATCACTACATCATTTTATTCTTAATGTTTACATCCTATTGAGAATTCGATAAATTCTGATAAAATCTTCTCCTATATATATAGAACATATTGTGATGATTTATTAATGAATGACAATACGTTTGCACACTCGGCAGTGCTCGCTTATATATATATATATATATATATATATATATATATATATTATTGGAACTTGCACGACAAAAATAATATATATATAGCATTAGAATGGAGGCTGGGTGAGGAAATTACAACTGTAGCAGTGAACGAGAAAGCCGAGCGCGGCATAGATGAGAGCGGATTGCGCTTACGACATCAACGAATGACGTGGCCTGCACTCAAAAGGATTTGCTTGGGACACACATGTCGGATTGATGAGGGAACTCATGAGTGACCTCGGCAACATAATCCGATAGGCGCTCGCCATTTCTGCTAATGGCCCATAGTACTGTTCGATATCTGGGCCATTAAATAGTGAAGCTTAAGGGGGAGGTATGTTCAGTGGGTAGGGTCTTGCGGGACCAAGATCAAACTGCTGGGGTCGAGTCGCGCACGGCTCGAGGAACATGCCCCGTTCGTAGCAATTCTTCTAAACCTTCTGAAATTGATTATTCATGCAAATAGTAATATTACGGTGAATAATAATCTAATTAATGGATGAAGTTTAACAGGATGTTGGGGGCTTCTAGCGGGGAGGGAACAGTTCTGGTACTAACTTACCCAGAAGGAAACGAAGATACCAAATAAGGAACAGTATAGAGCATACACAGTGGACAAAATTAATACCGCGTTAAAGGCACTATTTTTTTATGACTGGCGTAATCAGTGTAGAGAATACAAAAACCAGCACCGATATTACAACCACAGCAGATGAGATCGGGCGCGTGGCATAGAAAATTACAAAAAAAAGCGCAATTTTAGTCTTCGATAGGGTTAGAGGAGAAAGAAGGCTAATAATATAGAAAAGGGAATTGGAATATAAAAATCCGTACAATGAGTGGCAGTGCATATAGGGGATGGTTATCAAAAAGAAGAATATAAATCACAGAGGAGGAAGAATGAAGGAATAAGACATTTACATTAACAAGACACATTAATTTACATTGACACAAAATGTACGGAAAGCTGTCCTTTAAAATAAATGAAATTTTAAATGTATGCCACTGTGGTCCACAGCGCGGGGCTTTGAAGGAAGTTAGAATGAGTACAAGTAAAAGTAATAAGATTTATTTTTTATTTCCGCCAAAGAGTCTCTTATGGTAAAAAAGCATGTCAAAATGTATACAAAGATAATTCCAGATAAAGTTATAGTTTAATATTAAAATAAGATTGTCGCAAATTAAATATGGGCTAAACAGGTTCAGGCGTGAAGACGGCTAAGTGTAATAATAGGCATAGTACAATGCGCAGCAAGGTAGATTGGGTACCATACTCAGCTATGGGCAAAGTCGAAAGTAACGGAAGAAATGGTGAAATCAGGGATTAAACGGGCATATGCAGGCAAATAGAATTTTTTTTTGCCACAGGCCTTAAGACACATAACGAGCATCGGTACATATTCTGTGCTCAGTATATGTAAAAATAAATATGTGTGGTATATTAGAACAACAGCAAGTTTAGCAGATATATATGACAATAAAATGCGGAAAATGGACTGGGTAGAATGAGTATACTATAATTCAAGAGGGACTGGGCTATCAACAGATGCCAGGCAAAGAGAGTGAGTCAATTGAACATTGTAAAGGATTGCACAGCTTCAGGAAAGATCCGCGATATAAATCTGTCTGAGGCCCCAGCTTAAGGACCAAACTTCGTACAAACATTATCAGCTCCAAGCCGTCAACGGTGATCACAAAACAATCCTGCAATAGGAATGACAAAACAGGTCTTACTTTGATAACTGTTATTGCTGCTATTGATTCTTATATGATGGCTATTTCCCGCAGCCTCTCTCAATATTTTCAAGATTTGTATTTCGCTCATGTAGTCATCTTACTATCGCTTGTATCCGTTATTATATTTAACTATGTTTTCTCGTGCACAGTATCTCGTTGAGCGGGCGGGCGTCAGGACGTCCGGGCAACCCCTCCATTTAACGCCCATTCTATTCGTGTAGACCAATTGGCGGCTTGCTGCGAATGTGAAGACCTCGAGAGCGGTGGAAGCATTGGTTGGCGTGTGTCTCGCGTGTGGCGACACTGCCGCAAGAACACGGCCAGGCCAGGCGTTAACTAGCGCCGGACTAATTAGAGTTAGCGATGGATGAGATCGAGGGGTCGACATCGTCGAGTACCCGTCGTATGTCTGTAGCCGAAGAAGCGGTAGCCGTACTCGAAGTAGAAGACGAGGAAGTAGTCGTAGTAGCAGCAGCAGGAGGCTTTGTCGTCATCGTTCTCGGTGACCCGGTACGTCTAATAATAGCAGCGGCTACGGAGTAATCCCTGAAGGGGTTGGACAGACCGCGACACTTGAGGGGTTTGACAACGAGGGGACGACGGGAGCAGGAATCAAGCGTCGTAGGGCGACCTCTACACCGGCGGTGGCGGCAGCGGCAGCAGTAGCAACAACCACAACGACAACAACAACACCCTCTGCGTCAACGACAACAACAACACCCACTGCGTCAACGACGTTCGCAAGCCGCTATTCCGACCGCTCAGCCTGTCTACCGAGCGCACCCAGGTACGATGTCCAGAACGCGCTGATCGGGAAGGTCTGAAGCCTGAATCGGGGGTAGGCGGACGTGCAAGACGTTGCGTGACTAAGAGGCCATTAGTTCAATCTGTCTTCTCGTTCTGTATCGGAAGGCCAAGGCGCGAGGGGGGAGTCGTAGACTGACGATGGTTGAGGACAGGACAGGCCAGGCCACGCGGAAGGAGGTTGGGGAATACCAAGAAGGGCAGAAGAATACGACGAAGAAGGAGGACGACGATGATAATAATGTATCTCTAACGTGGGCTGACACGCGTGAAAGGTGTCGAACGTCAGCCAGTCTCGCTCTCGATCGCAACGAGACGGCTTGGCGCTGCCTCGCAACGAGATGGTGTAGCTTCGTTCAAGTACTATGCGATCGGACGATAATCTGATGCTGGAAAAGCTTCTACGACGACCACCGACATTTTCGGTGTGTTTTTTTCTAAGCATCGTCGCCGCCGTCGCTGTTTCTGTTGTTGTTGCTGTTGCTGTTGTCGATCTTCTCGTCTTCTGCCGATGATTGGTGCCATTTGATGGTTGTTAACTTAAGCTATGATTAGTCGGCGACCGCCGTCGAAAAACTTCGAGCTTCCCGCCTAAATACCAACATCATCCTCTTCTATCGTTCTTGTGCCGAGATTCAATCCGCAGGAGGACAGGGCGACGCAGATTAATTTTGGCTACGGTCGAGGGAAAAAGACAAGGCCCCACGTTCTGCCTAGTATCTCGTACTTGCCCTCGTTAATGAGACACTGAAGTAGTTTTACCTCAGGATGCTAAACTCGGCTTTCTTCCGCAATTGGGCCGAGTGTACATCCGAAATTAGATGTATGCAGGTTAAAGTTGTGGCCTCCCGCCTGTCAGCATGCTGACCTCTAGAAAGGCCGAGTTGTATATTAAATAGATATGAACAAATGGTAGTCATCTCGTCAGACCATCGAAAACGAGGCTTATATAATGTGCAATTCGTATATCCGACGCTGTGTGACTAGCGCTAGACGAGCTTTTCCCTGCAAACGTTATTTGTAGAGAGATAACTAAACAAGGAGAGAGGGAGCGGGCCATTTTCAACGTCGAATAGAAGGAAAGCGCATCTGTGGATCAAAAAAGGACACTGCTTATGTTTATATATAGCAAATTGAGAGTGCTCTGCCAAACCAGTATAAATCTATATATGTAATTCAGCGACATTCACAATGTTAAAAAATCATTATTCATGATTTTATGAGATAATATATATATATATATATATATATATATATATATCTACGGAAATAGCTGTGTCTGCCGTCGTTGTTGACTACAATTAGTTGAACGTTATTTATTTTCGCAACTCAATTTCGCGCGGCAAACCCAACGGACACCACTGAACGAGCGCAGTTGTACAAACACTATTCCCCTTTCGTCATCGCAGCAATAAAGACTACACAGTCAACCGTAAAATAGACGGTAGCAATAACGGCGCAAGGCAGAGTGCCAATGTCTTCTTAATTTATTAGTTAAAGACAGTATGAAAAAGGCAACAGAAGCAAGATACAAGAGAGAGCGTACGGTTGACAAGATAGTCAACATGTTGGTAAACTGAAGTGGCTGTTCTAGCCTGCCGTACTAACTGGTGCCCCCTCAGCGGTGACAATTGATTTGCATCGACAACTTGTTTTAGCCGCTACATACGGTGAGCCGACCGCCACGACTTCGGCGCGCTTTGGCCTAACATATCGAAGATACCCAGTAGTTGAGTCGCCTCGCCCCGTAGGCCGTGCTAGTCTGTGTTAGTGAATCCGGCGGACGTTTCGGGAGAGTTTGAACCTGGTATCACAATGAGTGCTACCGATGGTAACAACTTGCTCACTTCGCTACGACTGTCAGTGGGAAAGTGAAGTATTCCGACCGGACAGAAACGAAATGAAGGACTTGATAAATATATATATAGCCAAGATGGCTTAGTGGCAAAGCCTTGGCCTTGCATTCGGGAGGACTGGGTTCGAGACCCAAACCGGCCACTCTTAAATTGGTTTGCATGGTTTCCAATTTAGACCAGGTAAATGCCGGAGTGGATTAAAACTTAGCCATGGCATGAAAATCCGTACACGGGCAATAATAGCCTTACGGAAAATCTTAAAAAATTATAAAAAAATATGAGTTGTAAGACAACGTCAACAACAAATAGTTGGACCAGATCTGCAGGTGTTGACACGAATATGTCGTTAACGGATGTAATATTAGAGGAAGGGAAGCTTACTGTCCCGAGTATAGTGACAGGCCGATGACGACACTCGCTATTTGAACTCGGCTGGTGGATGGCTGCAGCACAGCAGTGCCTTCTGCGTCGTTGTCGTCGGTGATTCCGACTGCGTCGGCAGCGTCAATAGCAACACCATGTTCCAGTTCGGGTTGCTCTTTTGACCGAATCTTTGGCGGCAATGTATTGAAATATCAGTTGTTCATTAGACAATTGGGAAACTGGATTGCTCGCCGGTCCGACGCTTTCTCAACGGACAACGGGCTAATATGCCCTTTGAAACACCTGATAGGTGAACCGCACTAACGTGTGGCTTTGCTGGAAGCTTATGAAAAAGTTGCATTGCCCCGCTTCGATCGCTGAGGGAAATTTATGGTAGGGTCGGCGTTGTTTGTGAGCCCCATTTTCACGACCTGATAAACCTGCGTCGTGTAAGAAACACGAGCGATACTCGTAAGTTACGCTCGCTGTTCAATATTGTACCCGCAAATACCTAGACGTTGGCTGCTCTCGGTAGCTCGGTTGAGGCGTATGCAGTCGCATTCTGGCCTGTATTACGTGCTGCTGTCTCTGGTGATCTATTTTTCGATTAGAGTGATCGGCACAGAAACGGCGGGTTCACAGATGATGTCGAAGCCACGCGGGTGATTCTATTAATAGCCAATGGAAGTAGCGCGCTTTCTGTTCGACAGCAGAATTATGGTGGCGTCTGCAAATAACGCACTTGCTTAATATAGCCTTGATTACCTGGCGGCCTAAATGTATGTATTTTATTAAACAAATTTCAAAACATTGTGGTCACTAAATTAGCTTGCTGAAGAATCATCACCGCGCTAAGAAGCTAATGTGAAAGAGACCGCGCGAAGCGTGTTTGGAGCAACAACCCAGTATTAGATACTACTATACGGCCGCTATTCGGTAACTATTGCGAAAAAAGACGGCATTGCAAACCGAATCTCAAAAAGACAGCGTTGCAATGACTAGAGTTGACACTTATTAAGCCCTGGCGTGATCCTGCAAAGTACCAAAAGAATAACGACGAGCTTATGATATTCGCCCGCGTCGGATATTTTTTTTTTTTTTTTCGTAAGGCAATTGCCCGTGTACGGATTTTTCATGTCATGGCTAAGTTTATTCCACTCCGGCATTTACCTTGTCTAAATTGGAAACCATGCAAACCAATTTAAGAGTGGCCGGTCTGGGTCTCGAACCCAGTCCTCCCGAATGCAAGGCAAAGGCTTTGCCACTAAGCCACCTTGCTCGGTGGCTCGAATATGCCGAAGAAGTTCACGACTTTTAGGGCAAGCGACTTCGTCACGACCATCTGAGCGTGAAGGAGCCTACTATGTGCCTCATCATTGGGTCGGCGCCTACGAGAGATCCCTGAATCGTATTTGATTGCAGCAGTGCTGCACCAGGAGAATGTTCCCTCAATCATAAATTTTCTGTCCGTCAAACCTGGCATTATGGGGTTACTGATACCGTTTTGCACACGTTTGATGGCCTTTCAGCTTATAATTACAAGACTGAGGTCGTGTCTAATGACAGGAGGTTGTTCCGGTTACTACGGAAGTGCCCGAACATTTAAGCCATTCGCTCCCAACGGAGGTGTTGTCGTGGGGTGGTTTCTTACTAACTGCAGTTCTGCAAAGGCACTTTCACCTAATTGATCCAAAGAACAAGATGGTGCTTTCGAATTTGGTCTCTCATGACGACATGTTGCGTAGCTTCAGCAGCGAAGAAAAACCATACCGATTTGCAATGAGGTTAACTAATGAACAGGGCCAGGCTACTGGAACTCCGCGAACGTCGTCGATCGCCTCTGCGATCTCAGGCCTGAGCATCTTGACCGCACGGATTTGAAAACAGATGTCGGGAGGGCCAGGCCTTGGACTACCTGGCCCTTCGAAGAACGTACACCCACCCGAACACAAGGTGATCAATGCCAATGAGCTGCACGTTTTCGCTGATGCTTCTGAAAAAGCCTTTTCCGCCGTTGTTTACATTCGGACGCTATACGTTGACGGTACGTGACCTCGTGGCTTCTCGACTTCGCAACTTTCTTGTCGACAAGTGTCGACTACACTGCAGTTTGCCCGCTCTGCACTCTATACCGACTCGATGGTAACCTATCACTGGATGCCAGCAGAAATGCAAATTGCTAGGAGATGTTTGTGGCCAACGGGGTTAGCGAGATATACAAACAGTTAGCCCCATCCGAGTGGTACTTGGTCTCCGGGGAGCAAAACGTCGCGAATTTTGCGACTCGAGATGTCATTGCCGCTCGTCTCAGAAACAACAGTATGGAAAGAATGGTGGTCGGGTCCGAGTAGGCTCCGCGACAGCGGCGATACCTCCTCCCCGGCATGCAACCTGGTGTCAGCAAGTCGTATTTGAAGCCAGTGTTAGGTTAGGTAAAGTCTATTGTCACCCTGGTCGATTAGAGCATTAACACCCCTCTTCTCGATCTCAGCAGACCCAGCAGCATTGGCAAGGCTGTTTGCCTAAGCTTAGTTATGTCGCCAGGTTTGTTAACAAAAAATCGGCTGCCAAATTCTGCTGCCGCCTATCGCTCCGCAGGGCTGTACAGCTGCAGAGCTACTGTTCGGGTGGTGTCAACAGGAGCGATTCAAGGATGAGATGGCGCGTGCACTGGCCGGCAATCGCATGTCAGCAAGGTCGAAAAAGTTGAACTATCTATATATTCTTGGACGATGATGGTCTTCTTCGCGCAAGGACCGGATTGACTCAAACACGACACCTGACGTACGATGAAACCCATCCAGTCGTAACCTGGAGAGTCGCGTCTGGCGTATTTTCTGGTAGTCAAGACTCACCGTGTTAACACACACTTTGGTCTATGCTTAGACGATGCTTCTAGAGCAGGTTATCAGGCTATATGCAAGCAAGTGTGCTGTTTGCAGAAACCACAACGAACCTGCCGCCGACCAGAAAAGCGTGCAGCTTCCACCGCAGAGAGTCGAGATGATAACGCCATTGTATGTCCTTGTGGGCTGGACTTCTCTGGCCCATTGTATGCCAAATAAATGGCGTTGACACAAAATGCTATGTCGCGTTGTTCTTTACGTGCGTGAGTAGTCGCGCTATACATCTGGAGGTAGTGCTGACGATGGCTACTCCGGTGTTTCATTTCGCGCTTCGACGAGTCCCCGCGACAGCGCCTGGATGCTGTCGATTGGTGTCTGGCAACGCCAGAACATTTGTCAAGGCATTCGCCGAGGTAAAACGCCTTTGTTTGCCCCAGATTTCCTGGTATGCTGGCATTTGTGAACGTGCCGTGCGCTCGGTAAAGGCCGCCCTGTACACAACACTCCAAATAAGTTTGATCGGCTTTGAACTATTCCGCACTATCCTGCGCCCACCGAGATCGCGGCTGTGATTAACTCGCGGACAATCACCTATGCCAGCGGTGACCTCCGGGGAGCTTTGCGCGATTACGCCTGCTGACTTTGTTCACGCCACGACGCTACAGCCGCCGCGTGCCGCACTTCCACTCGACCCACTGGGTGGGACGGCGCTTATCAGTGACGGTCTAACTCGTTCTGAGTTCAACCGCGCGACCAAGGTCATGAGGCGCTATCTTAGGAATCTCTCCGTTCGACGAAACCGCGAATATTTGCTTAAACTACGTTCTGCCAACATCGACAGATCGGGTCGGCATAAGACAATCAAGGTGGGCGACGTTGCCCTAGTAAAGGACGATAACGTGCCGCGACTACATTGACAACTAGTTAGTCTCGCATCCAGAATGTCGGCCGAGACAGACTTGTGCGTGGACCAGCCAGGTTCGTTTCAGTAAGGGCCGGATGTTCACCCGCGTAGCTCAATTGCCATAACGTCTGAAGGTGGTCAATACATTTCACTATGAATAATGAGTCTAGCACGTCTATGGGTAGTTAAAACCGGGACAGCTCTTCACTTACACTCACTTTGTTTGATGCACTCATAACTCTGCGAATTGAAGCGTCGGCGCAATTGTACACCAGACTTCTTTCTGCCAGGCGTTTTCAAAAAGCTCTCACGGCACTGGAAGAACGACTAGACGCCCTAGCTTTTAAAGATATACCGTAAAATAAAAATGTATAAAAACCGTTATAGTTGCTGTTTGTATGCGACTTCGTTTCGACGCGCATTGTGAGCGTCTAGCTCATGCGCTATCTATATATGCATAGATGAATTACATTTTAGCGTTAGATCTCTCTCGTACCTTGAGACCGAGTTAATAATGTCACTCTTAATAAATTTCGCCATTAAAAAGCAAATTACCTAATTAGGCTACTTAAGATCGGAGAGTTGGATAGAGCTGCCGATAAACTCGCTTAGAAAATCATTTACGCAAATCTGTATAGAGACTTTTGAAGCATTGCAGTGCACCGTTTTGTGATATCCGAAAGTTAGCGGCATGAAGCGGCGCCAATCGCTCCGTACGAAGTAATGGGAGTAATACGACCGTACTTGAATCAATCAAACACTGCTCAAAATGCTTAAGAATATTGAGTCAACCTTTTTAAAAGTCTGCCTCTCAACTCCCTCAACAATATTTTTAATAATAGACTAAATAAGAGTTGCATATATACTCGTATATATATATATATATATATATATATATATATATATATATAGATATATATAATATATATATATATACATAAATATATATATATATACATAATATATATATATATATATATATATACATACATAAATTTATATATATATGCATACATATAGATGAGCGTATGTAAACTAGAACCTAGTCGGACTAGTCTGGCCAGCTGGGTGGTCAACATCGGGTGTCGAACGCGAGGTCGTATCTACTGAAGCCGCTGTCATCGCCTTCGTTCGGCAACCTCTTTCCGACAATTTGGCCAGTCAGAACCAAGCGCACACCAGTCAGCAATATCAATGATGAGGATAATGAGGATGAGGACGACGCCGACGACGACTTCAGCTCACTTCGATAGGGCGACGGGCCGGGTGGGCCATTTCTGCAGAGATTCGCGGACAGCCGCAATCCCTTCATTGGTGAACTGCTGGGGCAGCCATAGCTGCTGCTGCTGCTTCTGGTTCTGCTGCCGCGCGTGCGCCCGCGCTCATCTCTCGCTGGGTTCGCTTGCTCGCCTGTTGTTAGTTCGGGCGCTGCTAATAGAAAAAAGGTGCGAAACACACACCTTGAAAAATCATTAATAATATCCGTCATCTCAGCCCCCCACTTTTTGTCCAGCCCAGGCTATCTATTCCTCCATTCCTCCCTCCCCCTCCGTTTAGATCATCATCACCCTATCGTTGGTCGGCAGGCAAGTTCGGCGCCGCACAACTGAAGTGAGCAAGTGAAGTGAAGTGAAATGAAGGCACACATCGTTGGCGGTCCTATGTGTGTGAACCAATGCTGCTGATGACCTGAGGAAACGTTCATCATTAAAGCGCGTGACAACATAAACGGTAGCAACTGCAACAATAACAGTAGTAGCAAAAGCAGAAGCAGCGATAGCAACAACAACAACAATCAAAACGAAAGCAACAACAACGGCTGCGGCAGCAGCAGCAACAACAACAACAACAACAACATCACCAGTAGCATCATTTTTCTTAACAACAACAACATCAACAACAAATCGCACCCATCCCATTCGTCTTCATGATGAAGCCAGTGGTGACAGAGATGCAGCGGCGGTTGCGGCATTGGAATAGGGCCTAGTCTACCGGCCGTAGACGGTATTCCGTCCTATATCTGCTTCTCCTTCATAGATAGATAACGTCGTCCCTTCATTGGACGGCGGCAGGACGAAGGGACCTGAGGATCGGGCAATGCTTCGTTCGCATCAGCGTCTTTCTTCCTCATCCGTTATGTGATCATTGTAGTTCTCGTCGCCGGCGCCACCACCGCAGCCGTTGTTCTCCATGCTTCTCTCTGTCGCCACTATCGGGCATCGGAGCACAAGGAGAGCCCATCTCGAGGTGGGCGGGTGGACAGAGGCCTCCATAAGAAAGGCCCCCATAAGAAAAGCCCCGCTGCTACGACGAACGGGCGTCCGACAGGCCGTGGTCGACAGGCCGGCACTATTCGGCGGCAGCTAGATAGAGAAAAATGAGCTACTCGGGTACTAGGTTCGTTACGGCGTGCACGCCCGTATGACGGTGTAGGTAGATGTATGTTACGTTAGTGTTCGTTAGAGTGGGCACGTCGAGGTGGAGGGAACGCTGTACGTTTATCGGCGGCACACACGTATATATGTCATACGCTTTTGTATAAACATACGCATTCCTATCTCGTGTATGTGTATGTATGTACGAATCGACACTGGGGGAGGCTGCAGCAAAACGAGCAAAGAAACGTACGCATGAGCTGCGTGTCCTTGAGAAGGTTTCTCCGACGAACGCCGCGGTGTCGCTGTGCAGAAAACCGCAAGTCAAGCAGTATTACATATTTGTACAAACAAAGAGGCCAAACACACGTCTCGAATAGGAAGTATCTACAGGTATCTCTCTAGTATGCATGCAGAATCTCAGAAATAACTGTGAGTGATATTCGAAAAGAGCAGTGTGCTTATTATTCTGTGTTCGTATCTTGATATACTGATCGTATACTCTGCCTTTGCCACTACCTAACTAACACCTCTAGGGCAACGAAACCAACGCACTAGAAATGACGTTTATTATATTGTCACGTCACAAACAACGTCAAAACTATTTAACTATATAATTGAAATGTACTATTATTCGTTGAAACTATATTACGTATATATATAAAAAATGTATGCAACATTAAGGATGCTACATAACATGTATTTGAGTTGAAACGGGGTGATAAGTCTCTGCTGAAGCTTCTAAACAAACCCTCGCGCAGAAACATTGTGAACTACGCTGTTCATTTGTTGATTCAGATTTGCCAACGGCCCTGCTGTAATTCAACCATACCATAGGTATGCTTGCTTGTATGATCAGAATCGAGCCCGCTGAAAGCGCTCCAAACTTTAAGGAGGCTTACATCGGCTGGAAATGAATCTTTGAACAGACAGCTTCTACACTTTTGATGGACGATTTTTTCGCACAAATAACTAAATAGAAGTAAACAAGGTGTCTACTAAATTCGAGCACTATGGGGAGCTTTTTTTTATATATGCCCAGTTGCTTTTGCAATGTGGACATTCTCCATGAGGGTAGACTACTCATTTGTCCTGTGTAGCTGATTAATCACTCATCGTCGAGATATCGTACTTAACGTCATCTGTATCAAGTAATAGTGAATAGGCATTTCTCTTAAAAAACATTTAATCATATATATATATATATATATATATATATATATATTATTAACACCCGGGCTGGGTAAGTATTTTTATGTTACATCAGTGTTTCGACACAGCAATCGATCTAGCCTAGTATTTTTGCATTGGCATTCGTCTTATATATATGTATACAGGGTGTTGCAGGAATATTTGAAGCGCGATATGTGGAATTGTAGAGCTCGTTAAAGCAGATGTTTTTTCTAATGGAACATAGTCTTTGAGAAGTCTTGTTTCGGAGTGAGAGTGAAATTACTACAATTTGTGACACTGGTGTTTTTGCCCGACATAGGAGCACAAAATGTGCTGTTGCGAGACAACCAGTCCTCTTAGACAGAAACTAAGCACACGTTCGTGTTCGTGATAAAACTCTGCTCCATCTGAAGAATATGCAAGGCCGGTCAGAAGACGCGACATGGTCGCTTAGAAGAGAATTCGCCAAAAATGAAGTTCTTTATTAGCGTTCACGCCAAATACTTCAGAATCATAACCCTACAACCGCTCACAGCGCTCAAACGGACATATTCGGCCAATGCGCAATTCATGGCGATCATTTTGGTACCAAACATATGTCAATGCGAGCTGGGGTTGCGGAGTAATTACGATTTTTCGGAGGGCATGTCCAGATTAAGTGCATGTAAAATGACTGTGTGGCGACGTTCACTACCGCCGACGTGTCGCGCGACAGCCGCAGCGCGTCATTTTTCATGCACTTAATCTGGACATCCCGCCGAAAAATCGTAATTACTCCGCAACCACAGCTCGCATGGACATATGTTTGGTACCAAAATGATCGCCATGAATTGCGCATTGGCCGAATATGTCCGTTTTGAGCGCTGTGAGTGGTTGTAGGGTTATGATTTTGAAGTATTTGGCGTGAACGCTAATAAAGAACTACATTTTGGCGAATTCTCTTCTAAGCGACCATGGGACGTTTTCTGACCGGCCTTGCATATTCTTCAGATGGAGTAGAATTTTATCACGAACACGAACGTGTGCTTAGTTTCTGTCTAAGAGGACTGGTTGTCTCGCAACAGCACATTTTGTGCTCCTGTGTCGAGCAAAAACACCAGTGTCACAAATTGGAGTAATTTCACTCTCACTCCGAAACAAGACTTCTCAGAGACCATGTTCCATTGAAAAAAACATCTGCTTTAACGAGCTCTACAATTCCACATATCGCGCCTCAAATATTCCTGCAACACCCTGTATATATATATATATATACAGGGTGTCTGGAAAATGTATGAGAACCGATACTAAGAATTGTTGAGCTCGTTAAAGCAAATATTTTTTTCCAATGTAACATGATCTGTAGGAGCCTTGTTTCGGAGTGAGAGTTAAAATACTACAATTGTGACACTGGTGTTTTGCCCGACATAGGAGCATAAAATGTGCTGTTGCGAGGCAACTAGTTATCCTATACAAAAAACTAAGCACTGGCTGTCTCATGCCAGTGATAGCCGAATGTTTTGTGATCTTTAAAAATTGCCGTTTACGTGGAGAAAGGTGACATTGGTGTCTTTGTCCGACATAAGAGCAAAAAAAAACTATACAAAAACTAAGCACATCGTCGTGTTCGTGAGAAAACTGTTGTTTTGCTTCTTCCATTATCATATGTGAATAACATTGCAAAAATTAAGTTATTTTATTAGCCTTCATGTCCAATTCCGCAAAATAATAACCCTACGACCATTCATAGCGCTCTGTGATTAACATATTCAGGCAAATGCGCATGGTGATCATTTTGGTACCAATCTTATGTTAATGCAAGCCGCGGTTGCGGAGTAATTAAGATTTTTCGACGAACATGTCGAGATTGGGTGGATGCATAAATGACTGTGTAAGGACGCACTGTGTAAGCACTACCGCCGAGGTGTCGCGCGACAGCCGCAACGTCGCCACACAATAATTTAAATATGTACTAAATTTCGACATGCCCTTCGAAAAATCTTAATTACTCCACAACTACAGCTCGCATTGCCATAGGTACCATAATGAACGTCATGAAATGTGCATTTGCCTGAATATGTTAGTTTTGAGCGCTGTGAATGGTCGTAGGGTTATGATTTTGAGGTATTGGGTCGTAGGGTTATGATTTTGAGGTATTATTATTATTATTTAAAGGCTAATAAAAGAACTTCAGTTTTGCAAATTCTCTTCTAAACGTCTACGTCGCATCTCCCGCTCAGCGTTATATGTTCTTCGGAGGAAACAGAATTTTCGCAAACATGACGATGTGCCTAGTTTTTGTAAAGGATAAATAGTTGTTTCGCAACAGCACATTTTATGCTCCTATGTCGGGCAAAAACACCAGTGTTACAAATTAAAGTAATTTAACTCTCAGTAATAAACAAGATTTCTTAGAGACCGTGTTCCATTGGAAAAAATATTTGATTTAACGAGCTCCACAATGTTTACTATCAATTCTCAGAAGAAAAAAAAATTATATATATATATATATATATGTACTGAGTCTATCATAACAATATGTACTTATGTTAAATTTTGGTAGAACTCGGAAGGAAGATAATTTTTCCCAATTAAAGGAGGGGCAGAAGCGTTTTGTTTAGAAGTGAGGATGAAATTGATAAAAGTAGCTTTTTCTCCAACATAGTTGTGCAAATTCTACGTTTCCGGGAGAACGCACGATGGAACTGATGATGCCGGTGTGTTCGATAGAAAATTCTACATAATAATTTTCGCACCAAAATGATGGTGCTGCATTACGTAGTTGCCAAATAACTAAGCTTTTTGTGACAGCCATGGTTGTTATGTTTTACGTTAAAGCTTGCACGTTCCGAGCCGTAACTTTTTTCCGTTGGGAAAATATCTTTTCTAATCGAGTTCTGCTAAAACTCAAAATACGTACCTAACGTTCTGATACACGCTTGCTAAAGCAGCCCAAAATGCTAGCAAGTATGCATGCTTTCACTCTTGATATGGCGTCAACTACGTAACGCAGCACTATTATTTTCGTACAATAATGATGGACAATTTGCTATTGCCCGAGAATAGTCTTTTGGGCGAACATTTTTGGTCGTAATGGCAACATTTTACGGTTCTGCCACTTAAAAACTTCAACAATACATTACAAGTGGTTCTCCCACAAACGGCACAACTATGTAGGAGAAAAAAGCAAAATCGCTTTTATAAAATGTTTCCTTACTCCCAAATAATACGTTTTCGCCCCTCTCCCTTTTATAGGGAAAACATATTTTCGTGCCAAGTATCTATAAGATCTATCATACCCGTATATACTTAATTTAAAGTTTGGTAGAACTTGGCATGAAGACATTTTTTCCCAATTGAAGGAGGGGACTGAACGTCTTGTTTAGGAGTGAGAATGACATTTAGAAAAGTAGTTATTCTGCCTCTTGTATGCTGCTTAATTGTGCAAAATCTACGTTTGCGCGAGAACCAATCAATGCATGAACGAACATATCATACCGGCGTGTTCGACGAAAAAATCGGCATAATCTGAATAATACACGACGCAGCTAGCAAAAGGCGAACAGTAGGATTGAGGAAAGTCAGAAAAAGTCGATATGTTGTTATGTCTTACAATGAAGCTTTTACGTGCAGAAACGTAAAATTATAAAGATATGCCATTACGACAAAGAATGCACGCCAAAAAGACTACTCTCAAGCAATAGCAATATTATTGCCCATCCTTTTTGTACCAAACTGATGATGCCGCGTTAGGTAGATGCCGAGTAACTAAGATTTTTCGACAGCCTTAGTTGTTTTGTTTTACCTTGAAGCCTTCACGTTCAGAACCGTAAAAGTTTTTCTAAGACGTTTCCGGCCCTTCTTCCCATTGGGAAACAAAATATTTTATTGCCGAGGTTTACTAATCTTAAATTAAGTATATACGGCTACGATAGACCTCCCTATATATATATATATATATATATATTATATATATATAATACACATATACATACATATAGTTTGTATGTTAGTTGAACGACAGCTTAGATCTGAAACTTGTCCATTAGATGAAACTCGGCGTGCTATACGTGTTGCTTCATGGGGGTTAGAAGTGCAGCAGAACGGCATATCTTGATACCATTGAAACCATAGTTATAAGTAATAAGTTCGGGTGTCATAAAAGAGAAGAAGATACTGTTTCCACTGCAGCCGATGTGCGCGTGATTCGGATAAATTAACGCCCTTTGTCGCCATCCTGCCGAAAGCTCGGAGGAAAAGTCGCACTCGGATTCCTCCCCCCCCCCCCCCCCCCCCGCCCCCGCCAGACTCGTGATTCGCAAGGCGGCTTTTCTTCGACAACTATGGGATACATTGCGACGGTGGTGTATGCTATGTACCTTCTTCTAATTCCCATGCATTAGATTACTAGCAGGCACACTCAACCTAACTAGAAACCTACAGCATGTATACGCTATCTCTGCAGTGCGCAAAGACCTAAACGGTAGTTCTCACAGCCATACTTATGCTTCTCGCTTCTATCCATCCCATAACTGACTGGAAGCAAACATAGGATTTATTAAGAACATAAGATGTATATCATGCTGTGATCTGTTCGTAAGGCGCGTTGGGATTTTAAACAGAAATTGCGCGGTACAGTGTGATAAATTGCTATGCCGATGCAACAGAGCCCTGTACAGTGAAATAGTTGCAATAATTATATTAATCATTACCGAACCATCATCATCAGCATCATCATCATCATCACGTGTCGTCGCAGCACATCGTAATCTCAGCATGGTGCACCTGGTCGGTCGACCACCTACATCTACCTGTCTCACACACACACCTGCGTCACACGACGGCAGGCGAATACACGAAAGTTTGCAGACGTGATATAGCTAATGATTTTGTGCACGAG
>QVRM01004258.1:0-94764 GCA_003439945.1 Dermanyssus gallinae
CTGACAAAACGTGCTAAGCTTACACACGCAGTCATTAACAATAATCTGGTGAGCCCTCAGAAGTGCGCTGAGTAAAGTTACCTCTTGGGGTTCAACTCCAGGCTGCCCCAGCTTTATCAAGATGATATGCGACAAGAATGCGTTATTGAAACCATACTTCAATTCCATAAAAACCGCGAACATAAAAAGTTTTTCCGTTTTAATGAGAATGTGGTCTGCTTCATAGGTACATCACAGGCTGCACAGTTACAACGCCCAGTTCTGAAGCCATTCTGCTTATCTGGAAGGACAGCCAGTGCTGTCAGGAAATTTGTGAGGTAATTTCATTTTTCATCGTATTGGCCGTCACGTAGAAAGGTCCGATGGGTCTCCTTTTCCTTTTGGGTTACCTTTCACAAGTCATTCGTACTACTTGGCTGGCAGGATGCCATCTAAGAGGATATGCCCAAAAGCGACTGCCATATGGGCAGAGATGTCTCTGCAAAAGGCGTTTTTTATTTATCACAAGATATGGCCCGTACGCCTTCTTGTTTCAGAGAGAGCTAGTAGACAAGCGAGGGCAATATTGACTTCGTCTAGATTTACAGGGTTTGCCAAAGCCTCAGCGAAGAATCTTTTGAGAGCTTCGAGCGTATGTATTGGTTATATCGGAGCTGAGTTTAGAAAGAGATTGGTGACCTCAGCTTACCAAGAAGAAGTACACTGGTGACCCCTTAGCAGTAGAGCCGCATGTCAGGGTTATACGAGAGCTGGAAGAAACACGTCCGATCATCAACAGTTCCCAGACACGATTTATGACAGAACTGTAGCGCTTGAAAACTCTTCTTTAAACAAATTCTGGGGTCTCTGAAGCAAGGAGTCTCTGCGACAGAAAAGAACAGGTATATACGTGCCGGTAATTGCAGACCACCCCGGTCCACAGCCAAGAAGAATTAAAGACGACGACCGCCATCATCCGTCGTTGCCTCATGACTTTGCGTCTTTACTCTCCCAAACACTAGTTAAGTGACTCCGTTACAGGAACATGTAGCCTAAAATTCGCTTGAGGACTGCCACACTCTGTCTAAACCCACTTTATCTTAGAATATTAGCATAAACGAGCGCACATCCCGTACCGACCGAACAGCCTTGTTTATTTTCGAACCCTCCGTAGAGAGCTACCCGTGCCAAACTTACACTGTCTTCGATACCGTGCACCGTGAATGACGTTCCCATATCGTAAGTCCGAAGACCCAGATATATAATTAAGTTAACAAACTCTAACGACCCCCCTCACAGCAACGAATAACGTCGCTTGCAAACCAAACGTACTCCGCTACAAGACTTACAAATGGCGTCTTTACATGTATACAAAGTAAGAGCTTAATAAGAGCGCAGTATAGTTTACGTTTTTAACGTTCTATATGGTCGGAAGCTCTCGTAGTATAATTGTAAGGCAGTGCCGTCTTGGGCCATGCGTCCGGATTCTTGAACCTGCAAAAATAACACCTAATTGCTTGTTGTAAGTGGACTAGAGGAATTGCTTAACCACGAGGCTAGTATTAAACGCAAATTGTCATTTGTTTATTGCACAACGTTTAATGACACATAGTTAGTATTTTTCTGATGCTCTCTGTCATCTTCGTTGTAAACGGGCAATAACTTGTAAACTTATGGTTTTTGGCGTTTATTTGTAATTACGATAAAGAGAATGAAACTTTATTCTAAAGTCACAACAAGTATTATGTGTAATCGTGGATCTATGTAGAGGTCCTGCGTTGCCCCAGACGTATAGGATACTTGTTCTGACAAATTACACTCTACCTTGGCCACAACTTACACATTAGATACAGGATGCGACCGAAAATCCAGATAAGACAATATGCAGGAAAACGTTTTGGTCTAGTCTACGAATGGTTTAGCAAACTGCTAGTTTATAT
This sequence comes from Dermanyssus gallinae, assembly GCA_003439945.1. Taxonomy (NCBI): domain Eukaryota; kingdom Metazoa; phylum Arthropoda; class Arachnida; order Mesostigmata; family Dermanyssidae; genus Dermanyssus; species Dermanyssus gallinae. The sequence goes on from QVRM01004258.1 coordinate 1,920, forward strand.
ACCTAAGTCGGGCACATTGCCTCTGTTGCTAAATATGTAACATTGAGAATGCTGCATATTACAAAAGAACGTTCTTGTCTAACTAATCGTGAAGGAGTTATGTCCGGACTTATGCCAACACCACAAACCCGGCGCTCTCCGGTCATCTTGCAGTAGAATTTCGGCTGGATCCCTAATGACAAATAGCGCATTTATCACAAATGCCGAAATCACATTTGTTCTACCCTCACCTATACGGACTGTATTCTATTTAGATCCGCTCTGCTCGAGACGTTATAGGGCACCACCAGCATTTATGAACCTCTCACATACTTGAATTGAAGCGCACACTCGGCTATATTAAACGCATCCGTATGTGTTAAGTAAAGGCACGCAGCATATTACCATGTAGTGTGGCTCACCTAGTTTCGTACAGATGCCGCAACGCACAACCGACACACGTAACTGGGACGTGGGATGCAAGTCGGTGCAACATCGACGGGCCCCTGAACTTCCTGTCTCCAGTTGTACTTAGCCTACCTCACTTTCCTTAACAGGGATCCAGCCGCTGCTAGCCAACGTCAGTGGTCTGAAACCTGACCCGAAACGACACAACTTCGATATTGACGTTCATGCCGTAAGTTTTATTAAACCACTTTACCGATATGTGTTGGCTACCATCAGTAAATATTCTCACTAAGCACTAGTTGTGATTAGTGGGAATATTTACCTACGTAAAGATTGCCACTAAACACAAATAGTGTGATGTAATAATACTTAAATTACAAGTTGAGCATTACGTGAGCCCTACATTTACTTTGTGAACCCAGCTACCTTCGTTTATGTAACGGTGTATAGTGGTAGTGTGGTGGTGTATAGTCTAATCATCATCTGGCATATATTTTTTTTATGTCTGATTTAAATGCATATTTTCTTGTTGACAATGCTTTGGATATTCATTTTTGATATACTTAGAGTTGTCTATTTAAGACAAAGAGGAAACAGGTTATTATTGTATATTTGTACCATATATCTGTAGCACGTTTTGATGGCTTTCTTTTAATAAGGTCAAAAGGGGTGCTCTTGCATTAGAATATTCTTAGTAGAAAAGTATTCTGTCGTTGTCTCGTTTAGGATAACAATTATTTTAGTTTTGCGTCCTTTCTGACGGTCATATGTTAGGCGGTATTCTTACAAGGAATATGCGTGCATTGTCCCGGCATAGCTAAACCGTTAGTTCTCAAAGCATATGATGCCCGCAAAACAAAATATTATCTAAATGTTCAATGCAAAACAGACTGCTTGATACGACGTATTACGATCGTGGAATAATCGAATGATTATAAAGCCCCTTGACGTAATCCTCGATACGGAGTTAATTGGAACGGCGCATATAAAGCATGTCGCGCGGCGAAGATCCAGACATGCACCTGTAGCGGAAAACGCTAAAAATTGGGGTAGTGTCGGGGGATAACCGAAGGCTTCCAGCTTTGGTTGCCGAATCATCGGTTTTCTATACACCGCCTGTTTGGGCGCACATGACGCTGCGGACGATGAGAAATAGGGGAGCACTAAGATCCACCCAACGGACACTAGCAATCGGGATTAGCCGGGCGTACCTGACGGTCCTGACCTGTTGGTTCTAGCTAAGATGTTACAATGGAACTTGTTAGAAGAAGATGCGAATACGTGGACCTTACCAGGGCCAGAAGCGTCACGAGGCCCACGGACACATATTGCTCTGCGCTGCAAGTCTCTCTGGAACGTGAAATGTAATACGGCCGTGTGAGGTCGCTCTATTGGAGAGGTGGTTAACTACATCATGGGCTCGGCGGAAGCATGGTTATCAATCTTTTTATATTCTCGAAGGTATCCTGATCATAAAAACGTAACAAACAAGCCTAGCGTAGCGTAATTAATTTAACCATATTGTTTTATTTAGGCCAGATTTAGTGTCAGAGATTTATTCTTCTTTCTTCTGTTTAACGTATTCAACTAACCAAACATTTGATGATGATGCTGATGTTTACTTTTTGTTCCAGAGAACGGGCATGGCAGTTGATATGAGGTTGCGCGCTCAAATAAAAAACCTTTAGAAACAGAGCCAGTGTCAAGAATATTGTTGTTTATCTTTTGGATGGAGGATGTAAGCATCCTTTTTTACCACGCACAAACATTTTAAGTAGCACCTATTGATATATGATATATCGTTTATTGATACTTAATTGTAGTTTCTAATTTTTGTTACAACTTTATATAGCCACGGGCTACTGCGAAGCATATGTACAAGTTACAGTAAGATTTGATACATTATCACCGTAGTATCTCGAATTATTGCATTTATTTATCTATTTATTGTGTACATGTTTACATAGTTATGGTTTAATCAGACGCAAGTAAGGTTAGATAGTAACTACTATAACTGCTCACAGCAAAACTGAGCGAAAAAAATACAAGCAAATGGGATAGGCGTCTAAAGTTCCTTGAGCGCAAATTTAAGTGCAATACGATGGATTTTGAAGAACACGAGGTGATAACAAATAATTAGACAACCAAAGATGTGAAGAAGAAAATTGACAAAACAGCCGAAGAAAGGTGGAGAGAGGATATGGAGAGAAAGACATCCTTGCAATTGTGCAGGCAACAAAAAAAGGAAAACGGCCGAAAAGATATCATTTATTCGAACTCGCAAGCGTCCGGGCTGTTCGCTGACTGTAGGGCCGGTATGCTCAACACCCGACTGCTGGCGGCCAGATACTCGGAAATGAGCCAGATACTGAGAGCGTTCGGTGTAGAGTGTGTGATATAGAAGAAGAATCCATCGAACATATCGTGCTGAAGTGCGACGAGCTAGGAGGAGTGAGAACAGTGTCCATAGCTGAGGCATTAGGTTTCGGTGATAAACCATTATGGCAAGAGATAAATGAAACCAAACGCAGGCTAGAGAAATGGCACAGATTGTAAGAAACTATGGGAAGACGCCCCGCTAAAGCAAACTATTGTATAATTAGGTAGTAATATAACCATCGTCATAATCCAATTAATATTATGAATGCACAACAGACGAGGATATTTGTTAAAATACATATAATTATACCATAGCAATAATATACAACTATATACGAAGCCAGCAGCACGCTGTGTGACATACTACACAGCGAGCGCGTCTGATTCAAAAGATATTCCACAAGGAATGGTAAATAAAACTCATATATATAGTGCGTTCTCGCAGTGTTTTTGAATTGACTAAGCGACATAAGTGTCCTAATGTCACTAAGCAACTTGTTCCACAAGGTAGCACGTAACTGACAGAGTGCAAACCTTGATTGTGTACTTGTGGCCAAGGAGACAATGAGCAAGTGAGATGCCGAGCCTCGGGTGTTTTGAGTCCTTGCAGATTCGATAAGGCCAACTAGGTTGGGATGGTGACCAAAAAGAATACGTTTTATTTCGACAACTATGGTAAACTTAATTAGGTATGGTAACGGGAGCACTAAGAGTTCTTTATATTGTTCTACTAATATTGAGACGCAATGTGGGAGACCTGAGATGAGGCGAAGTGCTCTTTTCTAAAGCAGATGAAGCGGAGTTATATCAGACGCATAAGAAAGACCGTACACTTCCAGACCATATGTTAGGTGGCCATGCACATACGCGTGGTACATTGCCGTGAGGCATTGGCGGGGAAGGATTTTACGAGTGCAGTATATGGCGGCTACGCCACTGACCATTTTTTTCCTCACATGCTTTGCATGCGCCTGGAACGTCAGATGTTCGTCAAGAACAATACCCAGGAACTTCGTTTTAACTAGCATATCAAGCGTGCGGTCGCATGCAAACGCTTCAGGATTGATTCTCGTTTGGCCCCTTGGAGTTTTAAATTGAACAACTCCTGTTTTTGACCAATTAATGTAGAGGCCGTTATTTCTAAACCATAGAAATAGCCTCTCAATATCTTTCAGAAATGAATGAGCGCACCCACCTTATACAATTTCCATTCGCCCTATAAGTGGAGAGTTTTTTTTAAAATAATGGTTAGATCTACCGTATCAAAGGCCTTTTTCCGTATTTCTTCGACAAAGTGCATCATAGGCACAATCGTCGACATCTTGGGTAGAAAGCCGAACTGCCTACTATGTAGGACTTTACGTCCTTCGACAAAATCTCTGGAATGTTCAATAATGCATTTTTCAAAGACTTTCGATATGGGCGCGGGGATGCTGACAGGTCTATAGTTGTCTCGGCACAGGCGGTCCCCTCCTTTGAACAATGGAACCAGACGGTATAACTTTAGGACACTGGTATATACTCCTGTTCTGATGGAGAGATTGATAATATACTCAAGAGGCGATGCGAGTGCATCCGCAGCCCTACGGAGAACTTGTGATGGAATTTGTTTGGGAGCGGTGGAGCATATTTTGACATTTTGTAGAAGGTGGTGAATTCTGTGAACGTTGACTGGCTGCAGGGAGAATTGTTCGGCAGGCGTCGGAAGGCTATCCGGAAAGGCGAATCTCGATGAGCACTCGCTGTCACGGGTGACACATGTCGCGTAGTAGTGGTTTAAGATGCTAGCTAGCGTAGTTTCATCAGTGACGAGTTCTCCGTTTACAAGTAGCTTCGTGCATTTTTCTCCTGGACACCTCCAAGTACAGGTCGGATAGCCTCCCAAGGACCCCGCCGGCTATTAATTTTGTTTCTAACAATCTTGCAGTTCGCTTCCATTCTACATTTGCGTGAGAGCCCTGTCACCCTGTTTCTGAGAATACGATAGGTTTTGCATTTGTTATCGTATGTGGGGTCAGCTCTGTGTACTATGTACGCCTTTTCCTTCTCTTTAATAAGAGCATATAAATCCGGTGTCACCCAATTTTTCCGAACTGCGTTCCTCGAGCTAGTATTTTTGATCTTAGTACTATTACGCTTCACCGCCGACATAACTCTTTCTCTAAACAATTTAAATGCCTCGTTGACGTCACGTAGCCCGTGTAGGTCGTCCCACATAGACGACGACAGTTCGGCTGTTATTTGATCATAGTTAAGTTTAAATTTTGGACACTCGTTGGCTGCCGACGGTTTGGATTTTAAACTAATAAATGTGGTGAAATGGTCGGAGAAAGTAGTCGTAAGCACGCCGGAGGCGATAGTTAACTTGGGTGGAACATTGCAGTAAATATGGTCTATGCATGTTTCGGTGGTGCGTTGGCCATGGACAGTGTCCGTACAAGCAACCCTGGTCGGCACACCAACCATCTCTCGAAAGTTATACGAGTGTAATAAGTCATTTAGGTCAGTCACATATGAACCGCCCCTATCTAGTAAGTCAATGTTCGCGTCGCCAAAGCAGATTGTGTTTAGCCTGTCCACTTTTGAGAGTAATTCTCCTAGTGCATACAAGAAATCCAAGGGCTTCCCCGACGGTTGCCTGTAGAATGACCCCACAACCGTGCTCTGACCATCGGCAGACACCTCAACAAAAATACTTTAACATCGGTACCCGCTCGCGCACCACATAATCATCTCTGATAAACAGCGCCACACCTCCACCCGGCCCATTACGGCAATCAACAAATTGGTTATAATAATTAATCTGGAAAGCGGCTGCCTCCTCTTGCGAGATACGAGTTTCCGACAAAGCAATAAAGGACGGAGGGCAAGGAAGCAGATGTAGTATCGTTTCAATGTCGTGAATATGAGACTTGGCACCATTAATATTGCAGTGTATTCCGTAAAAAGTCAGGTTCTATTCTAAGCTCTGTGATATTAATTGTCTGACTAGCTGTCATATAATAATAATATAATGACGACTATTTGCGACCGACAAGAGCATCGAGATTGGTGTCGGTTGTCACGTCCCGCCAGGGAGCATTGCTGTTGAGACGGATTTGTACACGGCAGTCTGACGTTCGAACATCAGAAATGTTCTTGTTGGCCTTGAGGCGACGGAGGCGGTAGTGCAGGCTTGCGTTAGCGGGTGTCAGGTGGTCATTGGCGTAGATGTTGTTGTTGCTTCCCTGGCAGCCGCCTAGAAGGCTCGACCTCGGCTTCACTTCCCGGCATCTTCGTTGCACTTCAAGTTTCTTCCATCGACAAACAAACCGCACCAGCAGCTGGGAGCGGTCGGTAATGTTTTTCCCGTTGATCATACGAGTTCGGGGGCAGCGGTGGGCGACGTACATGTCGCGTTCATCAAGTTTCACCTCCAGTCGCTGGCAAAGTTCAATGACCGCGCGACAGTCCTCGTCCGTCTCCTTCTCTTTCGCGGGAATTCCATTAAATATCACATCCGACCGACGGTCGTCCTGGTCCTTAAATGTATGTCCGGCCGATGCCGACTCCGCTAGCGCCTTTGCGCCAGCCGACATCTCCTTAACTGTGTTAACGGTCGAGCGGACCTCTTGAACATCGGCCAATGCTTCCTCCACTGAATGAATATGATATTCCTTAGAGGTTTCTGTAGTATTCACTCTTTGTGTTAGGTCATCGACTTGTGCCTCAAGTCGCTCAACTTTACCGGTGAGGAGCAGGCATTCGTTCATTTTTTTCTCCAACCGCTCCATTTGAGCTGGTATCTGGTGAGAAGAGATAGCTTTGATTCGAGAGACATCAACAGAGCGCTCGCATCGGTTGCAGAACCTCTGCGCGCCGATTCCTGTCCCGGTGCTGATGTGGCCGATAGTGGATGGCCCACCAAACCAACGTGCAACGTGACGACCAAGAAGGCCACTAGGCTGCGTGCTGATGACAATAGGACACCTGCACCATCGTCCACCGAACCGCGCCACATCCAGAGTATCGGCATCATCATCATCACCACCAAGAACAACGTGCACCGCCGAGAGTAGTGTGTAACCCGACCGATTAACAACGCCATAGATTCGAATCAACCTTTTAACATGATTACTATACGAACGCTACGGCGTCACTGGAGCCAATAAAGACCCGAGAGAAGGATGCTAACAACGCGTTCTCCGTTCGGTAACCTTACGAGTTAGATCTTACGCGGTGTGTTGTCACTCATTGCCCTGAGTCTCTCGTGCTGTAGTCGCCGCCCGGCTGAGCTCCCACCCCCAGTGACTTAGCATAACAACAACATCGTTACAATATAACTATTATCAATAATTAGCTTGATATCCAATTAGACTGTGAAGAACGTATTCATTTCTGCTGCCACTTTTGACGCCCCATCCCGTGGAATTTGTTTTTATAAAAAGACCAGAATTAGGTTCTGCTCGCACGGATATGGAGGAAGGGACATATGAAATGTTTTCCGCATTCTGTTGGAGTGCTGTAGCCGCTCGTGTGTCCGAGTTGCAACGAGAATTGTTTTTCCCAACCGTTCCCGGCCGTTTGTGAAGACATCCACCAGTACCAACCAGAGAATCTGCGGACGGTTCGTGATCAATCAAATTAAATTATTAAAATCCAATGTCGTCATGGTTATTAACGGAACGGCCATTGGAATTTGGTGCATTAAGCATGGCACAGCAAAGCGCCCGGTCGAGACCAGCTGTGCTGTCGTTTCCCTTGACCGTCTTCAACAATGCCACGTCGGCCAGCATTTGCGGGAGAGGAAGATCTTGCTCGGCCAGCAGGCAAGGAGAAGCCATCATTAATTAGCACAGCTGATTTCTCTCTAATTCTCAAGGCTTTGTTCCGGTAGTGGCACAAGCGATAAAAAAGAGTGTTCGTGTCTTGTATTGCATCTAGCATTAGCGCCGTTGAAATGCACCATAAACCTAGACTATTATTCCGTTCAGTGCGGCAACTTATCATTACTGATAGCTCATATTCCTTTTCTTGTCTGTTCGTCGCTAATTATGATGAATGCACTGTGCCTAACCCAACATTTTAGTCACACGGCAGGGTGATAATGCCATACTTTGGTCGCATTGCTTCCGGGAGAAATTAATCGCGGTTGACGGTGATGTTATTGAAGTTCGGCCGTCTCCTACATCAGCGGATATAGAGCCGCGGATGGAGATATCGACGATCAGTTAAATGACACTACATACACTATAGGCCAGCTGCCAAAGCGGTTGCAATTGAGGCATTAAGAAGATATTGTATGATGTTGACGCCCTTGTTATATGTGGGACACGCTTTAACTAAAGCATGCGTGATGCTGAAATTCGTCATAGGAAATATATAGGTTGTAGAGATAATTTCGCGTGGCGGCTGTGTTCTCGTCGCATACTCGCTGGAATGTTGTAAACTCTGGCGTTAGCTTACTGGGTGAATACATTTCTGTTGACGTTGTCTCCAAACAATTGTCGTTGTTATGCGTTTTTTTTTGCAATACGTTTCAACTTTAAGATGACGCATAGTTGTAATGTGACCATCATTTGTTTATCCTTCCTTAGCAAACTCGTAATCTAACCAAACAGAATTGTCACAAATCTGGATATTTTAAAGTATAATGAAAAATATTGGACTCGCCCGAATTACATTTATCAAGGTCCTCACAACCGTCTCATGCGGTGATGATATTGACTCAAAGCGTGTCTTTCCCGATTGTTTCGGTTATGCTTAATCCTTCACACAGCTCGTTTTTGTTTTTATCATCATTTATTTATTTCACCATATGTATGGTATGTATATATAGATCATCGTAATAAAACACATGTTTATAGATAAGTATTAAAATATCATCGAGCTAACTGCGTAAGAGAAAGAGCTCTCTGACAGGTATCGAGATGGTAGATAGGGCACGGCTGGTTACATAAACAGCACACACAGCCGAGATCAGGATCGTGGAAGCCTCTTCGATGGCAGAGTTTATGGTGAAACCCGTGAAGTGAATAGCGGGTCACGAGATGTCGGTTGGGTTGTAGTGGTCTCTGCCAGTTCTGTGTGACCATTGCTGGCGAAGTAAAGAAGCTTCCGGGAACTGCTCGAACTTTCTTCATAAAGTTTTCTCTAAACTGAATAAGAGCAGCGGTTTCTGAGAGACGGAATCTAGTTACTAGATTTTCTACAAGTGGTTGAGTAGAAGTCATAAGGTAAACTAGACGGTTTTCGCATTTCGTGGCAACCCAATGGCTAAGTTGGAAAACGTAGGCTTAACCTTATCTAGTTTTTCTAGCTGTGATAGGCTGAGGTGTTCCCATATGACCTGGATGCCGTAGGCCGCCACCGAAGCAACTTTCAGGTCAAAAAGTGCTTTGAGTGTGGTCAGGGATAATTGTTGGGGCTTTTCGATTGTAGACATCGCGACTAGACTTTTTCGAGTTCGTTTGGCGATGTGTTGTCCAAAGGTTGTGCCCTTCATCGAAAAGTTAACCCCAAGGTAACAGAAGGTGTTAACGAACTCGACTGGACCAGTACTGAGTTTCAAGCAATCGGACCGAGCAAGCGGTCCCCCAGGTCTAAATTTGATTCAATCGAAATAGAGGCGGCGTGCGAGAGACTGCTCACAGACACTACGCACCGTAACACATTACGAAACGTACTGTAACGAGCTGTACCGTAGTGCATGTGATAGGATGGAAAACGGATTCATGTGCGGGCACACTAAATATGATTGCTACATGTCTATAGCAAAAGCCGTATCTGCCGTCGTTGTTGAGTACCATTATTTGAACTACGTTCATTTGCGCGGGCAATCAACAGTCGCTGCTCTCAACTTGCGCGGCAAAGCCCAACGCGAGACGCCGCCGAGCGAGCTCAGCTGTATGAACAGTTCGTCATCGCAGCAATATAGGCTACACAGCCTTTATTGCTAACTCCATAATGCAAAGTGCCCGTGGTTTCTCCTTTTGCTATTGAGGACACGATAATTCAGGGCCACAGCAGCATATACGATAGCTTAGGGTTGGCAAAATAATTAACAAATATAAGTAGAAGAGTCTCTAACGTGCTAACAAAGCGATATAAAAATGTTTCAGTTATTAGAAAAGTGGAAAGAAAAATATATCTTATAACGCTGGTAATCATTTTTGCATTCTGCCTCAAAGGGTGAACGGTGTTTCACTGTGAGAGAGATTTCTTCTCTTATTCTTCTCTATAATAGAGGATATATATGTATATCCTCTATTATAGAGAGGAAAATGACTGGTCTCTTATGGTTAACGAGGGAAGACCATTTGACTGCGTCTACTTTGACTTCAAGTCCGCCTTCCAAACCACAACGCACTCAAAGCTGCTCAACATTCTGCCGCGTTATGGAGTTGGAAGTCGTATTATTAACTGGATTAAGGCCTTCCTCACCAATAGGTCTTTCAGAGTCAGGGTAAATGATTGCCTATGCTCTACTGCTGAAGTGACGTCGGGTTGCCCTCAGGGCACTATACTAGGCCCACTAATGTACATACTGTATACTAACTCCTTGAAATATATAGTGCCCCAGCCAGTGCAAACAAAAATATATGCTGACGATGTAAAAATGTATATAGCTGTAGATAATGATAAGAATGCCGGACTTCTTCAAAATACACTTGATGCTTTCATAGAGTGGTGTAAAAGGCTTGATCTTAAGCTATCTGTAAATAAGTGTGCCGTTTTACACTTTGGCCACAATAACCCCGTACACAGATTCACATTGGGCTCGGAGGTGCTAATGGCTAAGACGTCTATTAAAGATTTAGGCATATTGACAAACTGTACTCTTAGCTATACTCCCCACGTTTTAGAAATGACAGCCCTGGCCACACGGAGGCTGAACTGGATATTTCGTTGTATTGTGTTAAAAAAACCCTCTCTGTACATAAGGTTGTATAAGCAATATGTTCTGCCGGTCCTACTGTATGCCTCGCCGGTGTGGAATCTAGGCTATTTCCGTGACAATAACACGCTTACTAAACTTCACAAGAAATTTGTCAGGCGTGTTGCGTCTCGCTGCAATATTAATGAAAATGACGTAAAATGTGAAGATATTGCATCCATGTTAGAAAGAATTGACAAATCCACGTTTACTTGGATATGTAAGCAGCCTGAGAGAGCGGCGAAGTTCTTCAATCAAGGGCTCAATATCCAGTCAAGAACTGTTGCAAAGAAAACGATTGTTAACAGGATGTTTGCATGGCGTCTAGCTTGTAGGTATAACCATACTCAACCTTCCACGTAAGCCGCCGGCTTTGGCAGGGTTGTTTTCTTGTAATAGAGCACTTATCTGTGGTTGTAATAAAGCCCCCCTGCTAAAGGGTGTATGAATATATGTATTCTCTATAATAGAGGATATGTATATATATATATATATATATATATATATATATATATATATATATATATATATATAAATCTGTTTTTTTACAGTAAAATTTGGCTTCCGTTGTAAATGTATTACGAGCTTAGGTCTAACTTATGTCCAAACTTATATAACTAAAACACGGGACTCCAATCAAATAGTTGCTGGCATCTTCGTCCATGTTGAAAACGTTTTTGAGTCAGTAGATAAGAACATTCTCATCAAATGCTCACAAAACTAAAATTTCCTGAAGAACTTATATAATTAGTTAATACTTACTTAAGCAACAGGGTACATATCATCAGAAAAATAATTTTGTGCAGTCCGTGTTATGTAGACTATATCGATGATTATGAAGCGTTACTAAACTGAGTTGTACCGTAATGAACTGAGTTCAGTTACCAGAGCTGCGTGGATTTTTTTTCCACGCAGCTCTGGTATTTCTGCAGCTCTTAATGTCTTGGAAACGCAGTGTTTCACACAACCACAACCGGGCATTCCACACCAGTCACCATATATTACTCTACTGTTGTACGGACTGCGACAGTTTAATCACCAGTAATTGCCGTAAAATTCGCGTTTGAGTGCTGTAAACCCCCAAGTGTGTGAAGATCCAGAATTATCAGTTAACATTTTATTACTTTCCCAACACACTTCAACCGGTTATCGACTTCCACAGAGGAGGAGCGTATTACATAATCGGCACCGAGCGACGTCCGCCGCTGCAGCATATCGGCTAGGGGGCGGTTTAAACTTTGATAGTCCCGGCTTCAAACTGTGACGTTGTCTATATTCTTTAGGCGACGTTTACTACCCCCGACGTGTCGCGCGTCAGCCGCAGCGTCGTTTATGTATGCACTTATTCTAGACATCCCGCCGAAAAAGCTTAATTACTCCGCAACCACAGCTCGCATAAGCCATACGTATGAAATGCGCGTTTGCCTGGATGTGTTAGTTCTGATTGCTGTGAGTGGTCGTACAGTAATGATTGTGAGGTATTTTGTGTGAAAGCTAATAAAATAACTTAATTTTTGCATATTTTGTGCTGCAATGTCGGGTAAAGACCAGTGTCACAACTTGTAGTAATTTCACTCTAACTCCAAAACAAGACCTCTCAGAGAATTCCCATTGAAAAAAAAAAAATACGAGCTCTACAATTTTTAATATCGGTCTTCAAACTGTCTTAAGACATATATATATATATATATATATATATATAGAGAGAGAGAGAGAGAGAGAGAAAGATAATAAATATTGATCTTAGGGAGCACAATAGTGCTTAGGGCCTAGTTCTGGAGAGATTAAGATTAGAGCACATAAAGACAAGCATCATATTCTCGACCACAATCTAGAAATATTGTGACGAATTTAGAGACAACGTAGCGACAGAACAGCCAACTGCTACGCCGTCGGGGCCAGTAAGTCGACTGAGCATTCAATCGAACGTGCACCGCCACGACTAAAGAACCGTCACCAGTCACAGCATTAAGACTGCTACAATGCACGCCCTGATACTGCCGATATGACCGATGCTGATACCGATCAATCAACGAAGAGAAAGACAAATGAAACGTTCGAGATGTCGAATGTCCGAGGAGATTCGATTTCTCGGATCAGCAGTGCGTTTCTTTGAGTTGAAGAATGAGCTAGGAACCAATGTTGAGTTGCCGTCTCTTTAGCTGAAAAACCTCGGCAAAATGTGGGGCCTGTGTTTCACTTAGAAGTAAAATATAGCGTACTATACGAACGCCTTGAGTGACTAAATAGACCGAAGAAGCATGGCGTAAAATCCATCACTTGCATGGCTGCGCTACGCACTAGACGTACGTCGCGTGTTATCGTTCATCGTTGCCAAGTTCTTCGCCCTGTCTCGCTGAGTCTACACTCCCCAAGTTAACTTAGCGTAAGAAGCATCGTTACAAAAAGATTCAGTTAGCGTCGGGCGGTGTGTCAAGGTGTCTCTGGTCGTTAAGGTAGACACACGAATGTCGGAGCTAGGCGCCCGTGCTGGCGAACGTGCAGTAGAGCGAGAGTAGATACGAGTAGTTATTTTTTAGTTATGAAAAACGTCCCGAAGATTCGATAGAAATGTTTACCTGGTTGGACCGAGGTGGATCTACCGCATTCGGGAACAACCTATGAGAGACAATACATACAGCTGACATAGAAGAGCAGTAGAGTGCAGTGTCGCGCCACTGGTCGAGCAGCTATTGCAAAATAATAATAATAATAATAATAATAATAATAATATTTTTTTTTTTGTGGAACAAGGGTTTATTTTATCAATATGTACATGTATCACAATTATCAATATATTACTTATATAATATCTACAATATTGCTTATATTATTCTTATTGCTTGAGTGTCGGTGACCACTCAACATCATCTTGGCGTTGCCTCTCTGTAATTCTAATGACACTCTCTGTCGGAGGAAAGCGGTCGATCTTGGCTCCGCTGTGGTCTCGAAGAGCTTCTTCCCAAGCTCCTTTGTCAGTTTGAGTGCATCCTTGCCCCAAACGCCAGATGACTCGAGGCCGAACGCCATTACAACGTGGTCCTCAAGGAGATGCGCGTATAGGCGCCGTTTGTGCATCTCCCGTTGGTGGATAATGTTGCCGACGCCCGCGTTGGCTAGTGCACGATAGCCGAGAGCGGGTGAATAATAATAATAATAATAATAATAATAATAATAATAATAATAATAAATAGCGTGTGCTTCAAGAGCTGTTACGAGTGATCTGATGGAGTAGGTCATTTATGCGTGCACTAATCTCTCGTAGCCAAAATGATTGTCATAAAATGCACATTTGTAAGCATATGTTAATTTTCAGCAGTTGTGAATGATCATAGGGTTGCGATTTTGAGTTATTAAAATCGAGAGATATTAATATAACTTCAAATGTTTGCGAATGATTTTCTAAACGACCATGTCGCATCTCATATCCGGCTTTGTTTAGAGGAAGCACAATTTTTTCACGAACACTGCTGTATGTCTAGACACATGACTTCTTCGGAAGCGTGCTGCAGTGAAAAAAATATTTGCTTGATCAAGCTCTACAGTGTCTTACATCACTTTTGAAAAATTGTCCAAGCCACCCTATATATATATATATATGTTACAGTGGTGTGGACATTTGTTAATTATATACATTTTAAGCTCATTGATATATTATTGAATATAAGTAGATTTGCCGTTATAGATAAATTCTCGTATATGTAATATATATATATATATATATTGTGGCGAAGTTTCCCCTTCCACTGGCGATGGTCCAACCACGCGCTACACTATATACGCATCATAGTGCAATTCAAATCTGTCCTAACCGATCACGTCCAACGGCCACAGCGTCCGAGCCAAAGAGGGTCGACCTAAGCCGCTTAATCCGAGTCAAACCTTAACCTAACCTGTATTCGTATACGAAGCAAACACAAATCGCCGTAAATTTGGAGCGGAGTCTGGGACACACCCTTTAAGGCACCAGCACGCCGCGGTGCCTCGTGAACCAATAAATACACCGACGAGGATGGCTAAAAATCATTCTCTTCTCGGTCGTGGTACGCGCCACACTTCTGCTCGTGTGTCGTCGTTCAATGTTCCTGGTCCTTTCGTGTAGTAGTTGCCGTTCTACTGAGTCAACATCCCCGGTTTACTCAGCGTAACAAACATCGTTACAATATTATGATTTATTTTATTACGAATATAAGTGGAGCGACTGAAAACTTGTCTATTGAGAATATTACCCTATATTGTATATGGCATATACATATAGTATAGTAATTAAAAAGTAGATGAATATGTCAATCACGTTCAAGTTCATCAGCGTTAGAAATTTTGAATTGTTGGAATGATACATTTAAATGCGGATGGATACCAATCAAAGATGAAGCGCGGCCTGAATGTTCAATAAATGGCTGCGCTTCAACTGAACGTTAAATTAAAACAAAATTCATCATCATGGAGTCATCTTTCAATAAAGGTTCCTTATATAACTGATATTGCAGGTATCTCTGAAGCAAAATGTATTCGTAAAAACTACGCACGAAAATTAAGCACAAATTATTTTTAATATCTCTTCCATCTACCTGAATATTTTGCTTTTGCCCCTTGTGACGTTTTCCACTTTCAAAGTTTGACTAAACTAAGCTGACATTGGTTAGCAGCGCTGGATCCCCGTTTAGAAAAGAGAGATAACCCAAGCACAACTGGGATTATGAAGTTCTCGCCGCCGCCGAGGTGCGTGTTACAAAAACTAGCCATCCTACGAATCACACTACATGGTAATTTAATAAGTGTCTTCACTTAACACATACAGATGAGTTTAATATAGTCGAGTGCGCGCCTCAAACTAAGTATGTGAGAAGTTCTTAACATGCTGGTGATGTTATACGACGTCTCGAGCGGACCTAAAAAACAGATCCGACTCAGAATAAGCAAACGTAAAACAAATGCTCCCAAGGTCGGTTTTATGATGGTTGAGCTTTTCTTTTTAACATTATCTAGCGAAGTATGAAGGATCCAGACGAAATTCTACTGTAAAATGACCGGAGAGCACTTGGGCTTTGGGTGTGGAGGGATTATACATGAACCCTTCTTGATTAGTAAGATCAGGACGTTTCTTCAAAATGCCGTCTCAAATTCTTAAACATACATATTTAGAAGTGCGTCCATAGCTAGATACAAAAGCTAATAGTTTATGTACCTAGTTCCTGTCAAGTTTTTTTTAATGCTGCGAAACACTTGTTCATACGTAGACATAATAACTAAGGTCGGAGCTATCCGTTTGCAATACTTAAAAAAACTAAAATAAATACGAGAAACCGGAAAGTTTAGACCGCAGTACAAGGTTTACCAGCTTAAGCTACTCAGCGTTTGCAAGTAACACATTTAGGCCCTAGCACAAACCAACACGTTTACCTATATGTTCTCATGTTTGAATTTTTGTCTCACCTTTTATTAGGCAAGTTGTAGTCAAGGTAGAGTGTAATTTATCAAAACAGGTATTCTATCTGTCTAGGGTGCCGCAGAGCCTTTGCCTAGATCCATCATCACACATAGTATTTTTCTGACTTCGGATAAGAGTTCCAATTTTGTCGTTGCACTAAGCAAAGCGCTGAAAAAATCTTAAGTTTAGAAGTCGTTATCCCTTGCAACCAAGATGTCTAGAAACAGATACATTGCGTTTCACTGAACGTTGTGCAATAGGTGTTATTATTGTCACAGACTCCGCACCGACGGTCAAGACGGCACTACCCTGTGCCGCGCTTTAGCAATTTCATTATGAGAGCTTTTATCTTAGAGTGCGTTGAAAACTTTTTTATGCTATACTACACTCTTATTAAACCTCTTTGTGTACATGTATAGACGCCATTCTCTGTGCAACGATATTTTGCTTTAACGACTCCAGAATTGGTTTGTACGAAGAGTTGTCAAGCCGTGCAATGCTGCAAACTATCAAAATCCTGTCTGTTTTGTTGTGTGACCTAATACTCCACTGAGTGGCGGCTTTATCGAGTCAACCAACAAAATTGCGGAACAAGATGTAGTGAAACACACCTTCGCATGACAAACGCCCCAGTCACACAATTCGCCCGTTTGAGAACCCCTTCTGTAAACAAGGTGTGTTGTATTATAATAACACTAGACGATCAAATGCCCTCATGTTTTTATCAGTGTACAAAGGACATACTAGTACATATACATATACTTGTATATGTGTTACTTGGACATACTGATCAATCTCGCGGTTCCCGGTTCGTCTTGTAAGAATTGTGTATTCTAGTTGGATACTAAAGCTCCTAATCCACGCAATGTACCCGTTAAAAACCCGAAAGAAAACCATACATGTATGTGACTAAACCTGTAGGCAATTAATGCAGATAGTGTTTTGCTTTAACACACAGAAAGCATACAAACAGCTAAGTGGTGTGAGATCACATTTGATCCATACAACCGATCACACTTCTACGCGAAGTGCGGAAGCGCCTCGGCATTTCGGGGTGTGTGTACGGATGGGCAGCACCCATCGTCTGATCGTTTTGAACGCCAATGTCGACTGTTACCAGCGCAATAATAATAATATTTAAATGAAACCATGAGGAATGTCGATAAAGCTATCGACTAAACGGCGCAGACTATGTTCCACACGGAAGTGCAAGTTGCACGTGGCACTTACCATCTAAATGTAGCGCAGGTCAGGGCTGTTTCAGCTGAAGGTAGAACTGCGTCCGCAGAACAGACGCCCGCAACTTAAACGCATACGTACTGTAGATACTGGGGCGCGGGAGTAGAGTCTCCCCTCTATTAGAGATCGGGCTATCAGTTAGAGTAGCCTGGAGGTCAGTCGTCGGTAACAATAAAAGAAATGCAGAAGGAAATACGAGAAACTATTCATTTATTAACACATACAATATGTGTCCCAGTTTTGCAATGACATTGTGGTCATTTCGCGTGACCTCGTATACTCAGTTCGTGATAAGAATACATTTTATTTATAAGATCGCCACTCTACTAAAACTTGCAAACCAAAGTAAGAAAAGGGACATTCATAAACTAGCGTATGCTCTCGGTTGTATTGAAGTCATCATTTTGCACTATATGAAGTGGGCGTTCTGGCTTTTCTCTAGAACAGGGGCACGCTTTATATGTTTTTTTTACTAACTGCGCATCAGCTACAAAGAGGGCTGACATCAAATGCAAAATTACAATTAGAGAAGCCGTTTATAAGAAAAATGTGCAAACCATAAACCACACATGCTGTGGTAATTATCTTATCCATGGCAGATTGTATGCAGTAGCCACAACAATACTTATAGGAATCTAGAAACTAAGCTGTTTTAAATTCTGTATTAAATATGAGTAGAAAACACGAATCCGACGAAATACCCAGATATATAATTAAGTTAACAAACTCTAACGACCCCCTCACAGCAACGAATAACGTCGCTTGCAACCAAACGTACTCCGCTACAAGACTTACAAATGGCGTCTTTACATGTATACAAAGTAAGAGCTTAATAAGAACGCAGTATAGTTTAACGTTTTTAACGTTCTATATGATCGAAGCTCTCGTAGTATAATTGTTAAGGCAGTGCCGTCTTGGCCATGCGTCCGGATTCTTGAACCTGCAAAAATAATACCTAATTGCTTGTTGTAAGTGGACTAGAGGAATTGCTTAACCATGAGGCTAGTATTAAACGCAAATTGTCATTTTGTTTATTGCACAACGTTTAATGACACATAGTTAGTATTCTTCTGATGCTCTCTGTCATCTTCGTTGTAAACGGCAATAACTTGTAAACTTATGGTTTTTGGCGTTTATTTTGTAATTACGATAAAGAGAATGAAACTTTATTCTAAAGTCAACAACAAGTATTATGTGTAATCGTGGATCTATGTAGAGGTCCTGCGTTGCCCCAGACGTATAGGATACTTGTTCTGACAAATTACACTCTACCTTGGCCACAACTTACGCATTAGATACAGGATGCGACCGAAAATCCAGATAAGACAATATGCAGAAAAACGTTTTGGTCTAGTCTACGAATGGTTTAGCAAACTGCTAGTTTATATACCTAAGTCGGGCACATTGCCTCTGTTGCTAAATATGTAACATTGAGAATGCTGCATATTACAAAAGAACGTTCTTGTCTAACTAATCGTGAAGGAGTTATGTCCGGACTTATGCCACCACCACAAACCCGGCGCTCTCCGGTTATCTTGCAGTAGAATTTCGGCTGGATCCCTAATGACAAATAGCGCATTTATCACAAATGCCGAAATCACATTTGTTCTACCCTCACCTATACGGACTGTATTCTATTTTAGATCCGCTCTGCTCGAGACGTTATAGGGCACCACCAGCATTTATGAACCTCTCAGATACTTGAATTGAAGCGCACACTCGGCTATATTAAACGCATCCGTATGTGTTAAGTAAAGGCACTCAGCATATTACCATGTAGTGTGGCTCACCTTGTTTCGTACAGATGCCGCAACGCACAACCGACACACGTAACTGGGACGTGGGATGCAAGTCGGTGCAACATCGATGGGCCCCTGAACTTCCTGTCTCCAGTTGTACTTAGCCTACCTCACTTTCTTAACGGGGATCCAGCCGCTGCTAGCCAACGTCAGTGGTCTGAAACCTGACCCGAAACGACACAACTTCGATATTGACGTTCATGCCGTAAGTTTTATTAAACCACTTTACCGATATGTGTTGGCTACCATCAGTAAATATTCTCACTAAGCACTAGTTGTGATTAGTGGGAATATTTACCTACGTAAAGATTGCCACTAAACACAAATAGTGTGATGTAATAATACTTAAATTACAAGTTGAGTATTACGTGAGCCCTACATTTACTTTGTGAACCCAGCTACCTTCGTTTATGTAACGGTGTATAGTGGTAGTGTGGTGGTGTATAGTCTAATCATCATCTGGCATATATTTTTTTCTATGTCTGATTTAAATGCATATTTTCTTGTTGACAATGCTTTGGATATTCATTTTTGATATACTTAGAGTTGTCTATTTAAGACAAAGAGGAAACAGGTTATTATTATATATTTGTACGATATATCTGTAGCACGTTTTGATGGCTTTCTTTTAATAAGGTCAAAAGGGGTGCTCTTGCATTAGAATGTTCTTATTAGAAATGTATTCTGTCGTTGTCTCGTTTAGGATTACAATCATTTTATTTTTGCGTCCTTTCTGACGGTCATATGTTAAGCGGTATTCTTACAAGGAATATGCGTGCATTGTCCCGGCATAGCTAAACCGTTAGTTCTCAAAGCATATGATGCCCGCAAAACAAAATATGATCTAAATGTTCAATGCAAAACAGACTGCTTGATACGACGTATTACGATCGTGGAATAATCGAATGATTATAAAGCCCCTTGACGTAATCCTCGATACGGAGTTAACTGGAACGGCGCATATAAAGCATGTCGCGCGGCGAAGATCCAGACATGCACCTGTCGCGGATAACGCTAAAAATTGGGGTAGTGTCGGGGGATAACCGAAGGCTTCCAGCTTTGGTTGCCGAATCGACGGTTTTCTATACACCGCCTGGTTGGGCGCACATGACGCTGCGGACGATGAGAAATAGGGGAGCACTAAGATCCACCCAACGGACACTAGCAATCGGGATTAGCCGGGCGTACCTGACGGTCCTGACCTGTTGGTTCTTGTTAAGATGTTACAATGGAACTTGTTAGAAGAAGATGCGAATACGTGGACCTTACCAGGGCCAGAAGCGTCACGAGGCCCACGGACACATATTGCTCTGCGCTGCAAGTCTCTCTGGAACGTGAAATGTAATACGGCCGTGTGAGGTCGCCCAATTGGAGAGGTGGTTAACTACATCATGGGCTCGGCGGAAGCATGGTTATCAACCTTCTTATATTCTCGAAGGTATCCTGATCATAAAAACGTAAGTAAAACGTGGAAACGCAGCATCCGTTCGTGGCACTCTTCTGAAGTGGTCTCGGCCTAGCCTAGACGAAGCGGACACGTGATTGTCACAATGCACACCCGCTAAGCCCATTGGCATAGCTAACCTTCCATAATATGTGCCCCACATGCATATTGTAATATACGAAAAATAAACTTTTATAAAAACGTAACAAACAAGGTTAGCGTAGCGTAATTAATTTAACCATATTGTTTTATTTAGGCCAGAGTTAGTGTCAGAGATTTATTCTTCTTTCTTCTGTTTAACGTATTCAACTAACCAAACATTTGATGATGATGCTGATGTTTACTTTTTGTTCCAGAGAACGGGCATGGCAGTGGATATGAGGTTGCGCGCTCAAATAAAAAACCTTTAGAAACAGAGCCAGTGTCAAGAATATTGTTGTTTATCTTTTGGATGGAGGATGTAAGCATCTTTCCGGCTATTTTTACCACGCACAAACATTTTAAGTAGCACCTATTGATATATGATATAACGTTTATTGATACTTAATTGTAGTTTCTCATTTTTGTTACAACTTTATATAGCCACGGGCTACTGCGAAGCATATGTACAAGTTACAGTAATATTTTATACATTATCACCGTAGTATCTCGTATTATTGCATTTATTTATCTATTTATTGTGTACATGTTTACATAGTTATGGTTTAATCAGACGCAAGTAAGGTTAGATAGTAACTACTATTACTGCTCACAGCAAAACTGAGCGAATAAAATACAAGCAAATGGGATAGGCGTCTAAAGTTCCTTGAACGCAAATTTAAGTGCAATACGATGGATTTTGAAGAACACGAGGTGATAACAAATAAACAGACAACCAAAGATGTGAAGAAGAAAATTGACAAAACAACCGAAGAAAGGTGGAGAGAGGATATGGAGTGAAAGACATCCTTGCCACTGTACAGGCAACAAAAAAAAGGAAAACGGCCGAAAAGATATCATTTATTCGAACTCGCAAGCGTCCGGGCTGTTTGCTGACTGTAGGGCCGGTATGCTCAACACCCGACTGCTGGCGGCCAGATCCTCGGAAATTGAGAGCGTTCGGTGTAGAGTGTGTGATATAGAAGAAGAATCCATCGAACATATCGTGCTGAAGTGCGACGAGCTAGGAGGAGTGAGAACAGTGTCCATAGCTGAGGCATTAGGTTTCGGTGATAAACCATTATGGCAAGAGATAAATGAAACCAAACGCAGGCTAGGGAAATGGCACAGATTGTAAGAAACTATGGGAAGACGCCCCGCTAAAGCAAACTATTGTATAATTAGGTAGTAATATAACCATCGTCATAATCCAATTAATATTATGAATGCACAACAGACGAGGATATTTGTTAAAATACATATAATTATACCATAGCAATAATATACAACTATATACGAAGCCAGCAGCACGCTGTGTGACATACTACACAGCGAGCGCATCTGATTCAAAAGATATTCCACAAGGAATGGTAAATAAAACTCATATATATATATATATATATATATATATATATATATATAGTGCGTTCTCGCAGTGTTTTTGAATTGACTAAGCGATATAAGTGTCCTAATGTCACTAAGCGACTTGTTCCACAAGGTAGCACCTAACTTACAGAGTGCAAACCTTGATTGTGTACTTGTGGCCAAGGAGACAATGAGCAAGTGAGATGCCGAGCCTCGGGTGTTTTGAGTCCTTGCAGATTCGATAAGGCCAACTAGGTTGGGATGGTGACCAAAAAGAATACGTTTTATTTCGACAACTATGGTAAACTTAATTAGGTATGATAACGGGAGCACTGAGAGTTCTTTATATTTGTCTACTAATATTGAGACGCGATGTGGGAGACCTAAGACGAGGCGAAGTGCTCTTTCCTGAAGCAGATGAAGCGGAGTTATATAAGACGCATAAGAAAGACCGTACACCTCCAGACCATATGTTAGGTGGCTCTGCACATACGCGTGGTACATTGCCGTGAGGCATTGGCGGGGAAGGATTTTACGAGTGCAGTATATGGCGGCTACGCCACTGACCATTTTTTCCTCACATGCTTTGCATGCGCCTGGAACGTCAGATGTTCGTCAAGAACAATACCCAGGAACTTCGTTTCAACTAGCATGTCAAGCGTGCGGTCGCATGCAAACGCTTCAGGATTGATTCTCGTTTGGCCCCTTGGAGTTTTAAATTGGACAACTCCTGTTTTTGACCAATTAATGTAGAGGCCGTTATTTCTAAACCATAGAGATAGCCTCTCAATATCCTCACGAATCATTGCCTCAACCTGTTGGGGAGAGTCGCCCACGAATAGAGCCGTTGTGTCGTCAGCAAACAAGGTTAGTTTAGCATGATTTGGAATAGTAAAAATGTCGTTAACAAAAATATTAAATAATAGCGGGCCACTGATGCTCCCTTGAGCCACTCCAATTGATATATTTTCGATACGGGAGAGGGATTGTCCAATTTGGACAACTTGGCGTCTTTCAGAAATGAATGAGCGCACCCACCTTATAAAATTTTCATTCGCCCTATAAGTGGAGAGTTTGTTTTAAAAGACTGTCTAGATCTACCGTATCAAAGGCCTTTTTCCGTATTTCTTTGACAAAGTGCATCACAGGCACAATCATCGACATCTTGGAACGAAAGCCGAACTGTCTACTATGTAGGACTTTATGTCCTTCGACAAAATCTCTGGACTGTTCAATAATGCATTTTTCAAAGACTTTCGATATGGGCGCGGGGAAATTTATTAAAATATATAGAATTATACCATAGCTTATATATGGTATAATTATATGTATATTATACCATATAATATACATGGTATATTATATGTATATACCATACATATAATATATTTATATCAGAAAAGTTATATAGTCCTTTTCTGGATCTCTCCATCAGAAAAGGAGTATATACCTTTAGGACACTGGTATATACTCCTTTTCTGATGGAGAGATTGATAATATACTCAAGAGGCGATGCGAGTGCATCCGCAGCCCAACGAAGAACTTGTGATGGAATTTGTTCGAGAGCGGTGGAGCATATTTTGACATTTTGTAGAAGGTGGTGAATTCTGTGAACGTTGACTGGCTGCAGGGAGAATTGTTCGGCAGGCGTCGGAAGGCTATCCGGAATGGCGAATCTCGATGAGCACTCGCTGTCACGGGTGACACATGTCGCGTAGTAGTGGTTGAAGATGCTAGCTAGCGTAGTTTCATCAGTGACGAGTTCTCCGTTTACACATCTCCATACACTATAGGCCAGCTGCCAAACCGGTTGCAATTGATGCATTAAGAAAATATTGTCGTTGTTATGCGTTTTTTTTTGCAATACGTTTCAACTTTAAGATGACGCATAGTTGTAATGTGATCATCATTTGTTTATCCCCCCTTAGAAAACTCGTAGTCTAACCAAACAGAATTGTCACAAATCTGGATATTTTAAAGAATAATGAAAAATATTGGACTCGCCAGAATTACATTTATCAAGGTCCTCACAACCGTCTCATGCGGTGATGATATTGACCAAAGCGTGTCTTTCCCGATTGTTTCGGTTATGTTTAATCCTTCACACAGCTCGTTTTTGTTGTTATACCCTCTTGCAGGGTATTTCGCCTTGCTGGCGCCATTGCCTCTTGCCCTCATCTTGATTTATCGAAGCCGTTTTTAGCAACCTTGTTTTCGGTTTTTACAACAGTTAAACTCGAGGCACAAAACAAGTGTGACAGATTATGAGACGATATTTATTGTTCTTCTAATTGCTTCGGCTGATAGACCCTCATAAGTTCGTCATTACTAAAGATCGGTCTTTGGCAAACCATGCTTAGTGCCCCATCGCAGGTGTCCTTCGACTGGGATATTATAATTGTCAGTCTCCACTGGTTATAATATGGACCGCCCATTATCAAACCATTACCACGTTGCATCGTAAGCGTCGGGCGCCACTCAAGACTTGCTCCTGTCAACAAAACCTTCCGTACATTTTTGAACTCCCGAGTCTCTCTACGGCCAACCAAAACGGCCAGATGGAATGACTTTTTTAAGCAAGATAAAATGTTAGGTTAGAATGCCACCGTCACCTACTCTTTATCTCCCCTCAAGAAAATATACTCTTATGGCCGGAGATTGCCCAGCTGAAGGATAAGCGGTACACTTGCTTAATTAAATTAACTCAAGGTTAGCTTTCGTTAGCTTGCTCACTAATTGCATCCACTGGTTCTCCACATGCGTCGTCGGCACTCGCTGTAGCGTTAACAGCACAAGTAGGCCCAAAAAAGGTGTGTAGCCTCGTGAATACACAATTCACTAACTGCTGTCGTTGCGTATTATTGTGTGATTCATTTAGGTTGCATTACAACAGCCACCGGATTGCTGTGCCAAACGCTTAACGTTCTCATCGACGGCATCAGCAACAATCGTGCGACCAACCATCAAAACGTTATCGCCACCGAGGACACGATACTCGTCAATTCAACCGACCGACGATGGCCAATCAATCAAAGCGGAGAGGACCGGTTGAACATTCAACTCGATCGACTTAAGCGAAGCCAGCAACTAACTCGCTTAACATTCCTGCTTCCGAAACAAGCGTTTGAGCGATCGTCAAACGGCAATTGGTATCGTTTGGGTGTCAGCCGTCATATATATATATATATATATATATATATAAATGCATATATATATATATATATATATATATATATATATATATATATAAATGCATATATATATATATATATATATATATATATATATATATATATATAAATGCATATATATATATATCTATATATATATATATATAAATGCATATATATATATATATATATATATATATAAATGCATATATATATATATATATATATATATATAGTTGAGCACTGCCGAGTGTGCAAACGTATTGTAGATGATTAGTAAATCATCACAATATTTTCTATACAATGCAATTTGGCGTAATAAATGCAATAGCAGATTAGCTCTTACCTATCTCCAAGCCTTTAAAACTAAAAAATGGGACGTCAGTCAAAATAGTTGCTGGCATCTTCGTTCATGTTGAAAGAAAAAAATTATTCAGTAGATAACAACCTTCTCATCAAAACATTCAGAGAACTTAAATTCCCTGAAAGATGTAGTTTATATCGACGGTTCTGAGGCGTTACTAAATAGAATTTTACCGTAACTGAATGAGTGCAGTTCCCAGAGTTGCGTGGATAATTTCTACAGCTCTCACTGTCTTGGAAACACAGTGTTTCCAATATCCACAACCGAGCACTCCATACAAGTCACCATATATTACCTTAATGTTATACGGACTGTGACAGTTAATTTCACGTTTGTGTGCTGTTTATGATTTTCCTGACACATTACAACCGGTTATCGGGCTCCACATAAAAGCGTATTACATATTTGGCACCGAGCGACGTGAGCCGCAGCAGCATATCGGCTAGGTGGCACTTCAAACTTTGGTGGTCCCGGATTCAAACTGTGGCGTTGTCTATTTCCTTCTTATTCACTGCGTTCGTGTGTTGTATTCTATTATTATTATTTATAATCTATATCATAATAATTTATACAAAAAAATATTTTATTTATTGAACGTTAATTTACTTATCTCCACGAATCTTATATCGGCCGTTAAATCAACCGAACATGGCAAGGGTCGTAAAACATGAATTATGTACTCGTCCCACGAGGTTGTCCGTAGCTCGAAAGTCGGGGCCTTCACATACGTTCGGAGAGTATGAGCCACTTACACAGACGCGAATGTATACGTCAGGATTTGTTAGATGAAGTCGTGACTACTAAACGTATGAATTGTAGTTACGTAGTCTGCCTAAGTCACGCCCAAAAGCTGGAAACGACACTATAGTATCCCTGATCGTCTAATCTCGATAATCAAATGCAATCTGGTCAGAGAACCCGGCCACTCCAAGGTGCTAACATAACAAAGAAATTATATCAAATGTAGTGAATGATGCAATCGCAATTCAGCAATAGATACAAGATCTGCCGCTGAAGCAGATTCAATCGAAATAGAGGCGGCGTGCGAGAGACTGCTCACAGACACTACGCACCGTAACACATTACGAAACGTACTGTAACGAGCTGTACCGTAGTGCATGTGATAGGATGGAAAACGGATTCATGTGCGGGCACACAAAATATAATTGCTACATGTCTATAGCAAAAGCCGTATCTGCCGTCGTTGTTGAGTACCATTATTTGAACTACGTTCATTTGCGCGGGCAATCAACAGTCGCTGCTCTCAACTTGCGCGGCAAAGCCCAACGCGAGACGCCGCCGAGCGAGCTCAGCTGTATGAACAGTTCGTCATCGCAGCAATATAGGCTACAGAGCCTTTATTGCTAACTCTATAATGCAAAGTGGCCGTGGTTTCTCTTTTTGTTATTGAGGACACGATAATTTAGGGCAACAGCAGCATATACGATAGCTTAGGGTTGGCAAAATAATTAACAAAGATAAGTAGAAGAGTCTCTAACGTGCTAACAAAGCGATATAAAAATGTTTCAGTTATTAGAAAAGTGGAAAGAAAAATATATTTTTAACACTGGTAATCATTTTTGCATTCTGCCTCAAAGGGTGAACAGTGTTTCACTGTGAGAGAGATTTCTTCTCTTATTCTTCTCTATAATAGAGGATATATATGTATATCCTCTATTATAGAGAGGAAAATGACTGGTCTCTTATGGTTAACGAGGGAAGACCATTTGACTGCGTCTACTTTGACTTCAAGTCCGCCTTCGAAACCACAACGCACTCAAAGCTGCTCAACATTCTGCCGCGTTATGGAGTTGGAAGTCGTATTATTAACTGGATTAAGGCCTTCCTCACCAATAGGTCTTTCAGAGTCAGGGTAAATGATTGCCTATCCTCTACTGCTGAAGTGACGTCGGGTTGCCCTCAGGGCACTATACTAGGCCCACTAATGTACATACTGTATACTAACTCCTTGAAATATATAGTGCCCCAGCCAGTGCAAACAAAAATATATGCTGACGATGTAAAAATGTATATAGCTGTAGATAATGATAAGAATGCCGGACTTCTTCAAAATACACTTGATGCTTTCATAGAGTGGTGTAAAAGGCTTGATCTTAAGCTATCTGTAAATAAGTGTGCCGTTTTACACTTTGGCCACAATAACCCTGTACACAGATACACATTGGGCTCGGAGGTGCTAATGGCTAAGACGTCTATTAAAGATTTAGGCATATTGACAAACTGTACTCTTAGCTATACTCCCCACGTTTTAGAAATGACAGCCCTGGCCACACGGAGGCTGAACTGGATATTTCGTTGTATTGTGTTAAAAAACACTCTCTGTACATAAGGTTGTATAAGCAATATGTTCTGCCGGTCCTACTGTATGCCTCGCCGGTGTGGAATCTAGGCTATTTCCGTGACAATAACACGCTTACTAAACTTCACAAGAAATTTGTCAGGCGTGTTGCGTCTCGCTGCAATATTAATGAGAATGACGTAAAATGTGAAGATATTGCATCCATGTTAGAAAGAATTGACAAATCCACGTTTACTTGGATATGTAAGCAGCCTGAGAGAGCGGCGAAGTTCTTCAATATTGCCACAACAAGGACTCGCGCCGGGCTCAATATCCAGTCAAGAACTGTTGCAAAGAAAACGATTGTTAACAGGATGTTTGCATGGCGTCTAGCTAGTAGGTATAACCATACTCAACCTTCCTCGTAAGCCGCCGGCTTTGGCAGGGTTGTTTTCTTGTAATAGAGCACTTATCTGTGGTTGTAATAAAGCCCCCCTGCTAAAGGGTGTGTGAATATATGTATTCTCTATAATAGAGGATATATATATATATATATATATATATATATATATATATATATATATATATATATATATATATCTGTTTTTTTACAGTAAAATTTGGCTTCCGTTGTAAATGTAATACGAGCTTAGGTCTAACTTATGTCCAAACATATATAACTAAAACACGGGACTCCAATCAAATAGTTGCTGGCATCTTCGTCCATGTTGAAAACGTTTTTGAGTCAGTAGATAAGAACATTCTCATCAAATGCTCACAAAACTAAAATTTCCTGAAGAACTTATATAATTAGTTAATACTTACTTAAGCAACAGGGTACAAATCATCAGAAAAATAATTTTGTGCAGTCCGTGTTATGCAGACTTTATCGATGATTATGAGGCGTTACTAAACTGAGTTGTACCGTAATGGACTGAGTTCAGTTACCAGAGCTGCGTGGATTTTTTTTCCACGCAGCTCTGGTATTTCTGCAGCTCTTAATGTCTTGGAAACGCAGTGTTTCACACAACCACAACCGGAAATTCCACACCAGTCACCATATATAACTCTACTGTTGTACGGACTGCGACAGTTTAATCACCAGTAATTGCCGTAAAATTCGCGATTGAGTGCTGTAAACCCATAAGTGTGTGAAGATCCAGAATTATCAGTTAACATTTTATTACTTTCCCAACACACTTCAACCGGTTATCGACTCCCACAGAGGAGGAGCGTATTACATAATCGGCACCGAGCGACGTCCGCCGCTGCAGCATATCGGCTAGGGGGCGGTTTAAACTTTGATAGTCCCGGCTTCAAACTGTGACGTTGTCTATATTCTTTAGGCGACGTTTACTACCCCCGACGTGTCGCGCGTCAGCCGCAGCGTCGTTTATGTATGCACTTATTCTAGACATCCCGCCGAAAAAGCTTAATTACTCCGCAACCACAGCTCGCATAAGCCATACGTATGAAATGCGCGTTTGCCTGGATGTGTTAGTTCTGATTGCTGTGAGTGGTCGTACAGTAATGATTTTGAGGTATTTTGTGTGAAAGCTAATAAAATAACTTATTTTTTGCATATTTTGTGCTGCAATGTCGGGTAAAAGACCAGTGTCACAACGTGTAGTAATTTCACTCTAACTCCGAAACAAGACTTCTCAGAGACTATGTTCCATTGAAAAAAAAATTACGAGCTCTACAATTTTTAATATCGATCTTCAAACTGTCTTGGGACGTACAAATCTATATATATATATAGAGAGAGAAATGAAACGTTCGAGATGTCGAATGTCCGAGGAGATTCGATTTCTCGGATCGGCAGTGCGTCTCTTTGAGTTGAAGAATGCGCTAGGAACCAATGTTGAGTTGCCGTCTCTTTAGCTGAAAAACCTCGGCAAAATGTGGGGCCTGTGTTTCACTTAGAAGTAAAATATAGCGTACTATACGAACGCCTTGAGTGACTAAATAGACCGAAGAAGCATGGCGTAAAATCCATCACTTGCATGGCTGCGCTACGCACTAGACGTACGTCGCGTGTTATCGTTCATCGTTGCCAAGTTATTCGCCCGTCTCGCTGAGTCTACACTCCCCAAGTTAACTTAGCGTAAGAAGCATCGTTACAAAAAGATTCAGTTAGCGTCGGGCGGTGTGTCAAGGTGTCTCTGGTCGTTAAGGTAGACACACGACTGTCGAAGCTAGGCGCCCGTGCTGGCGAACGTGCAGTAGAGCGAGAGTAGATACGAGTAGTTATTTTTTAGTTACGAAAAACGTCCCGAAGATTCGATAGAAATGTTTACCTGGTTGGACCGAGGTGGATCTACCGCGTTCGGGAACAACCTATGAGAGACAATACATACAGCTGACATAGAAGAGCAGTAGAGTGCAGTGTCGCGCCACTGGTCGAGCAGCTATTGCAAAATAATAATAATAATAATAATAATAATAATATTTTTTTTTTTGTGGAACAAGGGTTTATTTTATCAATATGTACATGTATCACAATTATCAATATATTACTTATATAATATCTACAATATTGCTTATATTATTCTTATTGCTTGAGTGTCGGTGACCACTCAACATCATCTTGGCGTTGCCTCTCTGTAATTCTAATGACACTCTCTGTCGGAGGAAAGCGGTCGATCTTGGCTCCGCTGTGGTCTCGAAGAGCTTCTTCCCAAGCTCCTTTGTCAGTTTGAGTGCATCCTTGCCCCAAACGCCAGATGACTCGAGGCCGAACGCCATTACAACGTGGTCCTCAAGGAGATGCGCGTATAGGCGCCGTTTGTGCATCTCCCGTTGGTGGATAATGTTGCCGACGCCCGCGTTGGCTAGTGCACGATAGCCGAGAGCGGGTGAATAATAATAATAATAATAATAATAATAATAATAATAATAATAATAATAATAATAATAATAATAATAATAATAATAATAATAAATAGCGTGTGCTTCAAGAGCTGTTACGAGTGATCTGATGGAGTAGGTCATTTATGCGTGCACTAATCTCTCGTAGCCAAAATGATTGTCATAAAATGCACATTTGTAAGCATATGTTAATTTTCAGCAGTTGTGAATGATCATAGGGTTGCGATTTTGAGTTATTAAAATCGAGAGATATTAATATAACTTCAAATGTTTGCGAATGATTTTCTAAACGACCATGTCGCATCTCATATCCGGCTTTGTTTAGAGGAAGCACAATTTTTTCACGAACACTGCTGTATGTCTAGACACATGACTTCTTCGGAAGCGTGCTGCAGTGAAAAAAATATTTGCTTGATCAAGCTCTACAGTGTCTTACATCACTTTTGAAAAATTGTCCAAGCCACCCTATATATATATATATATGTTACAGTGGTGTGGACATTTGTTAATTATATACATTTTAAGCTCATTGATATATTATTGAATATAAGTAGATTTGCCGTTATAGATAAATTCTCGTATATGTAATATATATATATATATATATTGTGGCGAAGTTTCCCCTTCCACTGGCGATGGTCCAACCACGCGCTACACTATATACGCATCATAGTGCAATTCAAATCTGTCCTAACCGATCACGTCCAACGGCCACAGCGTCCGAGCCAAAGAGGGTCGACCTAAGCCGCTTAATCCGAGTCAAACCTTAACCTAACCTGTATTCGTATACGAAGCAAACACAAATCGCCGTAAATTTGGAGCGGAGTCTGGGACACACCCTTTAAGGCACCAGCACGCCGCGGTGCCTCGTGAACCAATAAATACACCGACGAGGATGGCTAAAAATCATTCTCTTCTCGGTCGTGGTACGCGCCACACTTCTGCTCGTGTGTCGTCGTTCAATGTTCCTGGTCCTTTCGTGTAGTAGTTGCCGTTCTACTGAGTCTACATCCCCGGTTTACTCAGCGTAACAAACATCGTTACAATATTATGATTTATTTTATTACGAATATAAGTGGAGCGACTGAGAACTTGTCTATTGAGAATATTACCCTATATTGTATATGGCATATCTAGTATAGTAATTAAAAAGTAGATGAATATGTCAATCACGTTCAAGTTGATCAGCGTTAGAAATTTTGAATTGTTGGAATGATACATTTAAATGCGGATGGATACCAATCAAAGATGAAGCGCGGCCTGAATGTTCAATAAATGGCTGCGCTTCAACTGAACGTTAAATTAAAACAAAATTCATCATCATGGAGTCACCTTTCAATGAAGGTTACTTATATAACTGATATTGCAGGTATCTCTGAAGCAAAATGTATTCGTAAAGACTACGCACGAAAATTAAGCA
This sequence comes from Dermanyssus gallinae, assembly GCA_003439945.1. Classification (NCBI taxonomy): domain Eukaryota; kingdom Metazoa; phylum Arthropoda; class Arachnida; order Mesostigmata; family Dermanyssidae; genus Dermanyssus; species Dermanyssus gallinae. Next base: position 34,141 of record QVRM01004258.1, read on the forward strand.
CACATTATTGTTAATATCTCTTCCATCTACCTGAATATTTTGCTTTTGCCCCTTGTGACGTTTTCTACTTTCAAAGTTTGACTAAACTAAGCTGACATTGGTTAGCAGCGCTGGATCCCCGTTTAGAAAAGAGAGATAACCCAAGCACAACTGGGTTATGAAGTTCTCGCCGCCGCCGAGGTGCGTGTTACAAAAACTAGCCATCCTACGAATCACACTACATGGTAATTTAATAAGTGTCTTCACCTAACACATACAGATGAGTTTAATATAGTCGAGTGCGCGCTTTAAACTAAGTTTGTGAGAAGTTCTTAACATGCCGGTGATGTTATACGACGTCTCGAGCGGACCTAAAAAATAGATCCGACTCAGAATAAGCAAGTGTAAAACAAATGCTCCCAAGGTCGGTTTTATGATGGTTGAGCTTTTCTTTTTAACATTATCTAGCGAAGTATGAAGGATCCAGACGAAATTCTACTGTAAAATGACCGGAAAGCACTTGGGCTTTGGGTGTGGAGGGACTATACATAAACCCTTCTTGATTAGTAAGATCAGGACGTTTCTTCAAAATGCCGTATTCTCAATGTTACATATTTAGAAAATAAATTCTTAAACTTACATATTTAGAAGTGCGTCCATAGCTAGATACAAAAGCTAATAGTTTATGTACCTAGTTCCTGTCAAGTTCTTTTAATGCTGCGAAACACTTGTTCATACGTAGACATAATAACTAAGGACAAAGCTATCCGTTTGCAATACTTAAAAAACGAAAATAAATACGAGAAACCGGAAAGTTTAGACCGCAGTACAAGGTTTACCAGCTTAAGCTACTCAGCGTTTGTAAGTAACATATTTAGGCCCTAGCACAAACCAACACGTTTACCTACATGTTCCCATGTTTGAATTTCTGTCTCACCTTTTATTAGGCAAGTTGTTGTCAAGGTAGAGTGTAATTTATCAGAACAGGTATTCTATCTGTCTAGGGTGCCGCAGAGCCTTTGCCTAGATCCATCATCACACATAGTATTTTTCTGACTTCGGATAAGAGTTACAATTTCGTTGTTGCACTAAGCAAAGCGCTGAAAAAATCTTAAGTTTAGAAGTCGTTATCCCTTGCAACCAAGATATCTAGAAACAGATACATTGCGTTTCACTGAACGTTGTGCAATAAGTGTTATTATTGTCACAGACTCCGCACCGACGGTCAAGACGGCACTACCCTGTGCCGCGCTTTAGCAATTTCATTATGAGAGCTTTTATCTTAGAGTGCGTTGAAAACTTTTTTATGCTATACTACACTCTTATTAAACCTCTTTGTGTACATGTATAGACGCCATTCTGTTGCAACGATATTTTGCTTTAACGACTCCAGAATTGGTTTGTACGAAGAGTTGTCAAGCCGTGCAATGCTGCAAACTATCAAAATCCTGTCTGTTTTGTTGTCTGACCTAATACTCCACGAAGGGGCGGCTTTATCGAGTCAACCAACAAAATTGCGGAACAAGATGTAGTGAAACACACCTTCGCATGACAAACGCCCCAGTCACACAATTCGCCCGTTTGAGAATCCCTTCTTTAAACAAGGTGTGTTGTATTATAATAACACTAGACGATCAAATGCCCTCATGTTTTTATCAGTGTACAAAGGACATACTAGTACATATACATATACTTGTATATGTGTTACTTGGACATACTGATCAATCTCGCGATTCCCGGTTCGCCTCGCGCCTTTTGACTGTTATGTCGCGTCATGGATTTGCTAGCCAGCGACATAACAGATCTACAAAATACATTGTGTATTCTAGTTGGATACTAAAGCTCCTAATCCACGCAATGTACCCGTTAAAAACCCGAAAGAAAACCATACATGTGTGTGACTAAACCTGTTGGCAATTAATGCAGATGGTGTTTTGCTTTAACACACAGAAAGCATACATATAGCTAAGTGGTGTGAGATCACATTTGATCCATACAACCGATCACACTTCTACGCGAAGTGCGGAAGCGCCTCGGCATTTCGGGGTGTGTGTACGGATGGGCAGCACCCATTGTCTGATCGTTTTGAACGCCAATGTCGACTGTTACCAGCGCAATAATAATAATAATAATATTTAAATGAAACCATGAGGAATGTCGATAAAGCTATCGACTAAACTGCGCAGACTATGTTCCACACGGAAGTGCAAGTTGCACGTGGCACTTACCATCTAAATGTAGCGCAGGTCAGGGCTGTTTCAGCTGAAGGTAAAACTGCGTCAGCAGAACAGAAGCCCGCAACTTAAACGCATACGTACTGTAGATTCTAGGGCGCGGGAGTAGAGTCTCCCCTCTATTAGAGAACGGGCTATCAGTTAGAGTAGCCTGGAGGTCAGTCGTCGGTAACAATAAAAGAAATTCAGAAGGAAATACGAGAAACTATTCATTTATGAACACATACAATATGTGTCCCAGTTTTGCAATGACATTGTGGTAATTTCGCGTGACCTCGTATACTCAGTTCGGTATAAGAATACATTTTATTGATAAGATCGCCACTCTACAAAATAAAACTTGCAAACCAAAGTAAGAAAAGGGACATTCATAAACTAGCGTATGCTCTCGGTTGTATTGAAGTCATCATTTTGCACTATATGAAGTGGGCGTTCTGGCTTTTCTCTAGAACAGGGGCACGCTTTATATGTTTTTTTTTACTAACTGCGCATCAGCTACAAAGAGGGCTGACATCAAATGCAAAATTACAAGAAGCCGTTTCTAAGAAAAATGTGCAAACCATAAACCACACATGCTGTGGTAATTATCTTATCCATGGCAGATTGTATGCAGTAGCCACAACAATACTTATAGGAATCTAGAAACTAAGCTGTTTTAAAATCTGTATCAAATATGAGTAGAAAACACGAATTCGACGAAATATCATGTACTCGCTTAAGAAATGCTGGCTTCACCATATCCAACTGCCATACATGCAAAGTGCTAACATATTTCGACGTCTCTTTAATATTACCGAGTCGTCTGCGTAAAGCAGGACCATGATGACATGGCAGATCCTTGAGCATAATCTGGTGAGCCCTCAGAAGTGCGCTGAGTAAAGTTATCTCTCGGGGTTCAACTCCAGGCTGCCCCAGCTTCATCAAGATGATATGCGACAAGAATGCGTTATTGAAACCATACTTCAATTCAATAAAAACCGCGAACATAAACATTTTTTTCGGTTGAATGAGAATGTGGTCTGCTTCATAGGTACATCACAGGCTGCAATAGTACAACGCCCGGTTCTGAAGCCATTCTGCTTATCTGGAAGGACAGCCAGTGCTGTCAGGATATTTGTGAAGTAATTTCATTTTTCATCGCATTGGCCGTCACGTAGAAAGGTCCGATGGGTCTCCTTTTCCTTTGGGTTACCTTTCACAAGTCATTCGTATTACTTGGCTGGCAGGATGCCCTCAAAGAGGATCTGCCCAAAAGCGACTGCCATATGGGCAGAGATGTCTCTGCAAAAGGCGTTTATTTATTTCTCACAAGATCTGGCCCGTACGCCTTCTTGTTTCAGAGAGAGCTAGTAGACAAGCGAGGGCAAGATTGACTTCTTCTAGATTTACAGGGTTCGCCAAAAGCCTCAGCGAAGAATCTTTGAGAGCTTCGAGCGTATGTATTGGTTATATCGTAGCTGAGTTTAGAAAGAGATTAGTGACCTCAGCTTACCAAGAAGTACACTGGTGACCCCTTAGCAAGTAAGCCGCATGTCAGGGTTAATACGAGAGCAGGCATCGAAATTATCATGTTCGGGAGCAGGAATAAACACGTCCGATCATCAACAGTTCCCAGACACCATTTATGACAGAACTGTACCGCGTGAAAACTCTTCTTTTAAACAAATTCTGGGGTCTCTGAAGCAAGGATGTCTCTGCGACAGAAAAGAACAGGTATATACGTGCCGGTAATTGCAGACCACCCCGGTTCACAGCCAAGAAGAATTAAAGACGACGACCGCCATCATCTCCGTCGCTGCCTTCATGACTTTGCGTCTTTACTCTCCCAAACACTAGTTAAGTGGCTCCGTTACAGGAACATGTAGCCTAAAATTTGCTTGAGGCTGCCACACCTTGTCTAAACCCACTTTGGTCTTAGAATATTTAGCATAAACGAGCGCACTCCCGTACCGACGGACAGCCTTGTTCATTTTCGACCCCTCCGTAGAGAGCTACCCGTGCCAAACTCACACTGTCTTCGATACGTGCACCGTGAATGACGTTCCCATATCGTAAGTCCGAAGACCCAGATATATTAATTAAGTTAACAAACTCTAACGACCCCCTCACAGCAACGAACAACGTCGCTTGCAACCAAACGTACTCCGCTACAAGACTTACAAATAGCGTCTTTACATGTATACAAAGTAAGAGCTTAATAAGAGCGCAGTATAGTTTAACGTTTTTAACGTTCTATATGATCGAAGCTCTCGTAGTATAATTGTTAAGGCAGTGCCGTCTTGGCCATGCGTCCGGATCCTTGAACCTGCAAAAATAACACCTAATTGCTTGTTGTAAGTGGACTAGAGGAATTGCTTAACCATAAGGCTAGTATTAAACGCAAATTGTCATTTTGTTTATTGCACAACGTTTAATGACACATAGTTAGTATTCTTCTGATGCTCTCTGTCATCTTCGTTGTAAACGGCAATAACTTGTAAACTTATGGTTTTTGGCGTTTATTTTGTAATTACGATAAAGAGAATGAAACTTTATTCTAAAGTCAACAATAAGTATTATGTGTAATCGTGGATCTAGGTAGAGGTCCTGCGGTGCCCCAGACGGATAGGATACTTGTTCTGACAAATTACACTCTACCTTGACCACAACTTACGCATTAGATAAAAGGTGAGACCGAAAATCCAGATAAGACAATATGTAGGGAAACGTTTTGGTCTAGCCTACGAATGGTTTGGCAAACTGCTGGCTTATATACCTAAGTCGGGCACATTGCCTCTGTTGCTAAATATCTAACATTGAGAATGCTACATATTACAAAAGAACGTTTTTGTCTAACTAATCGTGAAGGAGTTAACCGGACTTATGCTACCACCACAAACCCGGCGCTCTCCAGTCATCTTGCAGTAGAATTTCGGCTGGATCCCTAATGACAAATAGCGCATTTATCACAAATGCCGAAATCACATTTGTTCTACCCTCACCTATGCCGACTGTATTCTATTTTTAGATCCGCTCTGCTCAAGACGTTATAGGGCACCACCAGCATTTATGAACTTCTCACGCACTCAATCGCACACTCGGCTATATTAAACTCATCCGTATGTGTTAAGTGAAGGCACTCAGCATATTACCATGTAGTGTGGCTCACTTTGTTTCGTACAGATGCCTCAACGCACGTAACTGGGACGTGGAATGCAAGTCGGTGCAACATCGACGGGCCTCTGGACTTCCTGTCTCCAGTTGTACATAGCCTACCTCACTTTCTTAAGGGGGATCCAGCGCTGCTAGCCAAAGTCAGTGGTCTGAAACCTGACCCGAAACGACACAACTTCGATATTGACGTTCATGCCGTAGGTTTTATCACACCACTTTACCGATATGTGTTGGCTACCATCAGTAAATATTCTCACTAAGCACTATTTGTGATTCGTGGGAATATTTACTTATGTAAAGATTGCCACTAAACACAAATAGTGTGATGTAATAATACTCAAAGTACAAGTTGAGTAATACGTGAGCCTTACATTTACTTTATGAACCCAGCTACTTTCGTGTATGTAACGGTGTATAGTAGTAGTGTATAGTCTAATCATCATCTGGCATATATTTTTTTTTATGTCTGATTTAAATGCATATTTTCTTGTTGACAATGCTTTGGATATTCATATTTGATATACTTAGAGTTGTCTATTTAAGACAAAGAGTTTAGTTACCTGCAAAGTTACTTAGCCCATCTCTACCTGAAGAAACTCTTCTACTTAAGTTTTGGGGTCCTAGCCTCAACAGACAAACAGGCACAATTAAAGATACGCGTTTCAGTACTCTTTGATATAACTTCGATCATTTTTAATTGCCTGGTAGAAATCAGCTTGCGCTTATAAGAGAAGAACGTAGGTGTCTCGGGTGCTGTCGATAAAAGAAATTTGAAACAAAAATGGGCTTTATAAACCTCAGTGTTATCCAACGCACTTTGTTTACTCGAACGCGTCATTCTTGCCCAAAATACTCTCCATATAATTAAAGTGATTCTTCTGTTTTAGCTTTCAAACGTTGTTGGGTTGAGCAAAGCCGGTTTATTTGGAATTGGAAAACTCTAAATCTGCTTGATGCTGATATCGTTAGCGTGTAATTTCTTAATGCAATTTAAGTAAAGAGGAAACAGGTTATATTATTATTATTATTATTATTATTATTATTATTATTATTATTATTATTATTATTATTATTATTATTATTATATATTTGTACCATATATCTGGAAGCACGTTTTGATGGCTTTATTTTAATAGGGTCAAAGGGGGTGCTCTTGCATTAGAATGTTCTTATTAGAAATGTATTCTGTCGTTGTCTCGTTTAGGATTACAATAATTTTATTTTTGCGTCCTTTCTGACGGTCATATGTTAAGCGGTACTCTTACAAGGAATATGCGTGCATTGTCCCGGCATAGCTAAACCGTTAGTTCTCAAAGCATATGATGCCCGCAAAACAAAATATTATCTAAATGTTCAATGCAAAACAGACTGCTTGATACGACGTATTACGATCGTGGAATAATCGAATGATTATAAAGCCCCTTGACGTAATCCTCGATACGGAGTTAACTGGAACGGCGCATATAAAGCATGTCGCGCGGCGAAGATCCAGGCATGCACCTGTCGCGGATAACGCTAAAAATTGGGGTAGTGTCGGGGGATAACCGAAGGCTTCCAGCTTTGGTTGCCGAATCATCGGTTTTCTATACACCGCCTGTTTGGGCGCACATGACGCTGCGGACGATGAGAAATAGGGGAGCACTAAGATCCACCCAACGGACACTAGCAATCGGGATTAGCCGGGCGTACCTTGACGGTCCTGACCTGTTGGTTCTAGCTAAGATGTTACAATGGAACTTGTTAGAAGAAGATGCGAATACGTGGACCTTACCAGGGCCAGAAGCGTCACGAGGACCCACGGACACATATTGCTCTGCGCTGCAAGTCTCTCTGGGACGTGAAATGTAATACGGCCGTGTGAGGTCGCCCAATTGGAGAGGTGGTTAACTACATCATGGGCTCGGCGGAAGCATGGTTATCAACCTTCTTACATTCTCGAAGGTATCATGATCATAAAAACGTAAGTAAAACGTGGAAACGCAGCATCCGTTCGTGGCACTCTTCTGAAGTGGTCTCGGCCTAGCCTAGACGAAGCGGACACGTGATTGTCACAATGCACACCTGCTAAGCCCATTGGCATAGCTACCCTTCCATAATATGCTGCCCCACATGCATATTGTAATATACGAAAAATAAACTTTTATAAAAACGTAACAAACAAGTCTAGCGTAGCGTAATTAATTTAACCATATTGTTTTATTTAGGCCAGAGTTAGTGTCAGAGATTTATTCTTCTTTCTTCTGTTTAACGTATTCAACTAACCAAACATTTGATGATGATGCTGATGTTTACTTTTTGTTCCAGAGAACGGGCATGGCAGTTGATATGAGGTTGCGCGCTCAAATAAAAAACCCTTTAGAAACAGAGCCAGTGTCAAGAATATTGTTGTTTATCTTTTGGATGGAGGAATGTAAGCATCCTTCTGGCTATTTTTACCACGCACAAACATTTTAAGTAGCACCTATTGATATATGATATAACGTTTATTGATACTTAATTGTAGTTTCTCATTTTTGTTACAACTTTATATAGCCACGGGCTACTGCGAAGCATATGTACAAGTTACAGTAAGATTTTATACATTATCACCGTAGTGTCTCGTATTATTGCATTTATTCATCTATTTATTGTGTACATGTTTACATAGTTATGGTTTAATCAGACGCAAGTAAGGTTAGATAGTAACTACTATAACTGCTCACAGCAAAACTGAGCGAAAAAAATACAAGCAAATGGGATAGGCGTCTAAAGTTCCTTGAACGCAAATTTAAGTGCAATACGATGGATTTTGAAGAACACGAGGTGATAACAAATAAACAGACAACCAAAAATGTGAAGAAGAAAATTGACAAAACAGCCGAAGAAAGGTGGAGAGAGGATATGGAGAGAAAGACATCCTTGCAATTGTACAGGCAACAAAAAAAGGAAAACGGCCGAAAAGATATCATTTATTCGAACTCGCAAGCGTCCGGGCTGTTCGCTGACTGTAGGGCCGGTATGCTCAACACCCGACTGCTGGCGGCCAGATACTCGGAAATTGAGAGCGTTCGGTGTAGAGTGTGTGATATAGAAGAAGAATCCATCGAACATATCGTGCTGAAGTGCGACGAGCTAGGAGGAGTGAGAACAGTGTCCCTAGCTGAGGCATTAGGTTTCGGTGATAAACCATTATGGCAAGAGATAAATGAAACCAAACGCAGGCTAGGGAAATGGCACAGATTGTAAGAAACTATGGGAAGACGCCCCGCTAAAGCAAACTATTGTATAATTAGGTAGTAATATAACCATCGTCATAATCCAATTAATATTATGAATGCACAACAGACGTGGATATTTGTTAAAATACATATAATTATACCATAGCAATAATATACAACTATATATGAAGCCAGCAGCACGCTGTGTGACATACTACACAGCGAGCGCATCTGATTCAAAAGATATTCCACAAGGAATGGTAAATAAAACTCATATATATATATATAGTGCGTTCTCGCAGTGTTTTTGAATTGACTAAGCGACATAAGTGCCCTAATGTCACTAAGCAACTTGTTCCACAAGGTAGCACCTAACTTACAGAGTGCAAACCTTGATTGTGTACTTGTGGCCAAGGAGACAATGAGCAAGTGAGATGCCGAGCCTCGGGTGTTTTGAGTCCTTGCAGATTCGATAAGGCCAACTAGGTTGGGATGGTGACCAAAAAGAATACGTTTTATTTCGACAACTATGGTAAACTTAATTAGGTATGATAACGGGAGCACTGAGAGTTCTTTATATTGTTCTACTAATGTTGAGACGCGATGTGGGAGACCTAAGACGAGGCGAAGTGCTGCTTTTCTGAAGCAGATGAAGCGGAGTTAAATAAGACGCATAAGAAAGACCGTACACCTCCAGACCATATGTTAGGTGGCTCTGCACATACGCGTGGTACATTGCCGTGAGGCATTGGCGGGGAAGGATTTTACGAGTGCAGTACATGGCGGCTACGCCACTGACCATTTTTTTCCTCACATGCTTTGCATGCGCCTGGAACGTCAGATGTTCGTCAAGAACAATACCCAGGAACTTCGTTTCAACTAGCATATCAAGCGTGCGGTCGCATGCAAACGCTTCAGGATTGATTCTCGTTTGGCCCCTTGGAGTTTTAAATTGAACAACTCCTGTTTTTGACCAATTAATGTAGAGGCCGTTATTTCTAAACCATAGAGATAGCCTCTCAATATCCTCACGAATCATTGCCTCAACCTGTTGGGGAGAGTCGCCCATGAATAGAGCCGTTGTGTCGTCAGCAAACAAGGTTAGTTTAGCATGATTTGGAATAGTAAAAATATCGTTAACAAAAATATCAAATAATAGCGGGCCACTGATGCTCCCTTGAGCCACTCCAATTGATATATTTTCGATACGGGAGAGGGATTGTCCAATATGGACAACTTGGCGTCTTTCAGAAATGAATGAGCGCACCCACCTTATAAAATTTTCATTCGCCCTATAAGTGGAGAGTTTTTTTAAAAGAATGTCTAGATCTACCGTATCAAAGGCCTTTTTCCGTATTTCTTCGACAAAGTGCATCACAGGCACAATCGTCGACATCTTGGGTCGAAAGCCGAACTGCCTACTATGTAGGACTTTATGTCCTTCGACAAAATCTCTGGACTGTTCAATAATGCATTTTTCAAAGACTTTCGATATGGGCGCGGGGATGCTGACAGATCTATAGTTGTCTCGGCACAGGCGGTCCCCTCCTTTGAACAATGGAACCAGACGGTATAACTTTAGGACACTGGTATATACTCCTGTTCTGATGGAGAGATTGATAATATACTCAAGAGGCGATGCGAGTGCATCCGCAGCCCTACGGAGAACTTGTGATGGAATTTGTTCGGGAGCGGTGGAGCATATTTTGACATTTTGTAGAAGGTGGTGAATTCTGTGAACGTTGACTGGCTGCAGGGAGAATTGTTTGGCAGGCGTCGGAAGGTTATCCGGAATGGCGAATCTCGATGAGCACTCGCTGTCACGGGTGACACATGTCGCGTAGTAGTGGTTGAAGATGCTAGCTAGCGTAGTTTCATCAGTGACGAGTTCTCCGTTTACAAGTAGCTTCGTGCATTTTTCTCCTGGACACCTCCAAGTACAGGTCGGATAGCCTCCCAAGGACCCCGCCGGCTATTAATTTTGTTTCTAACAATCTTGCAGTTCGCTTCCATTCTACATTTGCGTGAGAGCCTTGTCACCCTGTTTCTGAGCATACGATAGGTTTTGCATTTGTTATCGTGTGTGGGGTCAGCTCTGTGTATTATGTACGCCATTTCCTTCTCTTTAATAAGAGCATATAAATCCGGTGTCACCCAATTTTTCCGAACTGCGTTCCTCGAGCTAGTATTTTTGATCTTAGTACTATTACGCTTCGCCGCCGACATAACTCTTTCTCTAAACAATTTAAATGCCTCGTTGACGTCACGTAGCCCGTGTAGGTCGTCCCACATAGACGACGACAGTTCGGCTGTTATTTGATCATAGTTAAGTTTAAATTTTGGACACTCGTTGGCTGCCGACGGTTTGGATTTTAAACTAATAAATGTGGTGAAATGGTCAGAGAAAGTAGTCGTAAGCACGCCGGAGGCGATAGTTAACTTGGGTGGAACATTGCAGTAAATATGGTCTATGCATGTTTCGGTGGTGCGTTGGCCATGGACTAGTGTCCGTACAAGCAACCCTGGTCGGCACACCAACCATCTCTCGAAAGTTATACGAGTGTAATAAGTCATTTAGGTCAGTCACATATGAACCGCCCCTATCTAGTAAGTCAATGTTCGCGTCGCCAAGGCAGATTGTGTTTAGCCTGTCCACTTTTGAGAGTAATTCTCCTAGTGCATACAGGAAATCCAAGGGCTTCCCCGACGGTTGCCTGTAGAATGACCCCACAACCGTGCTCTGACCATCGGCAAGCACATCAACAAAAATACTTTAACATCGGTACTCTGCCGGGAGGATGAGTTTGAGATCGTTCCGCTCGCGCACCACATAATCATCTCTGATAAACAGCGCCACACCTCCACCCGGCCCATTACGGCAATCAACAAATTGGTTATAATTATTAATCTGGAAAGCGGCTGCCTCCTCTTGCGAGATACGAGTTTCCGACAAAGCAATAAAGGACGGAGGGCAAGGAAGCAGATGTAGTATCGTTTCAATGTCGTGAATATGAGACTTGGCAACATTAATATTGCAGTGTATTCCGTAAAAAAGTCAGGTTCTATTCTAAGCTCTGTGATATTAATTGTCTGACTAGCTGTCATATAATAATAATATAATGACGACTATTTGCGACCGACAAGAGCATCGAGATCGGTGTCGGTTGTCACGTCCCGCCAGGGAGTATTGCTGTTGAGACGGATTTATACACGGCAGTCTGACGTTCGAACATCAGAAATGTTCTTGTTGGCCTTGAGGCGACGGAGGCGGTAGTGCAGGCTTGCGTTAGCGGGTGTCAGGTGGTCATTGGCGTAGATGTTGTTGTTGCTTCCCTGGCAGCCGCCTAGAAGGCTCGACCTCGGCTTCACTTCCCGGCATCTTCGTTGCACTTCAAGTTTCTTCCATCGACAAACAATCCGCACCAGCCGCTGGGAGCGGTCGGTAATGTTTTTCCCGTTGATCATACGAGTTCGGGGGCAGCGGTGGGCGACGTCGATGTCGCGTTCATCAAGTTTCACCTCCAGTCGCTGGCAAAGTTCAATGACCGCGCGACAGTCCTCGTCCGTCTCCTTCTCTTTCGCGGGAATTCCATTAAATATCACATCCGACCGACGGTCGTACTGGTCCTTAAATGTATGTCCGGCCGATGCCGACTCCGCTAGCGCCTTTGCGCCAGCCGACATCTCCTTAACTGTGTTAACGGTCGAGCGGACCTCTTGAACAGCGGCCAATGCTTCCTCCACTGAATGAATATGATATTCCTTAGAGGTTTCTGTAGTATTCACTCTTTGTTTTAGGTCATCGACTTCTGCCTCAAGTCGCTCAACTTTACCGGTGAGGAGCAGGCATTCGTTCATTTTTTTCTCCAACCGCTCCATTTGAGCTGGTATGCTGGTGAGAAGAGATAGCTTTGATTCGAGAGACATCAACAGAGCGCTCACATCGGTTGCAGAATCTCTGCGCGCCGATTCCTGTTCCGGTGCTGATGTGGCCGATAGTGGATGGCCCACCAAACCAACGTGCAACGTGACGACCAAGAAGGCCACTAGGCTGCGTGCTGATGACAATAGGACACCTGCACCATCGTCCACGGACCGCGCCACATCCAGAGTATCGGCATCATCATCATCACCACCAAGAACAACGTGCACCGCCGAGAGTAGTGTGTAACCCGACCGATTAACAACGTCATAGATTCGAATCAACCTTTTAACATGATTACTATACGAACGCTACGGCGTCACTGGAGCCAATAAAGACCCGAGAGAAGGATGCTAACAACGCGTTCTCCGTTCGGTAACCTTACGAGTCAGATCTTACGCGGTGTGTTTTGCCCTGAGTCTCTCGTGCTGTAGTCGCCGCCCGGCTGAGCTACCATCCCCAGTGACTTAGCGTAACAACAACATCGTTACAATATAACTATTATCAATAATTAGCTTGATATCTAATTAGACTGTGAAGAACGTATTCTTCTAAATCTACAGTTTAAGTTTTTTTCTTGCGTAAGCAGCGATTCGCCTTCGTGTTTATAGTTAGACGATTGTGATTTGGTCCACTTGTTTCTTACTTCTATCAAGTTGATAGGCAGTTCGTGCTGAACCCCGGTTTGGTGACTGATTTCTAGCTTGCACTCTGTCTACCATCAACTTTCTTTCTATTCGGCTGCCACTTTTGACGCCCCATCCCGTGGAATTTGTTTTTATAAAAAGACCAGAATTGAATTAGGTTCTGCTCGCACGGATATGGAGGAAGGGACATATGAAATGTATTCCGCATTCTGCTGTAGTGCTGTAGCCGCTCGTGTGTCCGAGTTGCAACGAGAATTGTTTTTCCCAACCGTTCCCGGCCGTTTGTGAAGACATCCACCAGTACCAACCACAGAATCTGCGGTCGGTTCGTGATCAATCAAATTAAATAATTAAAATCCAATGTCGTCATGGATTATTAACGGAACGGCCATTGAAATTTGGTGCATTAAGCATGCACAGCAAGCGCCCGGTCGAGACCAGCTGTGCTGTCGTTTCCCTTGACCGTCTTCAACAATGGCACGTCGGCCAGCATTTACGGGAGAGGAAGATCTTGCTCGGCCAGCAGGCAAGGAGAAGCCATCATTAATTAGCACAGCTGATTTTCTCTCTGATTCTCAAGGCTTTGTTCCGGTAGTGGCACAAGCGATAAAAAAGAGTGTTCGTGTTTTGTATTGCATCTAGCGTTAGCGCCGTTGAAATGTACCATAAACTTAGACTATTATTCCGTTCAGTGCGGCAACTTATCATTACTTATAGCTCATATTCCTTGTCTTGTCTGTTCGTCGCTAATTATGATGAATGCACTGTGCTTAACCCAACATTTTAGTCACACGGCACGGTGATAATGCTATACTTTGGTCGCATTGTTTCCGGGAGAAATTAATCGCGGTTGACGGTGATGTTATTGAAGTTCGGCCGTCTCCTACATCAGCGGATATAGAGCCGCGGATGGAGATATCGACGATCAGTTAAATGACACTACATACACTATAGGCCAGCTGCCAAACCGGTTGCAATTGATGCATTAAGAAAATATTGTCGTTGTTATGCGTTTTTTTTTTGCAATACGTTTCAACTTTAAGATGACGCATAGTTGTAATGTGATCATCATTTGTTTATCCCCCCTTAGAAAACTCGTAGTCTAACCAAACAGAATTGTCACAAATCTGGATATTTTAAAGGATAATGAAAAATATTGGACTCGCCAGAATTACATTTATCAAGGTCCTCACAACCGTCTCATGCGGTGATGATATTGACCAAAGCGTGTCTTTCCCGATTGTTTCGGTTATGTTTAATCCTTCACACAGCTCGTTTTTGTTGTTATACCCTCTTGCAGGGTATTTCGCCTTGCTGGCGCCATTGCCTCTTGCCCTCATCATGATTTATCGAAGCCGTTTTTAGCAACCTTGTTTTCGGTTTTTACAACAGTTAAACTCGAGGCACAAAACAAGTGTGACAGATTATGAGACGATATTTATTGTTCTTCTAATTGCTTCGGCTGATAGACCCTCATAAGTTCGTCATTACTAAAGATCGGTCTTTGGCAAACCATGCTTAGTGCCCCATCGCAGGTGTCCTTCGACTGGGATATTATAATTGTCAGTCTCCACTTGTTATAATATGGACCGCCCATTATCAAACCATTACCACGTTGCATCGTAAGCGTCGGGCGCCACTCAAGACTTGCTCCTGTCAACAAAACCTTCCGTACATTTTTGAACTCCCGAGTCTCTCCACGGCCAACCAAAACGGCCAGATGGAATGACATTTTTAAGCAAGATAAAATGTTAGGTTAGAATGCCACCGTCACCTACTCTTTATCTCCCCTCAAGAAAATATACTCTTATGGCCGGAGATTGCCCAGCTGAAGGATAAGCGGTACACTTGCTTAATTAAATTAACTTAAGGTTAGCTTTCGTTAGCTTGCTCACTAATTGCATCCACTGGTTCTCCACATGCGTCGTCGGCACTCGCTGTAGCGTTAACAGCACAAGTAGGCCCAAAAAAGGTGTGTAGCCTCGTGAATACACAATTCACTAACTGCTGTCGTTGCGTATTATTGTGTGATTCATTTAGGTTGCATTACAACAGCCACCGGATTGCTGTGCCAAACGCTTAACGTTCTCATCGACGGCATCAGCAACAATCGTGCGACCAACCATCAAAACGTTATCGCCACCGAGGACACGATACTCGTCAATTCAACCGACCGACGATGGCCAATCAATCAAAGCGGAGAGGAACCGGTTGAACATTCAACTCGATCGACTTAAGCGAAGCCAGCAACTAACTCGCTTAACATTCCTGCTTCCGAAACAAGCGTTTGAGCGATCGTCAAACGGCATCTCGTATCGTTTGGGTGTCAGCCGTCATATATATATATATATATAAATGCATATATATATATATATATATATATATATATATATATAAATGCATATATATATATATATATATATATATATAGTTGAGCACTGCCGAGTGTGCAAACGTATTGTAGATGATTAGTAAATCATCACAATATTTTCTATACAATGCAATTTGGCGTAATAAATGCAATAGCAGATTAGCTCTTACCTATCTCCAAGCCTTTAAAACTAAAAAATGGGACGTCAGTCAAAATAGTTGCTGGCATCTTCGTTCATGTTGAAAGAAAAAAATTATTCAGTAGATAACAACCTTCTCATCAAAACATTCAGAGAACTTAAATTCCCTGAAAGCTGTAGCTTATATCGACGGTTCTGAGGCGTTACTAAATAGATTTTTACCGTAACTGAATGAGTGCAGTTCCCAGAGTTGCGTGGATAATTTCTACAGCTCTCACTGTCTTGGAAACACAGTGTTTCCAATATCCACAACCGAGCACTCCATACAAGTCACCATATATTACCTTAATGTTATACGGACTGTGACAGTTAATTTCACGTTTGTGTGCTGTTTATGATTTTCCTGACACATTACAACCGGTTATCGGGCTCCACATAAAAGCGTATTACATATTTGGCACCGAGCGACGTGAGCCGCAGCAGCATATCGGCTAGGTGGTACTTCAAACTTTGGTGGTCCCGGATTCAAACTGTGGCGTTGTCTATTTCCTTCTTATTCACTGCGTTCGTGTGTTGTATTCTATTATTATTATTTATAATCTATATCATAATAATTTATACAAAAAATCTTTTATTTATTGAACGTTAATTTACTTATCTCCACGAATCTTATATCGGCCGTTAAATCAACCGAACATGGCAAGGGTCGTAAAACATGAATTATGTACTCGTCCCACGAGATTGTCCGTAGCTCGAAAGTCGGGGCCTTCACATACGTTCGGAGAGTATGAGCCACTTACACAGACGCGAATGTATACGTCAGGATTTGTTAGATGAAGTCGTGACTACTAAACGTATGAATTGTAGTTACGTAGTCTGCCTAAGTCACGCCCAAAAGCTGGAAACGACACTATAGTATCCCTGATCGTCTAATCTCGATAATCAAATGCAATCTGGTCAGAGAACCCGTCCACTCCAAGGTGCTAACATAACAAAGAAATTATATCAAATGTAGTGAATGATGCAATCGCAGTTCAGCAATAGATACACGATCTGCCGCTGAAGCAGATTCAATCGAAATAGAGGCGGCGTGCGAGAGACTGCTCACAGACACTACGCACCGTAACACATTACGAAACGTACTGTAACGAGCTGTACCGTAGTGCATGTGATAGGATGGAAAACGGATTCATGTGCGGGCACACTAAATATGATTGCTACATGTCTATAGCAAAAGCCGTATCTGCCGTCGTTGTTGAGTACCATTATTTGAACTACGTTCATTTGCGCGGGCAATCAACAGTCGCTGCTCTCAACTTGCGCGGCAAAGCCCAACGCGAGACGCCGCCGAGCGAGCTCAGCTGTATGAACAGTTCGTCATCGCAGCAATATAGGCTACACAGCCTTTATTGCTAACTCCATAATGCAAAGTGCCCGTGGTTTCTCCTTTTGCTATTGAGGACACGATAATTCAGGGCCACAGCAGCATATACGATAGCTTAGGGTTGGCAAAATAATTAACAAATATAAGTAGAAGAGTCTCTAACGTGCTAACAAAGCGATATAAAAATGTTTCAGTTATTAGAAAAGTGGAAAGAAAAATATATCTTATAACACTGGTAATCATTTTTGCATTCTGCCTCAAAGGGTGAACAGTGCTTCACTGTGAGAGAGATTTCTTCTCTTATTCTTCTCTATAATAGAGGATATATATATATATATATATATATATATATATATATATATATATATATATATATTCTCTATAATAGAGGATATGTATATATATATATATATATATTCTCTATAATAGAGGATATGTATATATGTATATATATATATATATATATGTTTTTTTTTTACAGTAAAATTTGGCTTCCGTTGTAAATGTAATACGAGCTTAGGTCTAACTCATGTCCAAACATATATAACTAAAACACGGGACTCCAATCAAATAGTTGCTGGCATCTTCGTCCATGTTGAAAACGTTTTTGAGTCAGTAGATAAGAACATTCTCATCAAATGCTCACAAAACTAAAATTTCCTGAAGAACTTATATAATTAGTTACTTAAGCAACAGGGTACAAATCATCAGAAAAATAATTTTGTGCAGTCCGTGTTATGTAGACTATATCGATGATTATGAGGCGTTACTAAACTGAATTGTGCCGTAATGGACTGAGTTCAGTTACCAGAGCTGCGTGGATTTTTTTTTCCACGCAGCTCTGGTATTTCTGCAGCTCTTAATGTCTTGGAAACGCAGTGTTTCACACAACCACAACCGGGCATTCCACACCAGTCACCATATATTACTCTACTGTTGTACGGACTGCGACAGTTTAATCACCAGTAATTGCCGTAAAATTCGCGTTTGAGTCCTGTAAACCCCCAAGTGTGTGAAGATCCAGAATTATCAGTTAACATTTTATTACTTTCCCAACACACTTCAACCGGTTATCGACTCCCACAGAGGAGGAGCGTATTACATAATCGGCACCGAGCGACGTCCGCCGCTGCAGCATATCGGCTAGGGGGCGGTTTAAACTTTGATAGTCCCGGCTTCAAACTGTGACGTTGTCTATATTCTTTAGGCGACGTTTACTACCCCCGACGTGTCGCGCGTCAGCCGCAGCGTCGTTTATGTATGCACTTATTCTAGACATCCCGCCGAAAAAGCTTAATTACTCCGCAACCACAGCTCGCATAAGCCATACGTATGAAACGCGCGTTTGCCTGGATGTGTTAGTTATGATTGCTGTGAGTGGTCGTACAGTAATGATTGTGAGGTATTTTGTGTGAAAGCTAATAAAATAACTTAATTTTTGCATATTTTGTGCTGCAATGTCGGGTAAAGACCAGTGTCACAACTTGTAGTAATTTCACTCTAACTTCGAAACAAGACCTCTCAGAGAATTCCCATTGAAAAAAAAAATTACAAGCTCTACAATTTTTAATATCGGTCTTCAAACTGTCTTGGGACATATAAATATATATGTATATATATATATATATATATATATATATATATAGAGAGAGAGAGAGAGAATAAATATTGATCTTAGGGGGCACAATAGTGCTTAGGGCCTAGTTCTGGAGAGATTAAGATCAGAGCACATAAAGACAAGCATCATATTCTCGACCACAATCTAGAAATATTGTGACGAATTTAGAGACAACGTAGCGACAGAACAGCCAACTGCTACGCCGTCGGGGCCAGTAAGTCGACTGAGCATTCAATCGAACGTGCACCGCCACGACTAAAGAACCGTCACCAGTCACAGCATTAAGACTGCTACAATGCACGCCCTGATACTGCCGATATGACCGATGCTGATACCGATCAATCAACGAAGAGAAAGACAAATGAAACGTTCGAGATGTCGAATGTCCGAGGAGATTCGATTTCTCGGATCAGCAGTGCGTTTCTTTGAGTTGAAGAATGCGCTAGGAACCAATGTTGAGTTGCCGTCTCTTTAGCTGAAAAACCTCGGCAAAATGTGGGGCCTGTGTTTCACTTAGAAGTAAAATATAGCGTACTATACGAACGCCTTGAGTGACTAAATAGACCGAAGAAGCATGGCGTAAAATCCATCACTTGCATGGCTGCGCTACGCACTAGACGTACGTCGCGTGTTATCGTTCATCATAACAATTAACAATTAATCTTCGTAAGACGGAGGCACTAAAGTTCCGTAGAGGGGGCAGGGTCGCGCGTGACGACCCTCTTCATATCGGTAGCTTCTCTCTCGCCTACGTCAATAAGTTCCCTTATCTGGGACTAATCATGTCGTCAAATGGGGTAGGGTTCTCGGCGCATGTTATGGAGAGATGCAGGAAAGCCCTTATAGCGGCATCTTCCATCAGGAGCCCGCACCGCCTGTCCCTCGTCACAGCCATTCGCCTCTTCGACCTGAAGATCGCCCCCGTGGCTTCATATGGAGTGGAGTTAATATGGGCGCACCTGACTCCCAGAAACCTCGACCAGCTGAATCAGATAAAAGCAGCTTTCCTGAAACGGACTCTGGGACTTCATACGTCAACGCGCAACCGCCTCGTCTTCTTATTAGCAGACTGTCCACTTTTTATAGAAGACCTAACGCGCCGTTATAACCTCCCGCAAACCACAGCCTTCATCGACTGCATTAGAAAATGGGAGGCGAAATTTTCTAAGCTCGACCCGGAATTTTTCAGTACCGGAGCGATGAGAAATGCGGAGTGGAAGGGGCCAGAGCGTAGCAACAGGCACGTGATAACACGATTTGCAGTACACGGCTTTCATCACATTTTATGTCAACGTGCTGAATTCCATGAACCATGTGAGACTTGTGTATGCCGCCGCTGCGGTGAACACTGCCGAAGATACCATGCCGCAAAATGCAATCTTGTGCAATCTTTAAATGAATTAGCCCGTCATTGTGGGGCCTTGTAGCTTATATATTGTATATATATGTATGCGTATGTATATGTTTATATATGTGTGTATATATGTGTATGTGTATGTATCCATACATATGCAGATCACCCGGTGATAGTCTTGACTCACTGTCCTTATAGTTGTTAAAGAGATGTATTTGTGATTATAATCGCTACTCAACCTGAGTGAATAAATATGAAAATGTGTTATCGTTCATCGTTGCCAAGTTCTTCGCCCGTCTCGCTGAGTCTACACTCCCCAAGTTAACTTAGCGTAAGAAGCATCGTTACAAAAATATTCAGTTAGCGTCGGGCGGTGTGTCAAGGTGTCTCTGGTCGTTAAGGTAGACACATGACTGTCGAAGCTAGGCGCCCGTGCTGGCGAACGTGCAGTAGAGCGAGAGTAGATACGAGTAGTTATTTTTTAGTTACGAAAAACGTCCCGAAGATTCGATAGAAATGTTTACCTGGTTGGACCGAGGTGGATCTACCGCATTCGGGAACAACCTATGAGAGACAATACATACAGCTGACACAGAAGAGCAGTAGAGTGCAGTGTCGCGCCACTGGTCGAGCAGCTTTTGCAAAATAATAATAATAATAATAATAATAATAATAATAAAATAATAATAATAATAATAATAATAATAATAATAATAATAATAATAATAATAATAATAATAATAATAATAATAATAATAATAATAATAATAATAATAATAATAATAATAATAATAAATAGCGTGTGCTTCAAGAGCTGTTACGAGTGATCTGATGGAGTAGGTCATTTATGCGTGCACTAATCTCTCGTAGCCAAAATGATTGTCATAAAATGCACATTTGTAAGCATATGTTAATTTTCAGCAGTTGTGAATGATCATAGGGTTGCGATTTTGAGTTTTTAAAATTGAGAGATATTAATATAACTTCAAATGTTTGCGAATGATTTTCTAAACGACCATGTCGCATCTCATAGCCGGCTTTGTTTAGAGGAAGCACAATTTTTTCACGAACACTGCTGTATGTCTAGACACATGACTTCTTCGGAAGCGTGCTGCAGTGAAAAAAAGATTTGCTTGATCAAGCTCTACAGTTTCTTACATCACTTTTGAAAAATTGTCCAAGCCACCCTATATATATATATATATATATATGTTACAGTGGTGTGGACATTTGTTAATTATATAAATTTTAAGCTCATTGATATATTATTGAATATAAGTAGATTTGCCGTTATAGATAAATTCTCGTATATGTAATATATATATATATATATATATATTGTGGCGAAGTTTCCCCTTCCACTGGCGATGGTCCAACCACGCGCTACACTATATACGCATCATAGTGCAATTCAAATCTGTCCTAACCGACCACGTCCAATGGCCACAGCGTCCGCGCCAAAGAGGGTCGACCTAAGCCGCTTAATCCGAGTCAAACCTTAACCTAACCTGTATTCGTATACGAAGCGAACACAACTCGCCGTAAATTTGGAGCGGAGTCTGGGACACACCCCTCGGCCGATGCCGACTCCGCTAGCGCCTTTGCGCCAGCCGACATCTCCTTAACTGTGTTAACGGTCGAGCGGACCTCTTGAACAGCGGCCAATGCTTCCTCTACTGAATGAATATGATATTCCCTAGAGGTTTCTGTAGTATTCACTCTTTGTTTTAGGTCATCGACTTCATCACGGTGAGAAGAGGTGAGAAGAGATAGCTTTGATTCGAGAGATATCAACAGAGCGCTCACATCGGTTGCAGAACCTCTGCGCGCCGATTCCAGTTCCGGTGCTGATGTGGCCGATAGTGGATGGCCCACCAAACCTTTCGTGTCGATATCTGATGACTCGATGGTTTGGGCGGCTTGGTGGGGCAGGCTCGGGCTGGTTGAGCCGTTAACTCTCTCGCTCCCACTGCTGTTGGGGTCTACACTGTTGTCGTTGGAAGCGGCCGTATTACTATTAACTGAATTATGTGGGTTTTTCGTAGTATTTCCTGTAGCAACACGGTTGATTTTACAGGATGAACAGCACCACTGGAATGATGGATCATCAGATTTCCTTTTGTCGATCACTGTCATGAGTCATTGAGCATGAGTAATGAAATACATTTTATAATATTGTAACGAGGCCTACCACAGCGTAGTAACAGAAGCCAACCACAGCCTAGTCACTGAATTGCCAGTCACTGAGACGCCAACAGCCAATTATGACGTCAGCAGGCCGACCAACCACCCAAGCCAACTCAAACGTCAACGACCTACAGCACCGACAACTGACGACGTCAGTAAGCCAAGCAAGCATCCAATTCAACGTGCAACGTGACGGCCAAGAAGGCCACTAGGCTGCGTGCTGATGACAATAGGACACCTGCACCATCGTCCACCGAACCGCGCCACATCCAGAGTATCGGCATCATCATCATCACCACCAAGAACAACGTGCACCGCCGAGAGTAGTGTGTAACCCGGCCGATTAACAACGTCATAGATTCGAATCAACCTTTTAACATGATTACTATACGAACGCTACGGCGTCACTGGAGCCAATAAAGACCCGAGAGAAGGATGCTAACAACGCGTTCTCCGTTCGGTAACCTTACGAGTCACATCTTACGCGGTGTGTTGTCACTCATTGCCCTGAGTCTCTCGTGCTGTAGTCGCCGCCCGGCTGAGCTACCATCCCCAGTGACAACAACATCGTTACAATATAACTATTATCAATAATTAGCTTGATATCCAATTAGACTGTGAAGAACGTATTCATTTCTGCTGCCACTTTTGACGCCCCATCCCGTGGAATTTGTTTTTATAAAAAGACCAGAATTGAAATTAGGTTCTGCTCGCACGGATATGGAGGAAGGGACATATGAAATGTTTTCCGCATTCTGCTGGAGTGCTGTAGCCGCTCGTGTGTCCGAGTTGCAACGAGAATTGTTTTTCCCAACCGTTCCCGGCCGTTTGTGAAGACATCCACCAGTACCATTCAGAGAATCTGCGGTCGGTTCGTGATCAATCAAATTAAATAATTAGAATCCAATGTCGTCATGGTTATTAACGGAACGGCCATTGGAATTTGGTGCATTAAGCATGGCACAGCAAAGCGCCCGGTCGAGACCAGCTGTGCTGTCGTTTCCCTTGACCGTCTTCAACAATGGCACGTCGGCCAGCATTTACGGGAGAGGAAGATCTTGCTCGGCCAGCAGCCAAGGAGAAGCCATCATTAATTAGCACAGCTGATTTTCTTTCTGATTCTCAAGGCTTTGTTCCGGTAGTGGCACAAGCGATAAAAAAAGAGTGTTCGTGTCTTGTATTGCATCTAGCGTTAGCGCCATTGAAATGTACCATAAACTTTTTTTTTTTTTTAACTTTTTTTTTTTTTTAATATTTTCCGTAAGGCAATTGCCCGTGTACGGTTTATTCATGTCATGGCTAATTTTAATCCACTCCGGCATTTACCTTGTCTAAATTGGAAACCATGCAAACCAATTTAAGAGTGGCCGGTCTGGGTCTCGAACCCAGTCCTCCCGAATGCAAGGCAAAGGCTTTGCCACTAAGCCATCTTGCTCGGTATGTACCATAAACCTAGACTATTATTCCGTTCAGTGCGGCAACTTATCATTACTTATAGCTCATATTCCTTGTCTTGTCTGTTCGTCGCTAATTATGATGAATGCACTGTGCCTAACCCAACATTTTAGTCACACGGCACGGTGATAATGCCATACTTTGGTCGCATTGCTTCCGGGAGAAATTAATCGCGGTTGACGGTGATGTTATTGAAGTTTGGCCGTCTCCTACATCAGCGGATATAGAGCCGCGGATGGAGATATCGACGATCAGTTAAATGACACTACATACACTATAGGCCAGCTGCCAAAGCGGTTGCAATTGATGCATTAAGAAGATATTGTATGATGTTGACGCCCTTGTTATATGTGGGACACGCTTTAACTAAAGCATGCGTGATGCTGAAATTCGTCATAGGAAATATATAGGGTGTAGAGATAATTTCGCGTGGCGGCTGTGTTCTCGTCGCATACTCGGTGGGATGTTGTAAACTCTGGCGTTAGCTTACTGGGTGAATACATTTCTGTTGACGTTGTCTCCAAACAATTGTCGTTGTTATGCGCTTTTTTTTGCAATACGTTTCAACTTTAAGATGACGCATAGTTTTAATGTGATCATCATTTGTTTATCCCCCCTTAGCAAACTCGTAGTCTAACCAAACAGAATTGTCACAAATCTGGATATTTTAAGGGATAATGAAAAATATTGGACTCGCTCGAATTACATTTATCAAGGTCCTCACAACCGTCTCATGCGGTGATGATACTGACTCAAAGCGTGTTCTTCCCGATTGTTTCGGTTATGCTTAATCCTTCACACAGCTCGTTTTTGTTTTTATCATCATAATTTATTTATTGCACCATATGTATGGTATGTATATATAGATCATTGTAATAAAACACATGTTTATAGATAAGTATTAAAATATCATCGAGCTAACTGCGTAAGAGAAATAGCTCTCTGACAGGTATCGAGATGGTAGATAGGGCACGGCTGGTTACATAAACAGCACACACAGCCGAGATCAGGATCGTGGAAGCCTCTTCGATGGCAGAGTTTATGGTGAAACCCGTGAAGTGAATAGCGGGTCACGAGATGTCGGTTGGGTTGTAGTGGTCTCTGTCAGTTCTGTGGACTATTGCTGGCGAATTAAAGAAGCTTCCGGGAACTGCTCGAACTTTCTTCATAAAGTTTTCTCTAAACTGAATAAGAGCAGCGGTTTCTGAGAGACGGAATCTAGTTACTATATTTTCAACAAGTGGTTGAGTAGAAGTCATAAGGTAAACAAGACGGTTTTTCGCATTTCGTGGCAACCCAATGGCTAGCTTGAAAAACGTAGGCTTAACCTTATCTAGTTTTTCTAGCTGTGATAGGCTGAGGTGTTTCCATATGACCTGGATGCCGTAGGCCGCCACCGAAGCAACTTTCAGGTCAAAAAGTGCTTTGAGTGTGGTCAGGGATAATTGTTGGGGCTTTTCGATTGTAGACATCGCGACTAGACTTTTTCTAGTTCGTTCGGCGATGTGTTGTCCAAAGGTTGTGCCCTTCATCGAAAAGTTAACCCCAAGGTAACAGAAGGTGTTAACGAACTCGACTGGACCAGTACTGAGTTTCAAGCGATCGGACCGAGCAAGCGGTCCCCCAGGTCTAAATTTGATAGCTTTTGTTTTTTTCGGCGTTAATCTTAAGGCCGTTGTTCTCGCGGTACCCCTCCAGGGTGCGTATGCTTCGCTGCAACTCCAACTTGTCACGACTGTACATGACGATATCGTCAGCATATAGTATGATGCCGACCGTATCGTGTTCTTTGTGAATTACTGGCGGCAGATCGCTGAGAAGGGTAGAAAAAAGCAGTGGGCTAAGATTATCACCTTGAGCATAACCTGTGGTCTGGATAACAGGCTCATGCTCACAGATCGAATCGTCAAGGATTATCGGGTTTGCTTGAAGAATGCTGGCGATTAGGGTTAGTGTCTTGGGGCCAACACCTGCATTGGCGAGCTTCTGGAGTACAATATTTCGCGGAGCAGTATCAAAAGCAGCCTTCAGATCGACAAATAAGGCATATAGAATCCTTCCCCTTGAAGTTCCAGGCTTCTTTTCACTTCGGATAATAACTTCGTGCATGCTGTTATGACCGACTTTTCTTGACGGAATCCATGCTGTTCTTGTGGTAATATGTTACGGTGATGAAAGAATATAGAAAGGCGTTTTTGTTGTTATACCCTCTTGCAGGGTATTTCGCCTTGCTGGCGCCGTTTTTAGCATCCTTGTTTTCGGTTTTTACAACAGTTAAACTCGAGGCACAAAACAAGTGTGACAGATTATGAGACGATATTTATTGTTCTTCTAAATGCTTCGGCTGATAGACCCTCATAAGTTCGTCATTACTAAAGATCGGTCTTTGGCAAACCATGCTTAGTGCCCCAATGGAACTAGACGTCGATGACGACCCTACCCGCATCGCAGGTGTCCTTCGACTGGGATATTATAATTGTCAGTCTCCACTGGTTATAATATGGACCGCCCATTATCAAACCATTACCACGTTGCATCGTAAGCGTCGGGCGCCACTCAAGACTTGCTCCTGTCAACAAAACCTTCCGTACATTTTTGAACTCCCGAGTCTCTCCACGGCCAACAAAAAACGGCCAGATGGAATGACTTTTTAAGCAAGATAAAATGTTAGGTTAGAATGCCACCGTCACCTACTCTTTATCTCCCCTCAAGAAAATATACTCTTATGGCCGGAGATTGCCCAGCTGAAGGATAAGCGGTACACTTGCTTAATTAAATTAACTAACTTAATAATTAAGGTTAGTTTTCGTTAGCTTGCTCACTAATTGCTTCCACTGGTTCTCCACATGCGTCGTCGGCACTCGCTGTAGCGTTAACAGCACAAGTAGGCCCTAAAATAGAGTGTAGCCTTGTGAATAGACAATTCACTAACTGCGGTCGTTGCGTATTATTGTGTGTTCCATTTAGGTTGCATTACAACAGCCACGGGATTGCTGTGCCAAACGCCTAACGTTCTCATCGACGGCATCAGCAACAATCGTGCGACCAACCATCAAAACGTTATCGCTACCGAGGACACGATACTCGTCAATTCAACCGACCGACGATGGCCAATCAATCAAAGCGGAGAGGACCGGTTGAACATTCAACTCGATCGACTTAAGCGAAGCCAGCAACTAACTCGCTTAACATTCCTGCTTCCGAAACAAGCGTTTGAGCGATCGTCAAACGGCATCTGGTATCGTTTGGGTGTCAGCCGTCATATATATATATATATATATATATATTTAATTGAGCACTGCCGAGTGTGCAAACGTATTGTAGATGATTAGTAAATCCTCACAATATTTTCTATACAATGCAATTTGGCGTAATAAATGCAATAGCAGATTAGCTCTTACCTATCTCCAAGCCTATAAAACTAAAACATGGGACGTCAGTCAAATAGTTGCTGGCATCTTCGTTCATATTGAAAAAAATTATTCAGTAGATAACAACATTCTCATCAAAACATTCAGAGAACTTAAATTCCCTGAAAGCTGTAGCTTATATCGACGGTTCTGAGGCGTTACTAAATAGAATTTTACCGTAACTGAATGAGTGCAGTTCCCAGAGTTGCGTGGATAATTTCTACAGCTCTCACTGTCTTGGAAACACAGTGTTTCCAATATCCACAACCGAGCACTCCATACAAGTCACCATATATTAGCTTACTGTTATACGAACTGTGACAGTTAATTTCACGTTTGTGTGCTGTTTATGATTTTCCTGACACATTACAACCGGTTATCGGGCTCCACATAAAAGCGTATTACATATTTGGCACCGAGCGACGTGAGCCGCAGCAGCATATCGGCTAGGTGGTACTTCAAACTTTGGTAGTCCCGGATTCAAACTGTGGGCTTGTCTATTTCCTTCTAATTCACTGCGTTCGTGTGTTGTATTCTCTTATTATTTATAATCTATATCATAATAATTTATACAAAAAATCTTTTATTTATTAAACGTTAATTTACTTATCTCCACGAATCTTATATCGGTCGTTAAATCAACCGAACATGGCAAGGGTCGTAAAACATGAATTATGTACTCGTCCCACGAGATTGTCCGTAGCTCGAAAGTCGGGGCCTTCACATACGTTCGGAGAGTATGAGCCACTTACACAGACGCGAATGTATACGTCAGGATTTGTTAGATGAAGTCGTGACTACTAAACGTATGAATTGTAGTTACGTAGTCTGCCTAAGTCACGCCCAAAAGCTGGAAACGACACTATAGTATCCCTGATCGTCTAATCTCGATAATCAAATGCAATCTGGTCAGAGAACCCGTCCACTCCAAGGTGCTAACATAACAAAGAAATTATATCAAATGTAGTGAATGATGCAATCGCAATTCAGCAATAGATACACGATCTGCCGCTGAAGCAGATTCAATCGAAATAGAGGCGGCGTGCGAGAGACTGCTCACAGACACTACGCACCGTAACACATTACGAAACGTACTGTAACGAGCTGTACCGTAGTGCATGTGATAGGATGGAAAACGGATTCATGTGCGGGCACACTAGATATGATTGCTACATGTCTATAGCAAAAGCCGTATCTGCCGTCGTTGTTGAGTACCATTATTTGAACTACGTTCATTTGCGCGGGCAATCAACAGTCGCTGCTCTCAACTTGCGCGGCAAAGCCCAACGCGAGACGCCGCCGAGCGAGCTCAGCTGAATGAACAGTTCGTCATCGCAGCAATATAGGCTACACAGCCTTTATTGCTAACTCCATAATGCAAAGTGGCCGTGGTTTCTCCTTTTGCTATTGAGGACACGATAATTCAGGGCCACAGCAGCATATACGATAGCTTAGGGTTGGCAAAATAATTAACAAATATAAGTAGAAGAGTCTCTAACGTGCTAACAAAGCGATATAAAAATGTTTCAGTTATTAGAAAAGTGGAAAGAAAAATATATCTTATAACACTGGTAATCATTTTTGCATTCTGCCTCAAAGGGTGAACAGTGTTTCACTGTGAGAGAGATTTCTTCTCTTATTATTCTCTATAATAGAGGATATATATGTATATGTATATATATATATATATATATATATATATATATATATATCTGTTTTTTTTTTACAGTAAAATTTGGCTTCCGTTGTAAATGTAATACGAGCTTAGGTCTAACTTATGTCCAAACATATATAACTAAAACACGGGACTCCAATCATATAGTTGCTGGCATCTTCGTCCATGTTGAAAACGTTTTTGAGTCAGTAGATAGATATAGATATTAGATAGATATTTAGGTTTTATTATTCTCATAAGTGGTTTACATTTGTACAGAGGTTCACAGCTCCTCAAAGCCACCAAAGGCTAGTATGGAGTGTTTATATTGCATGTCTTTTTATAATTTTATTTACTGTCATTATAATTATTATCATGTTCGGCTTATGTTAGTAAGGTACCTAAATAGTATTGCTTCGCACTTTGTTTGAATATTGTCAAAGAAGAGGTTGCGCGCACATCTGCGGGGAGCTTGTTCCAATATGTGGCACCGAGATTTGATATTGAGAAACGAGATTGGTTACATGAAGCTGTAGACAAGATCAGAAGTTGTGTGTGTGATCCCCTTGTGTTCATGGTTGATGTCGAATGGGAAAGATTGAGCAGGTTGGGATGAAGTCCCATTAAAATTCGTTTGATCTCTATTACGACAGACATCTCTATTTGCAGAGGGTAAGGCAGAATCGACATCTCTACGTATTTATAACGAAGGGACTCCCATGGTGGATATCCCCATATTACGCGCAAGGCTCTTTTTGCAAGCGATGTATGGGGCATAAAAAACGCATATAAGTCATTCCAAATATTTCGACTGCGTAAGTCAGATAACTATGAACGTAGGCGTAGTACATGGCGAGCAGACAATCACGGGGCAGAATATTACGACTCTTGAACAGAGCAGCAATGCTCCCTACAATCTTTTTACGAATGTGATCTGTATGAGCTTTAAACGATAACCGGGAATCCAGGACAACGCCTAGGAATTTTGTCTCATTCATCATCCTAAGAGTGTGGTTTCCGCATTGAAATGTCTCATTGTTCATACTTAGGACACCTCTCGGCGATAAGAACTGGATAACGCCGGTTTTCGACCAATTCACGGACAAGCCATTGGCTCTAAACCAATCTGAAAGTCGCTTAAGGTCTTCTTTAATGATCTGCTCTACCTCTTGTCGGGAATCGCCGACAAAGAGTGCTGTGGTATCATCAGCAAATAGGGTCAGTCGGCCGTGTTTTGGTACTTCAAATATATCGTTGATAAATATATTGAACAGCAGTGGGCCGCCGATACTCCCTTGAGCTACTCCAACTGATATGTTCTCGATATCTGAAAACTTCTGCCCGATCTGCACCATTTGTTGTCTTTCTGACATAAAAGAACGTACCCACGATTGAACACGTTCGTCAGCTCCATAGGCTCCTAGTTTGGTAATCAGAATATTAATGTCGACGGTATCAAACGCCTTTCTCAGGTCAACAAATAGAGCAGCAACCGTTTTCTTCTTCTCAAGACTTTGACGGACGTCATTTACAAAGCTCATAACAGGGACGGTGGTGGACATTTTAGGGCGGAATCCAAACTGTCGGCGTTTGAGTACATTGTGTTGATCAAGATGGTCTTTGAGTTGTTCGAATGCGCATTTCTCAAATACCTTAGAGATTGGGGCCGGTATGCTGACTGGACGGTAGTTTTCCTTTGCGAGTCTGTCACCAGATTTAAGAAGCGGAATGACGCGATATAATTTAAGCGCTTTGGGGTATTTACCGGCCGCAATTGAAAAATTGATCAGATGTGATACGGGGTCAGCAAGAACATCGGCTGCTCTTCGCAATACCTGGGATGGTATTTGCTCAGGTGCAACTGAGCAAATCTTTGTTTTGCGTAAAAGATGTGCAATTCTTAGGGTATGGACCGGTTGGAATGAGATCTCTGTTGCTCCACGAGGAAAATTCTCAGGTATAACATATCTTTCAGAGCATTCCGTGTCGGCAGTCACACACGTCGAGTAATACTGATTAAACAAGTTTGCCACTGTAGTCTCATCGGACACCATAGTATCTCCAACTCTAAGTTTCACACACTTTTTTTCCGGTACGCCACCTAGAACAGGTCTAATAGCGTTCCAGGGATTTCTTCTATCCTGAATGTTTTTCTGTACCAGTTTTCCATTAAAATCAAGCCTACACTTTCTAGAAACAGTAGTTACTTTGTTCCTTAACTTCCTAAATATATCTCGCCTCGCAGCATCATCTGGATTAGCTTTAAACTCCTTAAATGCCACATTTTTTTCATTTATCAATGTCAGCAATTCCTGAGTGACCCAGGATTTCCTGGGTACCCCAAGATTCCTTTTAATTCTAAGTTCCTGCTTGTTGCTGTTAACGGACGCCATTACTCGTGCATTAAAGCACTCAAATGCTTCGTCGATGTCATCTACAGCGTACACGTCGGACCAATCAGTCTTATTGAGCTCTAGCACTATCTGGTCATAGTTATATTTTGATTTACGTGCGATGTTGGTGACCGATTCAGTGGTCGGTAGCGAGATGAACGTGGCCTGGTGGTCGGAGAATGTTGCTGTAATTGAGCCGCTTTGAATGACAATTTCGGGACTTATATTGGAGTAAATGTGATCGATACAATTGGCGCTGTAGGTGGAACGGTATCCCTTCCTCTCCACCACGGCAACTCGCGTCGGCACACCGACAAACTCGTTAAAATGAAATGAGTACAGTATTTCTTGGAGATCTCGAGCGTTTTGGTCATTGCAGAGAGTATCAATATTAGCATCTCCAAGGAGGAGCATATTTTGGCCGTTAATCTTTAAAATTACATTTTCTAATCCATTTATGAAATCGGAGGCTTTGCCAGACGGCTGGCGATAAAATGCGCCAACGAGAAGAGATTTTCCCTCCACCACGCTACTCACTTCCACTACTAAACTCTCGCAGAAAAAGGTAGTTGAAGTTACAAAAGTCAGCTCCTCCCGTACTTTAACGTCATAGTCACACCGTATATACAAAGCTACCCCACCTCCGCGAGAGCCTGATCTACAGCTGTAATAACTATTATAATTGCGCAATTTAAATGAACAAGTTTCGGCTTCCTGGAGCCTTGTTTCTGATATGGCTATCACAGAGGGTTCGCACGGCAGGCTCGCGAGGAACGTTTCGAGGTCATGCCAGTGCGACTTTAGCCCGTTCACATTACAGTGTATTGCCAGAAACGATGAAATATCACATGTAAAAGAAGTTATATCTAGAGTCCTATTCATATGTTGTTATTTGTGGTTCGGCCGGTCCAACTAATGTCTTCAGCTCCGTCTCCAGCGTCACCACCCTCCAGGGCGATTTGACTGTAGACTTGACCTGAAGCCGACAGTCTATAGACCTTACATCGGCAATCATTTTCTGTCGCTTCATTTGACGCAGTTTATAGAACAGCGTCGAGTTAGAGGCTGTGAGATGATCATTGGCGTACACGGGGATGTTCTTGCCGGCATGAGCTCGAACCAACGACGCCTTTGGCTTTTTTGCACGAAACGCACGCTGAACGTCCATCTTCTTCCAGCGGTTGACAAAACGCACGATCACATGTTGGTTATCGGGCATCTCCTTGCCGCCTATTCTCGTTGTCCTTGGTAGTCGGTGAGCCACGTCAATATCCTTCACTTCCGTTTCCTCCCCAATGGCGTGGAAAAGTTCAACGAGATCCGCACGGAGTTCCTCGTCCTTCTCTCCGACGCGTGGCGGAAGTCCAGTAATGATCAGGTCGCTACGGCGGTGATATTGATCCGCAAATTGCATCTGCGTTTCCACGGAGCTACTTCCTCCGGCACCAGAACTAGCCATCCTCACGGTGCTTCTGCCCTCGAGTGCGATGGCCCTCGCTTCCTCAGCCATACGTTTCGCTTCAGCGACTTCCTCTGAATAGAATTGCATCGCCGAGTCCACATCGTTCAAACGGGATTTGAGCGTCGCAACCTCAGCCTGTACCTGTACGATCACTCTCGACGCCGCCACACATTCAGAAACTTTCTTCTCAAGATCGCCAAGTCTGACCGTCAGCGACTGTAAGCCACGAAGTATCTCCTGACCCCAAACTGGCACATCGCCGCCAAGAGAACTGTCACCAACTGCTGCTGTTACTGATGTCGAACTCGTCTTAGTTGGCGCCATTTTCGTGTTCTTCAAGGCTTCTGCTGGCGTCGTCAGTACTAAGGTGGTCTCTTTAATACAGGAGCTACACTGCCAAGAAAATGACGCGTCGTCGAGCTTTGCTTTCCGAATACCGGCCGCACTGACTTTCGCACAGTGGCCGTGGTAGGCAGAAGCACAACTGTTGCAGATTACAGGAGCAGAACGAACCGCAGTTGAGCACTTTTTACACACGATTTTATGTGTACTATTTCGACTCACCGGGGTGTCGTTAATGGGCTGGTTTGTGGCTTTCGGTGTCTTGGCGGTGGAGGACATGATACCCTCGATCGAGGCGGGTATCTATAGCCGTAGAGTGCTTTACTACTTCGTTGCTTTACGTAATACTTGTACGACCACACGCCTTGCAGATAATCCTCTTTTTCTTTGTCCGCCTGGCGGTGTGTGGCCCCGTTTGAATCGACCGTTGTAGCCGAATGCACCTCACTGTACTTATAAATGGTCCTTTTTCCACAGAAACTTCTAAAAAACACTTGTACACTGATATTTGTGTTCTGTAAACTAGGCAGCGTTCGTTCCACCGCGGGACGACGGGTTTTTCCAAACTAAAACTTGCGTTTTTCCGTTTTTTCTCATGAGCTCCGCTTGCGTGATAAGAACATTCTCATCAAATGCTCACAAAACTAAAATTTCCTGAAGAACTTATATAATTAGTTAATACTTACTTAAGCAACAGGGTACAAATCATCAGAAAAATAATTTTGTGCAGTCCGTGTTATGTAGACTATATCGATGATTATGAGGCGTTACTAAACTGAGTTGTACGGTAATGGACTGAGTTCAGTTACCAGAGCTGCGTGGATTTTTTTTCCACGCAGCTCTGGTATTTCTGCAGCTCTTAATGTCTTGGAAACGCAGTGTTTCACACAACCACAACCGGGCATTCCACACCAGTCACTATATATTACTCTACTGTTGTACGGACTGCGACAGTTTAATCACCAATAATTGCCGTAAAATTCGCGTTTGAGTGCTGTAAACCCCCAAGTGTGTGAAGATCCAGAATTATCAGTTAACATTTTATTACTTTCCCAACACACTTCAACCGGTTATCGACTCCCACAGAGGAGGAGCGTATTACATAATCGGCACCGAGCGACGCCAGCCGCTGCAGCATATCGGCTAGGGGGCGGTTTAAACTTTGATAGTCCCGGCTTCAAACTGTGACGTTGTCTATATTCTTTAGGCGACGTTTACTACCCCCGACGTGTCGCGCGTCACCTGCAGCGTCGTTTATGTATGCACGTATTCTAGACATCCCGCCGAAAAAGCTTAATTACTCCGCAACCACAGCTCGCATAAGCCATACGTATGAAATGCGCGTTTGCCTGGATGTGTTAGTTCTGATTGAATCGAAGGACACCTGCTTCGATTGGGATATTATAATTGTCAGTCTCCACTGGTTATAATATGGACCGCCCATTATCAAACCATTACCACGTTCCATCGTAAGCGTCGGGCGCCACTCAAGACTTGCTCCTGTCAACAAAACCTTCCGTACATTTTTGAACTCCCGAGTCTCTCCACGGCCAACCAAAACGGCCAGATGGAATGACATTTTTAAGCAAGATAAAATGTTAGGTTAGAATGCCACCGTCACCTACTTTTTATCTCCCCTCAAGAAAATATACTCTTATGGCCGGAGATTGCCCAGCTGAAGGATAAGCGGTACACTTGCTTAATTAAATTAACTTAAGGTTAGCTTTCGTTAGCTTGCTCACTAATTGCATCCACTGGTTCTCCACATGCGTCGTCGGCACTCGCTGTAGCGTTAACAGCACAAGTAGGCCCAAAAAAGGTGTGTAGCCTCGTGAATACACAATTCACTAACTGCTGTCGTTGCGTATTATTGTGTGATTCATTTAGGTTGCATTACAACAGCCACCGGATTGCTGTGCCAAACGCTTAACGTTCTCATCGACGGCATCAGCAACAATCGTGCGACCAACCATCAAAACGTTATCGCCACCGAGGACACGATACTCGTCAATTCAACCGACCGACGATGGCCAATCAATCAAAGCGGAGAGAACCGGTTGAACATTCAACTCGATCGACTTAAGCGAAGCCAGCAACTAACTCGCTTAACATTCCTGCTTCCGAAACAAGCGTTTGAGCGATCGTCAAACGGCATCTCGTATCGTTTGGGTGTCAGCCGTCATATATATATATATATATATATAAATGCATATATATATATATATATATATATATATATATAAATGCATATATATATATATATATATATATATATATATATATATATATATATATATATATATATAGTTGAGCACTGCCGAGTGTGCAAACGTATTGTAGATGATTAGTAAATCATCACAATATTTTCTATACAATGCAATTTGGCGTAATAAATGCAATAGCAGATTAGCTCTTACCTATCTCCAAGCCTTTAAAACTAAAAAATGGGACGTCAGTCAAAATAGTTGCTGGCATCTTCGTTCATGTTGAAAGAAAAAAATTATTCAGTAGATAACAACCTTCTCATCAAAACATTCAGAGAACTTAAATTCCCTGAAAGCTGTAGCTTATATCGACGGTTCTGAGGCGTTACTAAATAGATTTTTACCGTAACTGAATGAGTGCAGTTCCCAGAGTTGCGTGGATAATTTCTACAGCTCTCACTGTCTTGGAAACACAGTGTTTCCAATATCCACAACCGAGCACTCCATACAAGTCACCATATATTACCTTAATGTTATACGGACTGTGACAGTTAATTTCACGTTTGTGTGCTGTTTATGATTTTCCTGACACATTACAACCGGTTATCGGGCTCCACATAAAAGCGTATTACATATTTGGCACCGAGCGACGTGAGCCGCAGCAGCATATCGGCTAGGTGGCAGTTCAAACTTTGGTGGTCCCGGATTCAAACTGTGGCGTTGTCTATTTCCTTCTTATTCACTGCGTTCGTGTGTTGTATTCTATTATTATTATTTATAATCTATATCATAATAATTTATAAAAAAAATCTTTTATTTATTGAACGTTAATTTACTTATCTCCACGAATCTTATATCGGCCGTTAAATCAACCGAACATGGCAAGGGTCGTAAAACATGAATTCTGTACTCGTCCCACGAGGTTGTCCGTAGCTCGAAAGTCGGGGCCTTCACATACGTTCGGAGAGTATGAGCCACTTACACAGACGCGAATGTATACGTCAGGATTTGTTAGATGAAGTCGTGACTACTAAACGTATGAATTGAAGTTACGTAGTCTGCCTAAGTCACGCCCAAAAGCTGGAAACGACACTATAGTATCCCTGATCGTCTAGATAGATAGATAGATAGATAGATAGATAGGTTTTATTATTCTCATAAGTGGTTTACATTTGTACAGAGGTTCACAGCTCCTCAAAGCCACCAAAGGCTAGTATGGAGTGTTTATATTGCATGTCTTTTTATAATTTTATTTACTGTCATTATAATTATTATCATGTTCGGCTTATGTTAGTAAGGTACCTAAATAGTATTGCTTCGCACTTTGTTTGAATATTGTCAAAGAAGAGGTTGCGCGCACATCTGCGGGGAGCTTGTTCCAATATGTGGCACCGAGATTTGATATTGAGAAACGAGATTGGTTACATGAAGCTGTAGACAAGATCAGAAGTTGTGTGTGTGATCCCCTTGTGTTCATGGTTGATGTCGAATGGGAAAGATTGAGCAGGTTGGGATGAAGTCCCATTAAAATTCGTTTGATCTCTATTACGACAGACATCTCTATTTGCAGAGGGTAAGGCAGAATCGACATCTCTACGTATTTATAACGAAGGGACTCCCATGGTGGATATCCCCATATTACGCGCAAGGCTCTTTTTTGCAAGCGATGTATGGGGCATAAAAAACGCATATAAGTCATTCCAAATATTTCGACTGCGTAAGTCAGATAACTATGAACGTAGGCGTAGTACATGGCGAGCAGACAATCACGTCTAATCTCGATAATCAAATGCAATCTGGTCAGAGAACCCGTCCACTCCAAGGTGCTAACATAACAAAGAAATTATATCAAATGTAGTGAATGATGCAATCGCAATTCAGCAATAGATACACGATCTGCCGCTGAAGCAGATTCAATCGAAATAGAGGCGGCGTGCGAGAGACTGCTCACAGACACTACGCACCGTAACACATTACGAAACGTACTGTAACGAGCTGTACCGTAGTGCATGTGATAGGATGGAAAACGGATTCATGTGCGGGCACACTAGATATGATTGCTACATGTCTATAGCAAAAGCCGTATCTGCCGTCGTTGTTGAGTACCATTATTTGAACTACGTTCATTTGCGCGGGCAATCAACAGTCGCTGCTCTCAACTTGCGCGGCAAAGCCCAACGCGAGACGCCGCCGAGCGAGCTCAGCTGTATGAACAGTTCGTCATCGCAGCAATATAGGCTACACAGCCTTTATTGCTAACTCCATAATGCAAAGTGCCCGTGGTTTCTCCTTTTGCTATTGAGGACACGATAATTCAGGGCCACAGCAGCATATACGATAGCTTAGGGTTGGCAAAATAATTAACAAATATAAGTAGAAGAGTCTCTAACGTGCTAACAAAGCGATATAAAAATGTTTCAGTTATTAGAAAAGTGGAAAGAAAAATATATCTTATAACACTGGTAATCATTTTTGCATTCTGCCTCAAAGGGTGAACAGTGCTTCACTGTGAGAGAGATTTCTTCTCTTATTCTTCTCTATAATAGAGGATATATATGTATATATATATATATATATATATATATATATATATATATATATATTCTCTATAATAGAGGATATGTATATATGTATATATATATATATATATATATATTCTCTATAATAGAGGATATGTATATATGTATATATATATATATATATATATATATATATATATATATATATATATATATATATATATATATTCTCTATAATAGAGGATATGTATATATGTATATATATATATATATATATATATATATATGTTTTCTTTTTACAGTAAAATTTGGCTTCCGTTGTAAATGTAATACGAGCTTAGGTCTAACTCATGTCCAAACATATATAACTAAAACACGGGACTCCAATCAAATAGTTGCTGGCATCTTCGTCCATGTTGAAAACGTTTTTGAGTCAGTAGATAAGAACATTCTCATCAAATGCTCACAAAACTAAAATTTCCTGAAGAACTTATATAATTAGTTACTTAAGCAACAGGGTACAAATCATCAGAAAAATAATTTTGTGCAGTCCGTGTTATGTAGACTATATCGATGATTATGAGGCGTTACTAAACTGAGTTGTACCGTAATGGACTGAGTTCAGTTACCAGAGCTGCGTGGATTTTTTTTCCACGCAGCTCTGGTATTTCTGCAGCTCTTAATGTCTTGGAAACGCAGTGTTTCACACAACCACAACCGGGCATTCCACACCAGTCACCATATATTACTCTACTGTTGTACGGACTGCGACAGTTTAATCACCAGTAATTGCCGTAAAATTCGCGTTTGAGTGCTGTAAACCCCCAAGTGTGTGAAGATCCAGAATTATCGGTTAACATTTTATTACTTTCCCAACACACTTCGTCCGGTTATCGACTCCCACAGAGGAGGAGCGTATTACATAATCGGCACCGAGCGACGTCCGCCGCTGCAGCATATCGGCTAGGGGGCGGTTTAAACTTTGATAGTCCCGGCTTCAAACTGTGACGTTGTCTATATTCTTTAGGCGACGTTTACTACCCCCGACGTGTCGCGCGTCAGCCGCAGCGTCGTTTATGTATGCACTTATTCTAGACATCCCGCCGAAAAAGCTTAATTACTCCGCAACCACAGCTCGCATAAGCCATACGTATGAAACGCGCGTTTGCCTGGATGTGTTAGTTATGATTGCTGTGAGTGGTCGTACAGTAATGATTGTGAGGTATTTTGTGTGAAAGCTAATAAAATAACTTAATTTTTGCATATTTTGTGCTGCAATGTCGGGTAAAGACCAGTGTCACAACTTGTAGAAATTTCACTCTAACTTCGAAACAAGACCTCTCAGAGAATTCCCATTGAAAAAAAAAATTACAAGCTCTACAATTTTTAATATCGGTCTTCAAACTGTCTTGGGACATATAAATATGTATATATATATATATATATATATATATATATATATATATATATATATAGAGAGAGAGAGAGAGAGAGAGAGAGAGAATAAATATTGATCTTAGGGGGCACAATAGTGCTTAGGGCCTAGTTCTGGAGAGATTAAGATCAGAGCACATAAAGACAAGCACCATATTCTCGACCACAATCTAGAAATATTGTGACGAATTTAGAGACAACGTAGCGACAGAACAGCCAACTGCTACGCCGTCGGGGCCAGTAAGTCGACTGAGCATTCAATCGAACGTGCACCGCCACGACTAAAGAACCGTCACCAGTCACAGCATTAAGACTGCTACAATGCACGCCCTGATACTGCCGATATGACCGATGCTGATACCGATCAATCAACGAAGAGAAAGACAAATGAAACGTTCGAGATGTCGAATGTCCGAGGAGATTCGATTTCTCGGATCGGCAGTGCGTCTCTTTGAGTTGAAGAATGCGCTAGGAACCAATGTTGAGTTGCCGTCTCTTTAGCTGAAAAACCTCGGCAAAATGTGGGGCCTGTGTTTCACTTAGAAGTAAAATATAGCGTACTATACGAACGCCTTGAGTGACTAAATAGACCGAAGAAGCATGGCGTAAAATCCATCACTTGCATGGCTGCGCTACGCACTAGACGTACGTCAACGGCGGGAATAAGTCTACCATAGATACCCCCGCAGTTTACCCGCACTAGATACAGAATCATTCCATATGCCTCGCGGTTACTACAATCAAAAGAGAGAAATACTTACACTCCCGCAGTTTACCCGCACTAGATACAGAGTCATTCTATATGCCTCGCGCACACTAAACCTGGGGCGGGTCAACGGCGGGAATAAGTCTACCATAGATACCCCCGCAGTTTACCCGCACTAGATACAGAATCATTCCATATGCCTCGCGGTTACTACAATCAAAAGAGAGAAATACTTACACTCCCGCAGTTTACCCGCACTAGATACAGAGTCATTCCATATGCCTCGCGCACACTAAAACTGGGGCGGGTCAACGGCGGGAATAAGTCTACCATAGATACCCCCGCAGTTTACCCGCACTAGATACAGAATCATTCCTCCTACGAGTTAGAGTAATTTCACTCTAACTCCGAAACAAGCCTTCTCAGAGACTATGTTCCATTGAAAAAAAAATTACGAGCTCTACAATTTTTAATATCGATCTTTAAACTGTCTTGGGGCATATAAATATATATATAGAGAGAAATGAAACGTTCGAGATGTCGAATGTCCGAGGAGATTCGATTTCTCAGATCGGCAGTGCGTCTCTTTGAGTTGAGGAATGAGCTAGAAACCAATGTTGAGTTGCCGTCTCTTTAGCTGAAAAACCTCGGCAAAATGTGGGGCCTGTGTTTCACTTATAAGTAAAATATAGCGTACTATACGAACGCCTTGAGTGACTAAATAGACCGAAGAAGCATGGCGTAAAATCCATCACTTGCATGGCTGCGCTACGCACTAGACGCACTAGTGTTATCGTTCATCGTTGCCAAGTTCTTCGCCTGTCTCGCTGAGTCTACACTCCCCAAGTTAACTTAGCGTAAGAAGCATCGTTACAAAAAGATTCAGTTAGCGTCGGGCGGTGTGTCAAGGTGTCTCTGGTCGTTAAGGTAGACACACGACTGTCGGAGCTAGGCGCCCGTGCTGGCGAACGTGCAGTAGAGCGAGAGTAGATACGAGTAGTTATTTTTTAGTTACGAAAAACGTCCCGAAGATTCGATAGAGATGTTTCCCTGGTTGGACCGAGGTGGACCTACCGCATTCGGGAACAACCTATGAGAGACAATACATACAGCTGACACAGAAGAGCAGTAGAGTGCAGTGTCGCGCCACTGGTCGAGCAACTATTGCAAAATAATAATAATAATAATAATAATAATAATAATAATAATAATAATAATAATAATAATAATAATAATAATAATAATAATAATAATAATAATAATAAATAGCGTGTGCTTCAAGAGCTGTTACGAGTGATCTGATGGAGTAGGTCATTTATGCGTGCACTTAATCTCGAAATGCTCTCCGGAAAACCTTATTTTCTTCTCAACCACAGACCAGATCGACATAGATTTTGTAGCCAAAATGATCGTCATGAAATGCGCATTTGTAAGCATATGTTAGTTTTAAGCAGTTGTGAATGATCATAGGGTTGCGATTTTGAGTTATTAAAATCGAGAGATATTAATATAACTTCAAATGTTTGCGAATTATTTTCTAAACGACCATGTCGCATCTCATAGCCGGCTTTGTTTAGAGGAATTACAATTTTCTCACGAACACTGCGGTATGCCTAGAAACATGACTTCTTCGGAAGCGTGCTACAGTAAAAAAATATTTGCTTGAACAAGCTCTACAGTTTCTTATATCACTTTTGAAAAATTGTCAAGCCACCCTATATATATATATGTTACAGTGGTGTGGACATTTGTTAATTATATACATTTTAAGCTCATTGATGTAATATTGAATATAAGTAGATTTGCCGTTATAGATAAATGTTCGTATATGTAATATATATATATATATATATATATATATATATATATATATATATATATATATATATATATATATATATATGTATATTGTGGCGAAGTTTCCCCTTCCACTGGCGATGATCCAACCACGCGCTACACTATATACGCATCATAGTGCAATTCAAATCTGTCCTAACCGACCACGTCCAACGGCCACAGCGTCCGCGCCAAACCTCATCGTACCGAGCGTCCACCAGCCAATACATGTCTCAACAAGCCAGCGGAGGACGGCTACAATCTTTCGCGCCGAAACTAGAGTCTACATCCCCGGTTTACTCAGCGTAACAAACATCGTTCATGGCTGCGCTTCAACTGAACGTTAAATTAAAACAAAATTCATCATCATAGAGTCATCTTTCAATAAAGGTTCCTTATATAACTGATATTGCAGGTATCTCTGAGGCAAAATGTATTCGTAAAAACTACACCCGAAAATTAAGCACAAATTATTTTTAATATCTCTTCCATCTACCTGAATATTTTGCTTTTGCCCCTTGTGACGTTTTCTACTTTCAAAGTTTGACTAAACTAAGCTGACATTGGTAAGCAGCGCTGGATCCCCGTTTAGAAAAGAGAGATAACCCAAGCACAACTGGGATTATGAAGTTCTCGCCGTTGCCGAGGTGCGTGTTACAAAAACTAGCCATCCTACGAATCACACTACATGGTAATTTAATAAGTGTCTTCACTTAACACATACAGATGAGTTTAATATAGTCGAGTGCGCGCTTCAAACTAAGTATGTGAGAAGTTCTTAACATGTCGGTGATGTTATACGACGTCTGGAGCGGACCTGAAAAACAGATCCGACTCAGAATAAGCAAGTGTAAAACAAATGCTCCCAGGGTCGGTTTTATGATGGTTGAGCTTTTTTTTTAACATTATCTAGCGAAGTATGAAGGATCCAGACGAAATTATACTGTAAAATGACCGGAGAGAACTTGGGCTTTGGGTGTAGAGGGATTATACATAAACCCTTCTTGATTAGTAAGATCAGGACGTTTCTTCAAAATGCCGTATTCTCAAATTCTTAAACTTACATATTTAGAAGTGCGTCCATAGCTAGATACAAAAGCTAATAGTTTATGTACCTAGTTCCTGTCAAGTTTTTTTAATGCTGCGAAACACTTGTTCATACGTAGACATAATAACTAAGGACAAAGCTATCCGTTTGCAATACTTAAAAAAACGAAAATAAATACGAGAAACCGGAAAGTTTAGACCGCAGCACAAGGTTTACCAGCTTAAGCTATTCAGCGTTTGTAAGTAACACATTTAGGCCCTAGCACAAACCAACACGTTTACCTACATGTTCCCATGTTTGAATTTCTGTCTCACCTTTTATTAGGCAAGTTGTTGTCAAGGTAGAGTGTAATTTATCAGAACAGGTATTCTATCTGTCTAGGGTGCCGCAGAGCCTTTGCCTAGATCCATCATCACACATAGTATTTTCCTGACTTCGGATAAGAGTTACAATTTCGTTGTTGCACTAAGCAAAGCGCTGAAAAAATCTTAAGTTTAGAAGTCGTTATCCCTTGCAACCAAGATGTCTAGAAACAGATACATTGCGTTTCACTGAACGTTGTGCAATAGGTGTTATTATTGTCACAGACTCCGCACCGACGGTCAAGACGGCACTACCCTGTGCCGCGCTTTAGCAATTTCATTATGAGAGCTTTTATCTTAGAGTACGTTGAAAACTTTTTTATGCTATACTACACTCTTATTAAACCTCTTTGTGTACATGTATAGACCCCATTCTGTTGCAACGATATTTTGCTTTAGAGACTCCAGAATTGGTTTGTACGAAGAGTTGTCAAGCCGTGCAATGCTGCAAACTATCAAAATCCTGTCTGTTTTGTTGTCTGACCTAATACTCCACGGAGTGGCGGCTTTATCGAGTCAACCAACAAAATTGCGGAACAAGATGTAGTGAAACACACCTTCGCATGACAAACGCCCCAGTCACACAATTCGCCCGTTTGAGAACCCCTTCTTTAAACAAGGTGTGTTGTATTATAATAACACTAGACGATCAAATGCCCTCATGTTTTTATCAGTGTACAAAGAACATACTAGTACATATACATATACTTGTATATGTGTTACTTGGACATACTGATCAATCTCGCGATTCCCGGTTCGCCTCGCGCCTTTTGACTGTTATGTCGCGTCATCGATTTGCTAGCCAGCGACATAACAGATCTACAAAATACATTGTGTATTCTAGTTGGATACTAAAGCTCCTAATCCACGCAATGTACCCGTTAAAAACCCGAAAGAAAACCATACATGTGTGTGACTAAACCTGTTGGCAATTAATGCAGATGGTGTTTTGCTTTAACACACAGAAAGCATACATATAGCTAAGTGGTGTGAGATCACATTTGATCCATACAACCGATCACACTTCTACGCGAAGTGCGGAAGCGCCTCGGCATTTCGGGGTGTGTGTACGGATGGGCAGCACCCATTGTCTGATCGTTTTGAACGCCAATGTCGACTGTTACCAGCGCAATAATAATAATAATATTTAAATGAAACCATGAGGAATGTCGATAAAGCTATCGACTAAACTGCGCAGACTATGTTCCACACGGAAGTGCAAG
Source organism: Dermanyssus gallinae (assembly GCA_003439945.1). NCBI lineage: Eukaryota > Metazoa > Arthropoda > Arachnida > Mesostigmata > Dermanyssidae > Dermanyssus > Dermanyssus gallinae. Next base: position 78,374 of record QVRM01004258.1, read on the forward strand.
TTGCACGTGGCACTTACCATCTAAATGTAGCGCAGGTCAGTGCTGTTTCAGCTGAAGGTAAAACTGCGTCAGCAGAACAGAAGCCCGCAACTTAAACGCATACGTACTGTAGATTCTAGGGCGCGGGAGTAGAGTCTCCCCTCTATTAGAGAACGGGCTATCAGTTAGAGTAGCCTGGAGTAGTCAGTCGTCGGTAACAATAAAAGAAATTCAGAAGGAAATACGAGAAACTATTCATTTATGAACACATACAATATGTGTCCCAGTTTTGCAATGACATTGTGGTCATTTCGCGTGACCTCGTATACTCAGTTCGGTATAAGAATACATTTTATTGATAAGATTGCCACTCTACAAAATAAAACTTGCAAACCAAAGTAAGAAAAGGGACATTCATAAACTAGCGTATGCTCTCGGTTGTATTGAAGTCATCATTTTGCACTATATGATGTGGGCGTTCTGGCTTTTCTCTAGAACAGGGGCACGCTTTATATGTTTTTTTTACTAACTGCGCATCAGCTACAAAGAGGGCTGACATCAAATGCAAAATTACAAGAAGCCGTTTCTAAGAAAAATGTGCAAACCATACACCACACATGCTGTGGTAATTATCTTATCCATGGCAGATTGTATGCAGTAGCCACAACAATACTTATAGGAATCTAGAAACTAAGCTGTTTTAAAATCTGTATCAAATATGAGTAGAAAACACGAATTCGACGAAATATCATGTACTCGCTTAAGAAATACTGGCTTCACCATATCCAACTGCCATACATGCAAAGTGCTAACATATTTCGACGTCTCTTTAATATTACCGAGTCGTCTGCGTAAAGCAGGACCATGATGACATGGCAGATCCTTGAGCATAATCTGGTGAGCCCTCAGAAGTGCGCTGAGTAAAGTTATCTCTCGGGGTTCAACTCCAGGCTGCCCCAGCTTCATCAAGATGATATGCGACAAGAATGCGTTATTGAAACCATACTTCAATTCAATAAAAACCGCGAACATAAAAATTTTTTTTCGGTTGAATGAGAATGTGGTCTGCTTCATAGGTACATCACAGGCTGCAATAGTACAACGCCCGGTTCTGAAGCCATTCTGCTTATCTGGAAGGACAGCCAGTGCTGTCAGGATATTTGTGAAGTAATTTCATTTTTCATCGTATTGGCCGTCACGTAGAAAGGTCCGATGGGTCTCCTTTTCCTTTGGGTTACCTTTCACAAGTCATTCGTATTACTTGGCTGGCAGGATGCCCTCAAAGAGGATCTGCCCAAAAGCGACTGCCATATGGGCAGAGATGTCTCTGCAAAAGGCGTTTATTTATTTCTCACAAGATCTGGCCCGTACGCCTTCTTGTTTCAGAGAGAGCTAGTAGACAAGCGAGGGCAAGATTGACTTCTTCTAGATTTACAGGGTTCGCCAAAAGCCTCAGCGAAGAATCTTTTGAGAGCTTCGAGCGTATGTATTGGTTATATCGTAGCTGAGTTTAGAAAGAGATTAGTGACCTCAGCTTACCAAGAAGTACACTGGTGACCCCTTAGCAAGTAAGCCGCATGTCAGGGTTAATACGAGAGCAGGCATCGAAATTATCATGTTCGGGAGCTGGAATACCCACGTCCGATCATCAACAGTTCCCAGACACCATTTATGACAGAACTGTACCGCGTGAAAACTCTTCTTTTAAACAAATTCTGGGGTCTCTGAAGCAAGGATGTCTCTGCGACAGAAAAGAACAGGTATATACGTGCCGGTAATTGCAGACCACCCCGGTTCACAGCCAAGAAGAATTAAAGACGACGACCGCCATCATCTCCGTCGCTGCCTTCATGACTTTGCGTCTTTACTCTCCCAAACACTAGTTAAGTGGCTCCGTTACAGGAACATGTAGCCTAAAATTTGCTTGAGGCTGCCACACCTTGTCTAAACCCACTTTGGTCTTAGAATATTTAGCATAAACGAGCGCACTCCCGTATCGACGGACAGCCTTGTTCATTTTCGACCCCTCCGTAGAGAGCTACCCGTGCCAAACTCACACTGTCTTCGATACGTGCACCGTGAATGACGTTCCCATATCGTAATTCCGAAGACCCAGATATATTAATTAAGTTAACAAACTCTAACGACCCCTCACAGCAACGAACAACGTCGCTTGCAACCAAACGTACTCCGCTACAAGACTTACAAATGGCGTCTTTACATGTATACAAAGTAAGAGCTTAATAAGAGCGCAGTATAGTTTAACGTTTTTAACGTTCTATATGATCGAAGCTCTCGTAGTATAATTGTTAAGGCAGTGCCGTCTTGGCCATGCGTCCGGATCCTTGAACCTGCAAAAATAACACCTAATTGCTTGTTGTAAGTGGACTAGAGGAATTGCTTAACCATGAGGCTAGTATTAAACGCAAATTGTCATTTTGTTTATTGCACAACGTTTAATGACACATAGTTAGTATTCTTCTGATGCTCTGTGTCATCTTCGTTGTAAACGGAAATAACTTGTAAACTTATGGTTTTTGGCGTTTATTTTGTAATTACGATAAAGAGAATGAAACTTTATTCTAAAGTCAACAATAAGTATTATGTGTAATCGTGGATCTAGGTAGAGGTCCTGCGGTGCCCCAGACGGATAGGATACTTGTTCTGACAAATTACACTCTACCTTGACCACAACTTACGCATTAGATAAAAGGTGAGACCGAAAATCCAGATAAGACAATATGTAGGGAAACGTTTTGGTCTAGCCTACGAATGGTTTGGCAAACTGCTGGCTTATATACCTAAGTCGGGCACATTGCCTCTGTTGCTAAATATCTAACATTGAGAATGCTACATATTACAAAAGAACGTTTTTGTCTAACTAATCGTGAAGGAGTTAACTGGACTTATGCTACCACCACAAACCCGGCGCTCTCCGGTCATCTTGCAGTAGAATTTCGGCTGGATCCCTAATGACAAATAGCGCATTTATCACAAATGCCGAAATCACATTTGTTCTACCCTCACCTATGCCGACTGTATTCTATTTTTAGATCCGCTCTGCTCAAGACGTTATAGGGCACCACCAGCATTTATGAACTTCTCACGCACTCAATCGCACACTCGGCTATATTAAACTCATCCGTATGTGTTAAGTGAAGGCACTCAGCATATTACCATGTAGTGTGGCTCACTTTGTTTCGTACAGATGCCTCAACGCACGTAACTGGGACGTGGAATGCAAGTCGGTGCAACATCGACGGGCCCCTGGACTTCCTGTCTCCAGTTGTACTTAGCCTACCTCACTTTCTTAACGGGGATCCAGCGCTGCTAGCCAAGGTCAGTGGTCTGAAACCTGACCCGAAACGACACAACTTCGATATTGACGTTCATGCCGTTCACACCACTTTACCGATATGTGTTGGCTACCATCAGTAAATATTCTCACTAAGCACTATTTGTGATTCGTGGGAATATTTACTTATGTAAAGATTGCCACTAAACACAAATAGTGTGATGTAATAATACTCAAAGTACAAGTTGAGTAATACGTGAGCCTTACATTTACTTTATGAACCCAGCTACCTTCGTGTATGTAACGGTGTATAGTGGTAGTGTATAGTCTAATCATCATCTGGCATATATTTTTTTTTATGTCTGATTTAAATGCATATTTTCTTGTTGACAATGCTTTGGATATTCATATTTGATATACTTAGAGTTGTCTATTTAAGACAAATAGTTTAGTTACCTGCAAAGTTACTTAGCCCATCTCTACCTGAAGAAACTCTTCTACTTAAGTTTTGGGGTCCTAGCCTCAACAGACAAACAGGCACAATTAAAGATACGCGTTTCAGTACTCTTTGATATAACTTCGATCATTTTTAATTGCCTGGTAGAAATCAGCTTGCGCTTATAAGAGAAGAACGTAGGTGTCTCGGGTGCTGTCGATAAAAGAAATTTGAAACAAAAATGGGCTTTATAAACCTCAGTGTTGTCCAACGCACTTTGTTTACTCGAACGCGTCATTCTTGCCCAAAATACTCTCCATATAATTAAAGTGATTCTTCTGTTTTAGCTTTCAAACGTTGTTGGGTTGAGCAAAGCCGGTTTATTTGGAATTGGAAAACTCTAAATCTGCTTGATGCTGATATCGTTAGCGTGTAATTTCTTAATGCAATATAAGTAAAGAGGAAACAGGTTAATATTATTATTATTATTATTATTATTATTATTATTATATATTTGTACCATATATCTGGAGCACGTTTTGATGGCTTTATTTTAATAGGGTCAAAGGGGGTGCTCTTGCATTAGAATGTTCTTATTAGAAATGTATTCTGTCGTTGTCTCGTTTAGGATTATAATCATTTTATTTTTGCGTCCTTTCTGACGGTCATATGTTAAGCGGTACTCTTACAAGGAATATGCGTGCATTGTCCCGACATAGCTAAACCGTTAGTTCTTAAAGCATATGATGCCCGCAAAACAAAATATTATCTAAATGTTCAATGCAAAACAGACTGCTTGATACGACGTATTACGATCGTGGAATAATCGAATGATTATAAAGCCCCTTGACGTAATCCTCGATACGGAGTTAACTGGAACGGCGCATATAAAGCATGTCGCGCGGCGAAGATCCAGGCATGCACCTGTCGCGGATAACGCTAAAAATTGGGGTAGTGTCGGGGGATAACCGAAGGCTTCCAGCTTTGGTTGCCGAATCATCGGTTTTCTATACACCGCCTGTTTGGGCGCACATGACGCTGCGGACGATGAGAAATAGGGGAGCACTAAGATCCACCCAACGGACACTAGCAATCGGGATTAGCCGGGCGTACCTGACGGTCCTGACCTGTTGGTTCTAGCTAAGATGTTACAATGGAACTTGTTAGAAGAAGATGCGAATACGTGGACCTTACCAGGGCCAGAAGCGTCACGAGGCCCACGGACACATATTGCTCTGCGCTGCAAGTCTCTCTGGGACGTGAAATGTAATACGGCCGTGTGAGGTCGCCCAATTGGAGAGGTGGTTAACTACATCATGGGCTCGGCGGAAGCATGGTTATCAACCTTCTTACATTCTCGAAGGTATCCTGATCATAAAAACGTAAGTAAAACGTGGAAACGCAGCATCCGTTCGTGGCACTCTTCTGAAGTGGTCTCGGCCTAGCCTAGACGAAGCGGACACGTGATTGTCACAATGCACACCTGCTAAGCCCATTGGCATAGCTACCCTTCCATAATATGTGCCCCACATGCATATTGTAATATACGAAAAATAAGCTTTTATAAAAACGTAACAAACAAGTCTAGCGTAGCGTAATTAATTTAACCATATTGTTTTATTTAGTCCAGAGTTAGTGTCAGAGATTTATTCTTCTTTCTTCTGTTTAACGTATTCAACTAACCAAACATTTGATGATGATGCTGATGTTTACTTTTTGTTCCAGAGAACGGGCATGGCAGTTGATATGAGGTTGCGCGCTCAAATAAAAAACCCTTTAGAAACAGAGCCAGTGTCAAGAATATTGTTGTTTATCTTTTGGATGGAGGATGTAAGCATCCTTCTGGCTATTTTTACCACGCACAAACATTTTAAGTAGCACCTATTGATATATGATATAACGTTTATTGATACTTAATTGTAGTTTCTCATTTTTGTTACAACTTTATATAGCCACGGGCTACTGCGAAGCATATGTACAAGTTACAGTAAGATTTTATACATTATCACCGTAGTGTCTCGTATTATTGCATTTATTCATCTATTTATTGTGTACATGTTTACATAGTTATGGTTTAATCAGACGTAAGTAAGGTTAGATAGTAACTACTATAACTGCTCACAGCAAAACTGAGCGAAAAAAATACAAGCAAATGGGATAGGCGTCTAAAGTTCCTTGAACGCAAATTTAAGTGCAATACGATGGATTTTGAAGAACACGAGGTGATAACAAATAAACAGACAACCAAAGATGTGAAGAAGAAAATTGACAAAACAGCCGAAGAAAGGTGGAGAGAGGATATGGAGAGAAAGACATCCTTGCAATTGTACAGGCAACAAAAAAAGGAAAACGGCCGAAAAGATATCATTTATTCGAACTCGCAAGCGTCCGGGCTGTTCGCTGACTGTAGGGCCGGTATGCTCAACACCCGACTGCTGGCAGCCAGATACTCGGAAATTGAGAGCGTTCGGTGTAGAGTGTGTGATATAGAAGAAGAATCCATCGAACATATCGTGCTGAAGTGCGACGAGCTAGGAGGAGTGAGAACAGTGTCCCTAGCTGAGGCATTAGGTTTCGGTGATAAACCATTATGGCAAGAGATAAATGAAACCAAACGCAGGCTAGGGAAATGGCACAGATTGTAAGAAACTATGGGAAGACGCCCCGCTAAAGCAAACTATTGTATAATTAGGTAGTAATATAACCATCGTCATAATCCAATTAATATTATGAATGCACAACAGACGTGGATATTTGTTAAAATACATATAATTATACCATAGCAATAATATACAACTATATATGAAGCCAGCAGCACGCTGTGTGACATACTACACAGCGAGCGCATCTGATTCAAAAGATATTCCACAAGGAATGGTAAATAAAACTCATATATATATATATATATATATATATATATATATATATATATATATATATATATATATATATAGTGCGTTCTCGCAGTGTTTTTGAATTGACTAAGCGACATAAGTGTCCTAATGTCACTAAGCAACTTGTTCCACAAGGTAGCACCTAACTTACAGAGTGCAAACCTTGATTGTGTACTTGTGGCCAAGGAGACAATGAGCAAGTGAGATGCCGAGCCTCGGGTGTTTTGAGTCCTTGCAGATTCGATAAGGCCAACTAGGTTGGGATGGTGACCAAAAAGAATACGTTTTATTTCGACAACTATGGTAAACTTAATTAGGTATGATAACGGGAGCACTGAGAGTTCTTTATATTGTTCTACTAATGTTGAGACGCGATGTGGGAGACCTAAGACGAGGCGAAGTGCTCTTTTCTGAAGCAGATGAAGCGGAGTTAAATAAGACGCATAAGAAAGACCGTACACCTCCAGACCATATGTTAGGTGGCTCTGCACATACGCGTGGTACATTGCCGTGAGGCATTGGCGGGGAAGGATTTTACGAGTGCAGTATATGGCGGCTACGCCACTGACCATTTTTTTCCTCACATGCTTTGCATGCGCCTGGAGCGTCAGATGTTCGTCAAGAACAATACCCAGGAACTTCGTTTCAACTAGCATATCAAGCGTGCGGTCGCATGCAAACGCTTCAGGATTGATTCTCGTTTGGCCCCTTGGAGTTTTAAATTGAACAACTCCTGTTTTTGACCAATTAATGTAGAGGCCGTTATTTCTAAACCATAGAGATAGCCTCTCAATATCCTCACGAATCATTGCCTCAACCTGTTGGGGAGAGTCGCCCATGAATAGAGCCGTTGCGTCGTCAGCAAACAAGGTTAGTTTAGCATGATTTGGAATAGTAAAAATATCGTTAACAAAAATATTAAATAATAGCGGGCCACTGATGCTCCCTTGAGCCACTCCAATTGATATATTTTCGATACGGGAGAGGGATTGTCCAATATGGACAACTTGGCGTCTTTCAGAAATGAATGAGCGCACCCACCTTATAAAATTTTCATTCGCCCTATAAGTGGAGAGTTTTTTTAAAAGAATGTCTAGATCTACCGTATCAAAGGCCTTTTTCCGTATTTCTTCGACAAAGTGCATCACAGGCACAATCGTCGACATCTTGGGTCGAAAGCCGAACTGCCTACTATGTAGGACTTTATGTCCTTCGACAAAATCTCTGGACTGTTCAATAATGCATTTTTCAAAGACTTTCGATATGGGCGCGGGGATGTTGACAGATCTATAGTTGTCTCGGCACAGGCGGTCCCCTCCTTTGAACAATGGAACCAGACGGTATAACTTTAGGACACTGGTATATACTCCTGTTCTGATGGAGAGATTGATAATATACTCAAGAGGCGATGCGAGTGCATCCGCAGCCCTACGGAGAACTTGTGATGGAATTTGTTCGGGAGCGGTGGAGCATATTTTGACATTTTGTAGAAGGTGGTGAATTCTGTGAACGTTGACTGGCTGCAGGGAGAATTGTTTGGCAGGCGTCGGAAGGTTATCCGGAATGACGAATCTCGATGAGCACTCGCTGTCACGGGTGACACATGTCGCGTAGTAGTGGTTGAAGATGCTAGCTAGCGTAGTTTCATCAGTGACGAGTTCTCCGTTTACAAGTAGCTTCGTGCATTTTTTCTCCTGGACACCTCCAAGTACAGGTCGGATTGCCTCCCAAGGACCCCGCCGGCTATTAATTCTGTTTCTAACAATCTTGCAAATCGCTTCCATTCTACATTTGCGTGAGAGCCTTGTCACCCTGTTTCTGAGCATACGATAGGTTTTGCATTTGTTATCGAGTGTGGGGTCAGCTCTGTGTATTATGTGCGCCATTTCCTTCTCTTTAATAAGAGCATATAAATCCGGTGTCACCCAATTTTTCCGAACTGCGTTCCTCGAGCTAGTATTTTTGATCTTAGTACTATTACGCTTCACCGCCGACATAACTCTTTCTCTAAACAATTTAAATGCCTCGTTGACGTCATGTAGCCCGTGTAGGTCGTCCCACATAGACGACGACAGTTTGGCTGTTATTTGATCATAGTTAAGTTCGAATTTTGGACACTCGTTGGCTGCCGACGGTTTGGATTTTAAACTAATAAATGTGGTGAAATGGTCAGAGAAAGTAGTCGTAAGCACACCGAAGGCGATAGTTAACTTGGGTGGAACATTGCAGTAAATATGGTATATGCATGTTTCGGTGGTGCGTTGGCCATGGACAGTGTCCGTACAAGCAACCCTGGTCGGCACACCAACCATCTCTCGAAAGTTATACGAGTGTAATAAGTCATTTAGGTCAGTCACATATGAACCGCCCCTATCTAGTAAGTCAATGTTCGCGTCGCCAAGGCAGATTGTGTTTAGCCTGTCCACTTTTGAGAGTAATTCTCCTAGTGCATACAGGAAATCCAAGGGCTTCCCCGACGGTTGCCTGTAGAATGACCCCACAACCGTGCTCTGACCATCGGCAAGCACCTCAACAAAAATACTTTAACATCGGTACTCTGCCGGGAGGATTAGTTTGAGATCGTTCCGCTCGCGTACCACATAATCATCTCTGATAAACAGCGCCACACCTCCACCCGGTCCATTACGGCAATCAACAAATTGGTTATAATTATTAATCTGGAAAGCGGCTGCCTTCTCTTGCGAGATACGAGTTTCCGACAAAGCAATAAAGGACGGAGGGCAAGTAAGCAGATGTAGTATCGTTTCAATGTCGTGAATATGAGACTTGGCACCATTAATATTGCAGTGTATTCCGTAAAAAAAGTCAGGTTCTATTCTAAGCTCTGTGATATTAATTGTCTGACTAGCTGTCATATAATAATAATATAATAACGACTATTTGCGACCGACAAGAGCATCGAGATCGGTGTCGGTTGTCACGTCCCGCCAGGGAGCATTGCTGTTGAGACGGATTTGTACACGGCAGTCTGACGTTCGAACATCAGAAATGTTCTTGTTGGCCTTGAGGCGACGGAGGCGGTAGTGCAGGCTTGCGTTAGCGGGTGTCAGGTGGTCATTGGCGTAGATGTTGTTGTTGCTTCCCTGGCAGCCGCCTAGAAGGCTCGACCTCGGCTTCACTTCCCGGCATCTTGGTTGCACTTCAAGTTTCTTCCATCGACAAACAAACCGCACCAGCAGCTGGGAGCGGTCGGTAATGTTTTTCCCGTTGATCATACGAGTTCGGGGGCAGCGGTGGGCGACGTCGATGTCGCGTTCATCAAGTTTCACCTCCAGTCGCTGGCAAAGTTCAATGACCGCGCGACAGTCCTCGTCCGTCTCCTTCTCTTTCGCGGGAATTCCATTAAATATCACATCCGACCGACGGTCGTACTGGTCCTTAAATGTATGTCCGGCCGATGCCGACTCCGCTAGCGCCTTTGCGCCAGCCGACATCTCCTTAACTGTGTTAACGGTCGAGCGGACCTCTTGAACAGCGGCCAATGCTTCCTCCACTGAATGAATATGATATTCCTTAGAGGTTTCTGTAGTATTCACTCTTTGTGTTAGGTCATCGACTTCTGCCTCAAGTCGCTCAACTTTACCGGTGAGGACCAACCACCCAAGCCAACTCAAACGTCAACGACCTACAGCACCGACAACTGACGACGTCAGTAAGCCAAGCAAGCATCCAATTCAACGTGCAACGTGACGACCAAGAAGGCCACTAGGCTGCGTGCTGATGACAATAGGACACCTGCACCATCGTCCACGGACCGCGCCACATCCAGAGTATCGGCATCATCATCATCACCACCAAGAACAACGTGCACCGCCGAGAGTAGTGTGTAACCCGACCGATTAACAACGTCATAGATTCGAATCAACCTTTTAACATGGTTACTATGCGAACGCTACGGCGTCACTGGAGTCAATAAAGACCCGAGAGAAGGATGCTAACAACGCGTTCTCCGTTCGGTAACCTTACGAGTTAGATCTTACGCGGTGTGTTGTCACTCATTGCCCTGAGTCTCTCGTGCTGTAGTCGCCGCCCGGCTGAGCTACCATCCCCAGTGACTTAGCGTAACAACAACATCGTTACAATATAACTATTATCAATAAATAGCTTGATATCTAATTAGACTGTGAAGAACGTATTCATTTTTAAATATACAGTTTAAGTTTTTTCTTGCGTAAGCAGCGATTCGCCTTCGTGTTTATAGTTAGACGATTGCCATTTGATCCACTTGTTTCTTACTTCTATCAGTTCGTGCTGAACCCCGGTTTAGTGACTGATTTCTGGCTTGCACTCTGTCTACCATCAACTGTCTTTCTATTCGGCTGCCACTTTTGATGCCCCATTCCGTGGAATTTGTTTTTATAAAAAGACCAGAATTGAAATTAGGTTCTGCTCGCACGCATTGGAATTTGGTGCATTAAGCATGGCACAGCAAAGCGCCCGGTCGAGACCAGCTGTGCTGTCGTTTCCCTTGACCGTCTTCAACAATGGCACGTCGGCCAGCATTTACGGGAGAGGAAGATCTTGCTCGGCCAGCAGGCAAGGAGAAGCCATCATTAATTAGCACAGCTGATTTTCTCTCTGATTCTCAAGGCTTTGTTCCGGTAGTGGCACAAGCGATAAAAAAGAGTGTTCGTGTCTTGTATTGCATCTAGCATTAGCGCCGTTGAAATGTACCATAAACCTAGACTATTATTCCGTTCAGTGCGGCAACTTATCATTACTGATAGCTCATATTCCTTGTCTTGTCTGTTCGTCGCTAATTATGATGAATGCACTGTGCCTAACCCAACATTTTAGTCACACGGCACGGTGATAATGCCATACTTTGGTCGCATTGCTTCCGGGAGAAATTAATCGCGGATGGAGATATCGACGATCAGTTAAATGACACTACATACACTATACGCCAGCTGCCAAACCGGTTGCAATTGATGCATTAAGAACATATTGTATGATGTTGACGCCCTTGTTATATGTGGGACACGCTTTAACTAAAGCATGCGTGATGCTGAAATTCGTCATAGGAAATATATAGGGTGTAGAGATAATTTCGCATGGCGGCTGTGTTCTCGTCGCATACTCGCTGGAATGTTGTAAACTCTGGCGTTAGCTTACTGGGTGAATACATTTCTGTTGACGTTGTCTCCAAACAATTGTCGTTGTTATGCGTTTTTTTTGCAATACGTTTCAACTTTAAGATGACGCATAGTTGTAATGTGATCATCATTTGTTTATCCCCCCTTAGCAAGCTCGTAGTCTAACCAAACAGAATTGTCACAAGTCTGGATATTTTAAAGGATAATGAAAAATATTGGACTCGCCCGAATTACATTTATCAAGGTCCTCACAACCGTCTCATGCGGTGATGATATTGACTCAAAGCGTGTCCTTCCCGATTGTTTCGGTTATGTTTAATCCTTCACACAGCTCGTTTTTGTTTTTATCATCATCATTTATTAATTGCACCATATGTATGGTATGTATATATAGATCATTGTAATAAAACACATGTTTATAGATAAGTATTAAAATATCATCGAGCTAACTGCGTAAGAGAAATAGCTATCTGACATTATTAAAGAAGCTTCTGGGAACTGCTCGAACTTTCTTCATAAAGTTTTCTCTAAACTGAATAAGAGCAGCGGTTTCTGAGAGACGGAATCTAGTTACTAGATTTTCTACAAGTGGTTGAGTATGTCTGGGATTCGAACTAGCCACACGCATGCCAGGTCGCTCCGTAGAAAATGCCAGTTTTCACCTAAACATGCAATTGAGTTCAGAGTTCCTACAAGTGAAAAAGTGTCCAAAGTGACGCTGAAACCCCAGATACCAAGACCAGAGCGATTTAGGTTGGTCTGTCGTAATCCGGCCGTATTTTCCTCTGAGAGGGCAACCTGCCACACCAACAAGAAAATGGCCAGCAGCAACCAGTGTGATAAGATGAGTCAGAAGATGCAATCAACAACCAAGAAACGTGTATGTGGTAAATGTGACTTATCGATCGCTCGAGCTTCACAGAAATGTGATGTGTGCCCGCGACTGTTTCACCCACATTGTGCTGATGTAATTCCAACACTCATCGCTAAAAAGAAGGCGGAAGATGCTTCGTTCGTCTGGAAGTGTATCCTTTGTTCTGCAGCAAAAAACTCGCCTTCCTCAAGCCAACTACCCCCAACAAGACTACTGAGTCCGGAGCTGGTAAGATCGCAAAAAACAACCAAGCCGTCGGCAACACCAGCAGCGGCAACAGCTTTGTCCGGTAAACCGGTAGCTCCATCGAGCAGCAGAACCAGCGGTCCACAGCGCCATCAAACAACCGTTAAGCCATTTCAAACTGCTTCTCCTTCTCCGTCGATCTCTGGCGACAGTGGAGAAGTGGCATCAGATACCGCCTCGAACGAAAATTTGAACTCGAGCAGCAGCGACAGCGCGAGCGGCAGTTGTGTGAGCGACAGTGCTCAACGGCTGGTGGCTGGTGCGACCGTCAAGGATGGTGGTCTTGTCGGTGATATTGATATGCGTAGCATCATGCTCAGTTTGGCAGGACTGTCGAGCAGATAAAAGCATTGCAGTTGCAGATGAGTGAGTGTCTGCAGCTCACTCATGCCGTTACTCACTTAAAACAAGAGTTTGATACGCTCAAGAGTCGAGTTGACCAAGTGGATTCCTCAATGGAGTATTATGCCAATAGTGTGGATGAGGTGGCTCGAACGGCTGAAAGGGCAGTGGTGACGGCGGAGGCTGCTCGCGGGGCAATAACATCAGCCGGAGAGGTGGCAAATTCTGCACAGAAGCAAGCGCGCTTTCTAGATCAATATGGAAGACGTTCTGATATTCTTTTCAGCGGAATACCGGCGCGAGAACGTGAAACAGACGAGCAGCTTCGGGCAACCATCATAAGAGTAAAATGGCAAGAACGTTACCGATCGATCCTCAGTGCTGGTCCGTTTCGTCTGCCGGTGGAAAAAAGTAGAGGTACAGCGAGATGCCGGGAGAAAAAACCAAGATCTAACCTTCTCCCAGCTTTCTCTGCTAGTAACAACTCTATCTACGCTAACGACCATCTTACGCCCGAAAATGCCAACGTCTATTACCAGCTACGTAAGCTCAAGGGCCAGAGGAAAATATTTGATGCTCGGACTTCTGACTGTCGGTTGCAGATCAAGACAACGAGTAACTCGCCGTGGAAGGAATTTACCGCAGACCTGGATCTCGCTGCGCTCGGCAGTTCAGCAAACAGATTTCCCTAATGTATCATGTGTAGTCAGACTGTAGATATATCGACGTTCCAGTGCATCTCGGATGCACTACTCTGTATACATTGTAACGTTAATGGCTTGAAAAAGCATATTCATGATGTAGAAACCATGCTATCTTGTCTACCACGGTTGCCATCGGTCCTAGCAATATCCGAAACAAGGCTACAGTCGGTAGAATGTCCGTCACTTAAGTTAACTGAATACAACTCCTACTTTAGTTGTAGAGAAGGTCGGGGGGGAGGGAGTGGCACTATATGTGAGGAGTGATTATGTCGCGCGAGAACGTAATGATCTCAAATTCAGAATCTCAGACGATCTGCTCTGTGAGAGTCTGTTTCTGGAAATAGAGGGTGGCGCTGAAGGGGACACCACTATTGTAGTGTCTTCTATAGGCAGCCGAAGGGAAACCCAGCACACTTTGTTACCTCGTTGGAGACTCTCTTGTCAAGAATCGGTAATAGGAAATCCATAATACTCGGTGACGCAAATTCTCAATACAATGGCGGAGTCTGTCGAGGCACAGGAATTAATTGAAACTTTAGAACAGTTCTGCTATAAAGAAGTTGTCAATGTTCCAACCAGGTGGCAACCACAATACGTAGAGGAAACCGCATATAACACTTCCACTTGCATCGATCACATCTGATACTAACGTGCAGACCTTGTCGTTACTCGCATCTGGAGCTCTCACAACTACCCTTCTCGGACCACCACGCAACATTTATTTCTGTAGTCTCTAAGAGAATAGGCCGACCTGCCTCTATGACCTATAATATAAATACGACCAAAATTGGCAGAACTTGCAATAACTAACTGGAACGACTTATACGATATCTCGGATGTAGACGAGGCGTTTGCATGCTTTAACGAGAGAGTGATGGCGGCAGTGACTAGAGGCAAAAGAGAATTAGGCAAAAGTTAAACAAATGTCAGCCACGTAAGCCATGGGTCACTGCCGAGCTGCTTGAAATGATAAAAGAAGAGAGGCAAGCCTATACGGCGTATCGCAGGGACCCCAACGCCAGCAGGCGTCAAGCGTATGTTAGACTGAGAAACAAAGTTGTCTCGTTTTCAAGAAGTGCAGGCTGGAGGCTAATGGGAAAATTGTTGCAATAGAATACAGGAGAGGCGGAGCCCGTGGGAAGCCATCCAGCCAGTCATGGGAGGTGCCCAGGAAAAAAAGTGTGTCAAACTAAAGATTGATGATGAGATAGTCACAGACTGTGTACGACTTTCTAACATCCTTAATAACTATTATGCAACTTGCGTAACGGCTGACACCGAAGCTCGGCCGCTTACGAGGCACCGATGTCGATACCTGAACTGCACGAGCCATTTTCGCCAGGCCGGTCCCTGTGGATCGAGTGCATTACCCTGCTGAAAAGAGTCACATTTGCTCGGTGGGAGAAGGTCACATACCCTCTAAAAGTCTTGAGACACTGCGCTGACGTTATTGCTGACGCAGTGGCATTCATAGTTAATCTGTCGACACGCCAGGGGATCTACCCTACGGCCCTCAAATTGTATCGCGTTGTACCAACTGTTTAAAGGCGGTGACAGACTAAGCAAGGAAATTACAGGCCGGTCAGCATCCCCCCTCAATGCCAAGATTTTCGAAAAAGCTATATATGAACAGTTGAACGAACACTTTGAGATGTTTAATGGCCTAAGTCAGCGTCAGTTCGGTTTTCGATCCAAAATGTCGACGACTGTACCCATCATGGATTTTGTTGAAGAGGTTTCGCAGAATCTATGTTAAAAAGACAGTCGCCGGCGTATTTATAGATCTTAGAAAAGCATTTGATACAGTTGATGTAAATATTCTGATTAAAAAGTTAACTCGATATGGAGCAGATGATATTTTTTGTCTTGGCTGCGGTCGTTTATGTCGAATAGGAGGCAAGTTGTTCAAGTGGGCAATGCAATCTCGGATGTAAGAATATATCTGTTGGAGTGCTCAGGGCAGTATAGGTGGTCCACTTCTCTTCAACATCTTTATTAACGACATATTTAGCGTAACAAAACATGCAAAGTTGACCTTGTTGCGGACGATACCAACCGCCCTATTCGTCGGGAACTCCCAAATGAGGTAGAGGCTATGGTCCGCGGGGACCTTCAAAGGTTATCATCATGGTTCAGGAGTAACGGTCTCTATATGAATTGGAGGAAAACAGGTGTAATGCAATTTCTTTCCCCGCGGGGTTTCCGTTACGATTTCCCCTCCGTTTCCAGTGCGACGGCATAGCCTTTCGCTTCTAAAGGAAACGAAGTTCCTAGGCGTTACGTTGGACGAAAAGCTGACCTTTGAAGCGCATGTCACACATATACGTAGAAATATCTGGCAGCAATGCAGCTCTATACAGAGCTCGACGAATTCTTCCCCAAAACTGTTTGATGGCGATGTATTTTGCTACGTCCATAGTCACCCGACCTACGCTGTAGAAGTTTATGGCTTAACACAGATGCGTCTTATCAGGTCGCTTCACCGACTCCAAAAACGAGCACTG
>QVRM01004259.1:0-157500 GCA_003439945.1 Dermanyssus gallinae
CGCCGTGCTTCCATCTCTCTCTCTCTCGTCGCACCAGTTCGAATGCTGTACCATCATCGCACCTGCTGCTGCACACACACACACACCGATGGCCGTTGACATTCAGATTCATTCAAACAGCGGTAGTCACAACAAACAAACAACAACAACAACATTATTGCAGCATCGGCAGCAGCAGCAATAACAACAACAATAGCAATGACAGAGAGAGTAACAACAACGACAACAACAACAACAACAACTAATTGGAACAACAACAACTAATTGGAACAACAACAGCAAATATGAGAGTTGCAATAACAACAAGAATGACGGTAGCAATATCAACAACAACAACAACAACAACAACGACAATGAGAGTAGCAATGACAACAAGACTGACGGTAGCAATAACAACAACAGCAACAATCACAGTAGCAACAACAACAACAGCAACAATCTCAGTAGCAACAACAAAAACAAAAATAGCAGCAACAGGATAGCATTCACACAATAATCGCGGCACGGGTCGAGAGTGAACCCGACTCAGATAGAGTGAGTGAGGAGACCAGATAAAGGCAGAGCGGTCGGAATGGGTATGAGCTTCTCTTCGTATCTCATATGCATCATACATAACAATTATGGCCAACAAAAGGCCACGAACGGCCCCGTAGGTGATGAGTAGTTCGAATAGTCGTTGTGGTAGTAGTACACATGTATACGTAATCGTCGCCAACGGCAGTAGAAGCCGTTGGGAAGAGGCAGCATCGGTGGCATCTCATTTGGGCTCCTATTGCTTGGTTGCTGTTGCTGCTGCTGCTGGTGTTGGCTTTCCTCCTCTTGTTCGCCTCGTGAAGCCTTTCATGATCTTCCTTCACGATGATGATGATGATGAAGCCGGTGAAGTTAGTGGTCAAAACAGACTCGGTCGGGAAATCATTATTATTCCAAGCTGGGATGACGACGGCATTAGAGCAGTCGGTAAAGCGGCAGCAGCAGCAGCAGTAGAGTCAATGGCAGTGCGCATCGTTTGTTTCAAAGGCAGGCGCATAGATGGCAGCTGCTAAGCCTGATCGGCCCTGATCAGCCCCTGTCCATTGACCGTGTGGGCCACTCACAGGCACACGCGGCCTCCCGTTCTGACTCGATCCGATGAAAAACGTCGGCGTTCATGCAGACGAACCGTACCGACGCCAACAGTATCAATCCCATGCTAGTAGCAACAGTATCAACATTTATCACTTAGGTTAGAAGCCACAGCAGTGCTAAAGACAGCAGCAGCTGTAGCAACAACAACAACAACAACGCTAAAGACAGAAACAGAAACAACAACAACCCTAAAAATAGCAATAACAATGACAACAACAACCACAGCTACATCAATATTAAAGACAGCAACGACAGTACTGCAAGCAGTAACAACAACAAAAACGATGGAAGTACAGACCCAGAGTTAGGGAAAAACTACTATTTGTATTAATTAATTATTCATGCATTAATAATTTAGTTAGCAAATTATTGCCAACCAGTCAATATACAAGTGGAACTCCTTCTACTAGTATAAACATCAGCTTCTCAAGAATTATTCTCGCGTTGTCGCGCTGAACTTAACAACATGACTAAAGACAGCCAAATAATAATGCCGGTGAATGGTAATGCAACATCTCTTTTATTGTTTATCTTTTAGTTAGCCCCCCTCTTTGACAAAATAAAGGTGCATTTTAGTTTAATTGAAATATTAATATTGTGCTCTCCGTTTCCCTTTCGTTCGATCATGTCCGATTATAGTCCACTCCGGCACTCAACCCATATTTAATTGTACCCGGTCCAATTCTTAAACCCGCGACCTTCAGAATGCAAAGCAATTGCCACGAAGCCACCTTGCTCGGCAGTTAATACAAATAATTGTTATAGTTATTGTAGCATTATTGATTGAGCGAATCATTTACGGAAGTGTACATAAATAGAATATACAGCTGTCCGACGTGTAACAGATCTTGCTGCGGCAATTGACAATGCGCTTCCTTAAATATTGCGCGATACCTCTGGCGGTACAAATTATCGAGGTCTTACTCTTGAACAATTCTTTAAGAATCAACTTAGAGATGGTTGAGAGTTGATGTCAAACTTGATCAATCAGTGGACGTTTGTCACCTTGAACAAGATTCTCTTTTTTCCGGTTCACCCACCGTGTTCGTCAATCATTTGCCCTTGAACGCAACATTGTCAACGAACACGACGCCTACAACAACAACAACGACAACAAGAACAACAACAGCAGCAACAACAATAATAACAATAGCAACGTCTACAGTATTCTCGCCCTTAATGCTAAATTATTTCTCGTAGGTTGTACTCCCTGAGCACTTACACACTTGCCGATCCGTCAAAATACTGAGTCTGCGGCGTGGCTCAGAAGATCGACCAAGAAAAGTCAGCATAGCGTGTTGGCGATCAAGCTCGTCAAAAATCCGTGACAACCAAATACCCGTGAAAACAAAATAAAAAGAATAGCCCTGATAACCATAGATGTTACTGCTGCGTCTGTAAAAGAAAGTTCAATTTCTAGTCGCAGATCCGTGCTAGCCCACCAAAGCTCTTTCCCTTCTTTATATTTTGGTCATTAAGTATTCATATAGTCTGTCTGTTCGAAAAAAAACATTCTCATACATACACAAACGCATTTATGTTTGTATGTACGTGATTATGTTTAAATATACATGCATATACAAACGTATTATTTTAAATATGTTTATATATACACATACAAACACAATGTATGTATGCTCATAAAAAGTGTTTGTCCCTATACACTCTGGGACCAAAGTGCATCACCCTTGTTTTGACTTTGAGAACATTTTATACTACCACGCGACTGAGGACTCTTCTTGCTGAGGGCCTGCACAGGATGTTCAACCTAGATAAGACGGAGGTGTACAAGTCGTTCATAATAATGGCTGGAAGACAAAATGGCTGACGTTGATCTAGTTCCGTTTTACTCAACAATGTCTATGCAAAGCGCCGAATGGCGGGAGACCCGTAAGGAAAATTGTTGTCATGAAGCCACTAGATATGCGGTTTATGGATTAAACCACAAAGTGTTTCGGACAGAGATTTATCATGAGCTAAGCTCCTGTTGTGTTTGCAAATATTGTGGACTAGCCTGCCCGAGGTATCAGGCAGGACATTGTAACAATGTAGATTCCCTAATCCAGCTCGATCGTGCATGGGCAACTGCATTACGCTTGAGAGAAGATAGGGCCATCGGGCGGTGCACGCCCGAGTTACCAGCTTAAGCCCAGCAGATACAGGGGAAGCCTGATTGCCCTAATGGCAGATGCTGCAGTAGCAGCTCGAATTGTTCTGATGATCAGAGCAAAGAATTACCTATACACGTTATTACGCTCGTATTGGCAGGGTCTGTTTAATTGTACTGTAGTGTTGTAGTCGACGGCACGGTGTTGATAGACAAATAGTTAACCGTATGTTTATGGTTCATAGCGACTAGAGACATCTGCGCAACGCTGTGTGAAAATAAACTGAATAATCATCACCACCATCACCGTAGTTTGTGCTCACAGTACTTAGGTCATATTTAAATTACTACATCATTTAGGTTAGAGTAGAAGAGAAAAATCCTTTGAAACACAATCAGAATATTGAAGCTATACGTCCTATTCTCAATTATCCTGTAAACGGCAATAAACGGCTTAGTCACTTCCGTTCTATTCTTTTATCAAACGTAAAGCAAAGTGTCTAGTAAAATGTTTCTTGCCAGTCAGCCGGTGGCATTGTTTATTGGCTTGAGTTTGGCTAGAGCCAACACGTTATGTGACTTGTCAACGCAATATAAATAAATCCACCGTTTGCAGAGTCTACCAACGGGGCCACCTCATGACCGTGTTGTGCTGCCATCGGAGGGCGGGCTCGGGTAACACTCGGGCTAGAACTAATCAGGCGACCACTTCCTTTCAATTACTATTTTGCGAAATCGCGGACTTACTGCGATGGTTCAGTTGAGCCAACAACCCGGTAGTACTCTCCGAGTAGGCATTAAGGCATTAGTGCGCGTATTGTGAGGCGAAGACTACATAATATAGACGTTAGGCTCCGACAACTGGCCACAGTCCACCGACAAGCACATGCCCGATTGAGCACACACGGGACCACGAAAATTCGACCGTTGATTAATGGCAGGGCGTTCTATCCTCGAGGACTTGAAGGTGTCTTCCTACGTTAGCAATATACGGGAGGAGAAAGAGCGTACTGACAGGAAGAAGGGCGGTTTGCGCAATCTTGCCTTGGAGGGCGTATCAGTTACGGCGGCAAAGTGTTTGTTTGTCTTTGGTTTTTTCTTTTTTGTTTTAATTCGGTTTTTCTTTCAACCTTCGCGGTTGGTTCATGATATGGGGTGCAGTGTCCTCGGGCAGAAGAACTGAACTCGTGGAGGTGAGTAAGCGGAGATAATACATAGAGAAAAGTAGGACTTTTAGCGCTCCAAAACTTCAGATACTAGATCGTAGCTTGGCAGCGATTTTAACACGTTATGCGTCATTGAAACGAGACGCAGAGCATATGCAAAATATATTTATAAATATAACACTTACAAACAGCGCATGATCGCACACCGGTAAAGTGTAACGTCCGCATTTACAAACTCTCTAGAATGCCTCTTCATGCCCGTAAAATTTATCCGGTGCACCTGTAACTCAAGTCGGCTGATTGCGGAAGATATTCTATGCGTACGTGCTGACGACAACCATTGACCTAACCAAAATGGGCTCAGGTAGTCGCGAAAAAGTATAATGACTTAATGATGACTGTTTTTGCTAATTCTCATATATATGAAAAGCATTCAGAAACGAAAAGCTTGACCAAATAATCATTCAGCGACACTTTGCCAAGCCCCAATATCCGGGAGATTTCGTCTTGAAGGGTTGATGTTATAAGCAGACTGGGATTTAAAAAGTACTTTGAAATATTCCTACGAGAGGGACTTCGATAGCAACTTTATAGAATATAATAAAGGTCTCAATCTTAGAGTGCTTTAAATGTGTCCCTCTATGATTTTGGTGTATACTTTTTTATAATACACCAAAATCATATGAATTCATATTCATATGATTTTGGTGTATTATCCTAACAATGTTAACTACTGCGCCGGATCACCGGAAGAACGTAGATGGAAGAGGGCAAGTTTGCCTATCAAGAAGGGTGGACTTGGCTTAAGGAGTGCAGTAGATCTGGCTCCAGTATGTTACGCTGTTTCGCTGAATCAGTTCGGAGCTCTGTCAGAATCGTTGGTAAGCCACGATGTGCAACAGCTAATTCACAAACATAAGGTGGAGGCTGAATATAAAATCAGGATAAAATTGGACCCCGGCCCGTTGGAAGAACATCTATATCAGCGCAAACTAGACAGACATAGTAGCAGAAAGACATCCAATACTCGGCAGTTAATACAAATAATTGTTATAGTTATTGTAGCATTATTGATTGAGCGAATCATTTACGGAAGTGTACATAAATAGAATATACAGCTGTCCGACGTGTAACAGATCTTGCTGCGGCAATTGACAATGCGCTTCCTTAAATATTGCGCGATACCTCTGGCGGTACAAATTATCGAGGTCTTACTCTTGAACAATTCTTTAAGAATCAACTTAGAGATGGTTGAGAGTTGATGTCAAACTTGATCAATCAGTGGACGTTTGTCACCTTGAACAAGATTCTCTTTTTTCCGGTTCACCCACCGTGTTCGTCAATCATTTGCCCTTGAACGCAACATTGTCAACGAACACGACGCCTACAACAACAACAACGACAACAAGAACAACAACAGCAGCAACAACAATAATAACAATAGCAACGTCTACAGTATTCTCGCCCTTAATGCTAAATTATTTCTCGTAGGTTGTACTCCCTGAGCACTTACACACTTGCCGATCCGTCAAAATACTGAGTCTGCGGCGTGGCTCAGAAGATCGACCAAGAAAAGTCAGCATAGCGTGTTGGCGATCAAGCTCGTCAAAAATCCGTGACAACCAAATACCCGTGAAAACAAAATAAAAAGAATAGCCCTGATAACCATAGATGTTACCTGCTGCGTCTGTAAAAGAAAGTTCAATTTCTAGTCGCAGATCCGTGCTAGCCCACCTAAAGCTCTTTCCCTTCTTTATATTTTGGTCATTAAGTATTCATATAGTCTGTCTGTTCGAAAAAAAACATTCTCATACATACACAAACGCATTTATGTTTGTATGTACGTGATTATGTTTAAATATACATGCATATACAAACGTATTATTTTAAATATGTTTATATATACACATACAAACACAATGTATGTATGCTCATAAAAAGTGTTTGTCCCTATACACTCTGGGACCAAAGTGCATCACCCTTGTTTTGACTTTGAGAACATTTTATACTACCACGCGACTGAGGACTCTTCTTGCTGAGGGCCTGCACAGGATGTTCAACCTAGATAAGACGGAGGTGTACAAGTCGTTCATAATAATGGCTGGAAGACAAAATGGCTGACGTTGATCTAGTTCCGTTTTACTCAACAATGTCTATGCAAAGCGCCGAATGGCGGGAGACCCGTAAGGAAAATTGTTGTCATGAAGCCACTAGATATGCGGTTTATGGATTAAACCACAAAGTGTTTCGGACAGAGATTTATCATGAGCTAAGCTCCTGTTGTGTTTGCAAATATTGTGGACTAGCCTGCCCGAGGTATCAGGCAGGACATTGTAACAATGTAGATTCCCTAATCCAGCTCGATCGTGCATGGGCAACTGCATTACGCTTGAGAGAAGATAGGGCCATCGGGCGGTGCACGCCCGAGTTACCAGCTTAAGCCCAGCAGATACAGGGGAAGCCTGATTGCCCTAATGGCAGATGCTGCAGTAGCAGCTCGAATTGTTCTGATGATCAGAGCAAAGAATTACCTATACACGTTATTACGCTCGTATTGGCAGGGTCTGTTTAATTGTACTGTAGTGTTGTAGTCGACGGCACGGTGTTGATAGACAAATAGTTAACCGTATGTTTATGGTTCATAGCGACTAGAGACATCTGCGCAACGCTGTGTGAAAATAAACTGAATAATCATCACCACCATCACCGTAGTTTGTGCTCACAGTACTTAGGTCATATTTAAATTACTACATCATTTAGGTTAGAGTAGAAGAGAAAAATCCTTTGAAACACAATCAGAATATTGAAGCTATACGTCCTATTCTCAATTATCCTGTAAACGGCAATAACGGCTTAGTCACTTCCGTTCTATTCTTTTATCAAACGTAAAGCAAAGTGTCTAGTAAAATGTTTCTTGCCAGTCAGCCGGTGGCATTGTTTATTGGCTTGAGTTTGGCTAGAGCCAACACGTTATGTGACTTGTCAACGCAATATAAATCAATCCACCGTTTGCAGAGTCTACCAACGGGGCCACCTCATGACCGTGTTGTGCTGCCATCGGAGGGCGGGCTCGGGTAACACTCGGGCTAGAACTAATCAGGCGACCACTTCCTTTCAATTACTATTTTGCGAAATCGCGGACTTACTGCGATGGTTCAGTTGAGCCAACAACCCGGTAGTACTCTCCGAGTAGGCATTAAGGCATTAGTGCGCGTATTGTGAGGCGAAGACTGCATAATATAGACGTTAGGCTCCGACAACTGGCCACAGTCCACCGACAAGCACATGCCCGATTGAGCACACACGGGACCACGAAAATTCGACCGTTGATTAATGGCAGGGCGTTCTATCCTCGAGGACTCGAAGGTGTCTTCCTACGTTAGCAATATACGGGAGGAGAAAGAGCGTACTGACAGGAAGAAGGGCGGTTTGCGCAATCTTGCCTTGGAGGGCGTATCAGTTACGGCGGCGAAGTGTTTGTTTGTCTTTGTTTTTTTCTTTTTTCTTTTTGTTTTATTCGGTTTTTCTTTCAACCTTCGCGGTTGATTCATGATATGGGGTGCAGTGTCCTCGGGCAGAAGAACTGAACTCGTGGAGGTGAGTAAGCGGAGATAATACATAGAGAAAAGTAGGACTTTTAGCGCTCCGAAACTTCAGATACTAGATCGTAGCTTGGCAGCGATTTTAACACGTTATGCGTCATTGAAACGAGACGCAGAGCATATGCAAAATATATTTATAAATATAACACTTACAAACAGCGCATGATCGCACACCGGTAAAGTGTAACGTCCGCATTTACAAACTCTCTAGAATGCCTCTTCATGCCCGTAAAATTTATCCAGGTGCACCTGTAACTCAAGTCGGCTGATTGCGGAAGATATTCTATGCGTACGTGCTGACGACAACCATTGACCTAACCAAAATGGGCTCAGGTAGTCGCGAAAAAGTATAATGACTTAATGATGACTGTTTTTGCTAATTCTCATATATATGAAAAGCATTCAGAAACGAAAAGCTTGACCAAATAATCATTCAGCGACACTTTGCCAAGCCCCAATATCCGGGAGATTTCGTCTTGAAGGGTTGATGTTATAAGCAGACTGGGATTTAAAAAGTACTTTGAAATATTCCTACGAGAGGGACTTCGATAGCAACTTTATAGAATATAATAAAGGTCTCAATCTTAGAGTGCTTTAAATGTGTCCCTCTATGATTTTGGTGTATACTTTTTTATAATACACCAAAATCATATGAATTCATATTCATATGATTTTGGTGTATTATCCTAACAATGTTAACTACTGCGCCGGATCACCGGAAGAACGTAGATGGAAGAGGGCAAGTTTGCCTATCAAGAAGGGTGGACTTGGCTTAAGGAGTGCAGTAGATCTGGCTCCAGTATGTTACGCTGTTTCGCTGAATCAGTTCGGAGCTCTGTCAGAATCGTTGGTAAGCCACGATGTGCAACAGCTAATTCACAAACATAAGGTGGAGGCTGAATATAAAATCAGGATAAAATTGGACCCCGGCCCGTTGGAAGAACATCTATATCAGCGCAAACTAGACAGACATAGTAGCAGAAAGACATCCAATACTCTTTGTGTACGCACCGTGAACAGGCGGTTTTCCGAGCCGTCAGAGATTTTTCTAGTGGAGGCTGGCTCAAAGCCCTGCCATCTCCACATTTGGGCACCATACTGGACCTAACCACTTTCCACATGGCTGCTGCCATCAAGATAGGAGCTCCAATTTGTGAACCCTTTCCTTGCGCAGCATGCGGAAATAAGGTCGATGCCCACGGTCTACACCCACTGAGCTGTCCAAGAAGCTCTTGAAGGATTTCACGGCACATGGAGCTAAACGAAATCATCAAAAGAGCTCTTAGGAAGGCAAGGTTGCCAGCAAAACTAGAACCACGGGGTCTCGGACAAGACAACGACAAGAGACCTGACGGCGTGACCATACCATTATGGTCTCACGGCAAGTGCTTGACCTGGGATGCTACAGTGTCCTGCACAGTAGCTCCATCGTGTCTCAGCCATAGCTCTGTTAGCACAGGATGGGTAGCAGAGCACGCCGAACAGGAAAAGAGACGCAAATACGCAGACCTTGAAAACAGTCTTCACTTCGTTCCGGTGGCTATGTAAACATTAGGACCCATCAGCAGTGGAACAGCAAAATTTATTCGGGATCGGGCCAGGAGAATGACAGCAACAACGGGGGACCAGCGCGAAGGCGAATATCTGAAACAGCTTCTATCTCTCGCGGTGTGTAGAGGCAATGCCGCTTCTATAATCGGCGCCATGGAATGAGCAGCTAAATACGTGCTTGAATCGACGTAACACGTTCGAACCTCACAACATAATAATAATAATAAAAATACATTTTTTGTTAATATTGGTTTGTAATAAATGCGTAGACATAACTGACTTTTAAAGGTCTATTGTGCTTACAAAACAGATATTTGTATGAGCCCAACAAATGATAGAATCTTCGAGGTTTTCGTAAAGTGACTTGTTGAATTTCCTATATGTATTCTGGCGCAATGGGCAACAAATATTTTATTCAGCAATACCTCTATTGATTCCTGATAAACCCGCAATTAAATAGCGGGACTAAAATATAGCTACCTCATCGTCTAGCATTGCTTGATAGCCGGCCAAGCTAAACAGAAGTGATGGCTACTACCTGAAAGCTCAGAAAAATACACCACAATACTTATATGAACAACGGAACGCAAATATATAAACTGTGGGGTACGGATAAGCTACACAGATTTGTCAAAATTTGCAGCGACAAAACGTCAAGTTTCCTGCGGCTGCTTCTATCGAACCACGATGATGATGGAAGCTAGTTACTAAGTGGAGGACAGTAGTCTGGTCAAACCGAGATTCTGCGTTATTCTGCGAAGCGACCTCTTACGCTCCTTTCTTTTGTCTGCTGGCCCCGTGTTGTGTTTACAGCTCATGCATGCAGATGACGACCTGGTAAGGGGGCGATGACACAAACCAACCATCGATAGTGGTCGGTTACTCTTCGTAGCCAGCCAGACAGAAGTATGCGTACGATTTGATGTCTATTTTGTACATTTATACTTATTGCCAGGTGCGCAATCGGACGAAGCCTCCATCGCATCACGACTCCTGGCTGGCTGGCTGAGATAGTGGTCCGGAACGTGCACATCTGTTCAAGAACGCTTGACGTGACCGGAGACATATCCGCCGGAGACGTCGCCGCTGTGCGTCTGATGGACGCCATTCAACATGGCTCAGGAATGACTCTAGCCATTTCAAGCCATCGTGCCCGCCGTGCGCTGTCGAAGTAAGCCCGAACAGCAATCATCAAAGTAGTTAGTTGGCTTCAGTTGAATACTCGACGGAGCGCATTCACTCGTAGTATACTAAGAAGGTAATCATGATTGAGGACATATCTATATATATATATTTGAAAACATTTAATATTTTATTTTTATATGTGCGTGTATACAGATCACAGACGCAGCATAATTCATTTTTTTGTTTAGCCGATCTTGTTGTTAATATCATTTCAAAGTCTATGTTTTAGACATATTTTCACTCTTGTTTTTTTTTTTGCATGAAAGACCCTAACATAATGTAGATCGTTATCGGTCGATGTCCTAATAAGGTTCATACCAAAATTGTATATTAACAAACAAAATATATATTAAAAAACATACACACACTCACGGATGCATTAAAAAAACACCTTAAAGATGTATTTCAAAATACTTTAATTTGATTTACTTGCAAGATACAGCTCAACAATAGTTTACTTGCGTCTAACTACTCGATATGCGTGCTGTTTACGGTTAAATATGTTGGGAATTCTGACGACCTGAAACAATATTAGCCAGCTCATTGCACCCCGGCCGTCAAGATGCAGTCTGCTATTGATGACACGGTCTGCTTGCTCGCTAAAAAGCATATGCTGTCACCTATTTCTAAGTGTGTGATGTTAAAGCACGATGATAGTTGTGTGTCCACATAACATAGCATACGGAAACATTTACACAGTATACGCAAACATAACAAAAATAGCAACAACAAGTTTAAGCAAGAATAAACAAGTTAGCAGTACACTTAGCTAGTTAAAGCCTAGATATTTTTCAACATAAATGTTCGTGTTCCTACCATAAATGATCACGTGTTTTAGCCAAAAGTAGCCTACCAAAAGTGATCCCCGGTCTAAAAGTCGCAACTAAGAAATACAAAAAATAAAATCTGGTTGATGGAATGCAGTCCACATTCTGTGAATTGCGCTGGATATGTGCTCGTGACACAACTGCAAATTGTTCTCAACCTCTTAATCATTTACATTTGGATTAATTCTAGTTCATTCCACGAACTATTTCTAACCACACGAGCCTGATCAACTGTGATCTTATTTCGAGACACAACGCGTCTGAATATAAGCATTAGCATCCGTTGTAAATAGGCGGTTCAAAATTCAGTCTTCATTTTATATTAATCGCCTCTTATCAATGTGTCGGCAACAATAACTATGCAGATACGACACAAATAAGCTAACCATTACTAACATATGACTAAAATGAAAAAAATGAAATGTTTGTACGTAAGATTAATTGTAAAAAGCTATAATTCCCTATTTGAGTTTGCTGACGTAACTCTAAAAGCGAGTCACACTTATATAAATTACAAGACTTATAGTTATTTTCGTTCAGTGCCAATTACAGAATTTCACCGACGTGCGATACTCTATCTAATATAGATTGCATTAAAGCTAGTTTATTAGGACGGAGCTAGTTGATTAGGTTCTAGAAGACTCTCACTCTCAGAATAACATGCTGTTTGCAACAAAAAACTGAAACGGTGACGACTAGAATTTTTGAAATTTCCAGGTTATTCATACCTAGTGTAGATAATTAGGAAACTTGAAAATACGTCTGAACTCTGTGCTTCGTCGAATAAGCAGCTCAAACCAGTTAGAGTACATATGAGTGCACTTTGCAACTTGCACGCTTGGACAAAGATACCTTTTTTTGAAAATGTTCGACAACCTGTAATAAAAAAATAAATTTCGCAACTTGAGCAGAAAACTTCTAGTTCAATACATTAAGCTTTGTTCAGACTCAGCCAAAGCTCACGAAACCCAGGAGAAAGGTGTATTATCGTTATCGATTGCTATCTTTTTGGCAACTATCACTGAATACGAACGTTAAAACAAAACCAGACAACTACTGCATAACTCAACTAACCCACAACTATGCGGAAGTGCAAGGGAGAGTATTTAAATGCGTAAAAAAATATTTGCAGCTTTGTGCTCTCAATCTAAGTAAGAAACTACAAATACTTTCCCGATGCACAAATATTGACTTATTCAACCGGTGTATCGGTATATGTACATGCCGGCACACTTAGATGACGCAATACAGACGAATCGAGCTAACTAACGTGTGTGAATAACAAGTCTGGATAGTTTGCTATTGACTGCTAGTGAAGGTTCAACGTCCAACATACGCTATTACAGTAGGAAGGAAGAGTGGTGGTTGTGTAGTATTGGCAGACAAGCGCCCCCGTAACTGCCATTTGCCTTTGCGTTATTTTTGCGTTGCTGCACACGCGCACACTGAAGCGCTAAACGCTTCATCGGCTTCATCGGGGCTTCGGATGCCGATGTTGCTAGATGTTGCCGAACCTCAGCGATCGTCCGAATGTTACGAATACTTCGTGTCGCCCGCCGGACAGCCGGAAGCAACGTCAGCAACGGCAATCGGAGTCCTAACGAGCAAATCGAACGAAAACCTTATCGACCTCATCTTGCCTGTGGTGATGCATCCCCGCCGATGGTGGATTCGGAACGCCGGTTTCCTCCTGCCGCCGGCGCCTCCTACCGGCGATACGCCACAGTAGCCACGTTCGACAACATGGCTCGGGCGTCGTCTTCGTTATGAATTGTGTGCCGGATCTGCGCGACCGATCATAACCGCGCGCGCGCGTCACAGCAGCGTTTCGGGTGGGCGCAGGTTTGCGGGCGTCCGTGACAGCCGTGATCGCTGCGTAGAGTCGAGAGGGCAGAGCGTCGGTGCAGCGAAACCCGGCCGGTCGCCCGCCGCTAAGCGCTAGAGGGAATAGCTTCGGCTCCCGCCGGTGACCCGCGCCGGAAGACGACCTACTAATACTGCTGTCGTCTGTCCTGGGTTTCTGTTTCAGCGCTTGCTGTCGTTTTGTCAGGCCGCGAACAATACGCCCGAACAGGTAGGCTCACAGAACAGGCAGCAGGCCCAGGTTAGCGAGCGATAAGCGAGGCGTGTTGGCATTCGGGGCGGCGCCGTATGCAGAACTCTAGCTCATGTGGGACGCAGACGCGATGACACGGCAAAAATGAGCGTTGCGCTGTCGTTCAATCGTTGTTGCCAGGAGAAACAAAAATCCCAACACAACACCTAGAGGGTCAAAATATGATAAAAAAAAACAATGACACAGAAATAATCATATTAACTAGAACAATTATAGTTGAAATAGCGGGTATAACTTCAGCAAACTAATGATTTTAGACACGTGTAGTAGTGATAGTTCTTGAAGCCGCCCTCTATTTTTAGAATAATAATTAATGACTGATTGGCTCCTCTGAGTATTGGTGTCATTATTGCATCTTTGTAAGGGCGTTTATGTTTTTGTTGTTGTTGTCGCTTTGAGTAACGACTTTGCCGAATCGTTATGTACTTCGTTAAACGGTGTAATCAGTAGAGTCATCTAGAAGTAAATATTTTGACGCCGCATGGCTGTCGAGAGGTGATTTCCCACGAATGGAAACCAAAACAAAAAAACCTAAACGGATTGTCACGAGATGTGGCTGCGTTTTCATGGTGAAAAGCAGGCGCCTCGAATGTAAAAACAAATGAAGATACTGATCAGACAGGCGTACAGAAAAACGCGACCCTGAACGGATAAATCGTCGAAGCTTGTTGTGTAAATGATAAGCAGCTATCGATTCGAAACGAGCTTCCTCTGTTTGCGTACGATAGGAGCTCGGCTATTGGCTAATTTAGCAGTCTATGACTAATAATAGCCTGGAGGGTGAGGGATAGCCTGGAAGTGTAGTCTGAATGTCAATCAGTATGCATGGTCGAATCAGGCGTAAATATTTGTTTACATCTACAACACACACCCGCACGTCTTTAGTGCGCTAAGAGATTCTATTGTGTCGCTTACCGATATGCCCGCTCGAATGTGATCTATACTGAGCGCCTAGTCGTTTTGCCTACGACTCTGCTAGCGACGTATGTTGGCAGGTTCGACATACATTTATGTTGACCTTTCCTTGGGCTGGAATGTTGTGGTTACAACGAAGTCTATGGTTCCTCTCGACTTCGAGTCAGCTTGTTTAACGTCGTCATTGTTGGCAATAGTACTAATATTATCGTTGTGTCGTTGCCAGGGCTGTTGTACGTGTCCCTGAAAATGTTGTCACTATTCGGGCCATTTGCATGCTCTTCTATAATCAGTCGTTTTTGTTGGTGTTGTTGTTGGTGTTGGTGTTGCTGCTGTTGATGTTTTTGTTGTTGTTGTTGTTGTTGGTGGTGTTGTTGTTGTTGGTGTTGTCGTTGGTGTTGTTGGTGTTGGTGCTGATGCTGGTGTTGGTGTTGTTGTTGTTGTTGTTGCTGGCGTTGTTGCTACTGCTGGTGTTGTTGTTGTTGTTGTCGTCGTTGTTGTCAAAATTCATACACTTATAACGATTATAATCCGCAGATGGTGTTTTCTATAAGCATCTATTTTCTTCTTCCTCTTGTTTTTATCTCTTGTATTCGAGTGTGTTTTTGGTTTGCCTCTATTTCAGACCTACAATTAGTCGCACGCATATGGCCGTTATTTTTGTTATAGTTTCACATACGCTTGATATGCGGTGTCGGCTATAGTATTTTTTATTAGTACGGTTCATAGTTGGCAGTTTATTATGCTTGCTCTGTTGTCGTCGCGGTTTGTGATACTCCCACCCACTGCTATTAGATTATGAGTTTGAATTTTTTTTACCAGAGAGCTACAGTCCATGACGATTGGTCATTACTGTTGTTAACAAAGCAACAAATGAATTCTTCTCTTTGTTCGTCTCGTATCCTTACAATATTGCTGCTAACCCCACAACCGTGTGTTGTCGTGTTTTTTCGCTGGTGTTGTTCGCTCTAGTGCCCGCCCTGGCTGCACTGCGTAATGTTGCTAGTGGTCAGCCACCGCTGCTTGTTTCGGTGGGATCATTTCAGTGTTGATTTTGTTGTTGTTATTATTATTGCCATCTGGTGCATTTCTTCTAGATGTCGTTTTCGTTAACGTTGTTGATGTTGATGATGTTGCTGTTGCTGCTGCTGCTAATGTTGATGTCACTACAGCTCACCTTTACCGTTGCCCGCGGATACGTAAAGAATCAATCGTAACAAGCAGCAAAACATACAAGTTGCAATACGTTGAATTGAAGTAAATAAACCATCAAGGCACGAGCATATGGTTGACGCAAACATGCAACCGTTATTGACGCGCAAACATGCGAACGTTACGTTGTATTACGAGTATCCGACCTATCATAGTCATGTCGTGATGGCAGTGCGCGCGGGGGGAGGGCATATAAACATGATGAATGTGAACCGAGCTCATTTTTGGGCTTATTTTCCAGGTTTCAGGAGCTCGGCAAGCAGCTCAATGGGGCTCTAGTGGAGGTGAAAGTAGAGGTGGTGGTTGTTCATGGTGTTGTTGTTGCTGTTGCTGCTGTTGTTGTTGCTGTTGTTTTTGCTCTTAGTATTGACAACGATAACGTGATTGCCCAAAAGATGAGCAGTTCACCACAGGGCATATATTGCCTGGTCGATGGTCCCGCTCGCTTGATCGCCGGGTGACGCGCAAACGACATTGGCGACGCAAAGTGATGGGACTTTCGCTTCGTTTTCAATAGTCTTTTTGTGGCGTTTCTCATTGTGCCGACCGACCGACGAAAAAGGGTAAATGAGGAAGACCGGCAACAACAGCAACAGCAGCAACAACAACAACAACAGCAACAACAACGATGCTTAGACCAAATCGCCAACAGATCGAACAGCAGCAGCAACATTCATACTGGTTTCCTGAAGTTTTACAAGACATTCGACTTCCTAAGCGGCGCCAGTTTGTTACGTGAACGTTTCAACAAACAAAACTGCGCTTGTCAGCAGTCCGTTGTCATTTGTGTCGAAAACGATAACGGCATTCGCTGATACACAAGTGTGGGTTATGTATATATATATATATATACACTGTGCAATGTGTCTAAGGCCAAGTAACGGTAGCGAACGACACATTCTTAGCTTAGAGCTTTGTTAGAATATATATATATATATATATATATATGAACGATTTGTCATATACCAGTGCGTTCAGTGTTACAGCTCGTATAACATTTATTTCGGCCACTGTTTGTTCTACCTGTTCTGGACGACATAATTCGTTGCATGTTTACGCGGCGCGGCATCGGTAGCTGGCGACATCTTAAAGGCAAAAACGTGTTACGTCATAACGGAACCATCCATCTGTGTATGTATGTATCTATCTATCGAGACATTGTTCCCTTTTGTACGTACAAGAAAAGCACATGCATTTTACGCCCTCAAAGACAAAACTATAATAATAATACTAGCAGTTGATTAGCCAAAAACAGTTCGAGTTCTTCTGACAACGATTGTCAAAGCTATGCATGCTATGTGTGCACGAAATATAAAGCAAAACATAATTGAAGACGCGTGCAGGTTTTCAAGTGTTGTACACACGTGGCGACGTGTATTCTGTCGACTTCTTCGCCTTGCTAGATCAGTAAGAAGTTCGTCGTTAGTTAGCTAGTTGAGTTGCATAGCTAATTAGTGGCTGCTTAGCTAGCTCGGAGAAGAAAAGAATTCTCCCTTCATCAGTCGCTTCTTCTGAAGTGCCTGGGGAAAGGAAGAGGAAGGAAGAGTCGACGACAACGATGACGACGACGATGAAAGACCAATATCATTGTCTTTTTTATCCGTTCATCGTCGTCCTCATCTCGTCTCGCAGAGCCAGCCGCCTTGCTGAGCTCGCTGCGCACTCTTCCGTGTTAATCTTCGCGGTTCTGCAATGACGCCCGCCGCCAATGGCGTCATTGGCGGCGGCGGCGACTTCATGTCATGCTAAGTCCACCGCATCTGTCGGTCTCTATCGGTCGTCCAACGATTTAACTAAGCCAATGACACTGACACACACACACACTCGCTCACACCCCAGACCAGCCGGCCCACACTCAGCTATTCATCCACCCCACACCAGTCGCCCCCGGCTCGAACCTATCATCCATCGCACAATTTCCTTCCTCTCGATCTCTCTCGCTCGCTTGGGGGGGGGGGGTTCAAACTCGGCCGGCTTCCAGCGGCACGATGGTTTCGACTGGGCTTGCGCCTGCTGCTGCTGCTACTGTTGCTGATTCTTGCTTGCGAAAGCGCATCCTTTTTGCTAGCTTGCGGCCCGTCCCTTCTTCTTTTCTTCTTCGAAGCTTTGATTACTCCTTACGAGCAGAGGGTAGCAACAAAAACATCTGATAATCTTGCCCCTATTGCTGCTAAGACGCAGTCATGTTGCCGCAGCAATCAAGGCACGGATACGCAGCTTCGAAAACAAGCCATAATGGAACGTACGATATAGATAGATATAGATATATATATATATATATAGAAATATATATATATATAGAGAGATTATATAGATATATATATATATAGAGTAGGGATATATAGATATATAGATAAATAGATATATATATATATAGAGATATATATATATATATATATATATATATATATATATATATATATAATATCTATATATATATATGTATATATATATATATATAAATATATGTATATATATATATATATATATCGACGTTACACTACATGCGTGCATGATCTGGTGTGCGCATTTAGATTACACAAAAGCTACACTCCAATTTCAGCCCTGTATCGCACACGGCTTATTAGAGTTCCCGTGGCTAGCCTTCTCGCAATCTATAAAACCATACTCCTGCCAGTCTTTCTTTACGGTATTTTTATATGGGAAAGTAGGTTTGAGGTTGTTTTCAGTCGGGCTCAAATAATGCAAAACGCTCTGCCAGTGATTACTTTGAGATCCACAATCTTCTCCTGGTCGACTCGCTCCACCTGCTGAAGGTTGCCATGCTGAGCTTTAAAATCACTCTAAGTATTTTATTCCCTATGGTGTTTTTAATTTATCTTGCTCTCCTGATTCGTAAAACCTCAAGACGCGCCACAATATTTATAGGGCCTTTACTCATTGTCACATATCGAGTCAACACGCCTTTGCTTCTCGTGTGCCCAATACGTGGGGTAATTTACAGCATTTGTTGACTTTAAAACCGCCTTTGACTGCGTACCCAGGGATCGCCTTTGCAAGTCATTCACAGCAGATACGCAATTACGGGCCCGATGTACAACTTCTTGCATGACATGTTAGCTTATAACCACATCTTTATTAAAAACGGCTACCATTACGTCAGGGACCCAATTATACAGAGATCTGGTGTCGCCCAGGGAGACTCTATAAGTCCGTTCCTATTCATCCTATACGTGGCAGGTCTGACGGAAATTCTACGAAAAGTAAAAGCACCACATGCATTCTATGCTGATGACCTGGTCGTTCTCGCAAAATCCCAAGACCACTTACAGTTTTACCTCAGCGAATCGGCAAAGTGGTGCAATGAGAATAGACTGACAATAAATATAAACAAGACAAAGGTCCTACGTTGCAGTTGCGGAGGAGCATATGCCACCGCAGATCGCCGTATAAAGATAAACGGCGCCCCTGTAGAGTTAGTAAGTTACTTCCCACACTTGGGAGTGACGCTAACTTCAAGACTCTCGTTTGGAAGGCACATAGAAGAAAAACGGGCCAAAGCAACGGCAGCTATGATGCTTATTGGAGAACTTCGTAACACTAACCTAAAAATTGCCGTCAACCTTTTTAGAATAAAAATTGCACTAATACCGATATAGCTTACAAGTGATTGCGCCTCACCTTAAGCTGACAGACCTCAAAAACATCGACCAGTTAAGAACTGGTTTATACAAGGTGCACTTGGATTACCTAAGAATGCATCGGCGACACAGCGTTAGAACTGTGTCGAGAGAGAACCTTTACGGAGGACCTCATATCTGACGGAATACCATTCAGTGCAGATGCCTTGGGCCAATACCTAGTGTTTAAAGAAGAAAGGAATATTAATTTTGTAATACAGAACTCTACAGAGGGACCAGCGTTCGCCACCGATAAGTGGAAAGAGGCTCTACAAACAAATCGGACACTGTTGTGTAGGATAACCTGGCATGGTTATCACCATTATATATGTCTGAAAGGAGCGTGTTATGAAATTGACGAATGTGTGTGCAAATTTTGTGGAGTATGTAACATCAACCGCTACCACTTGACCCGATGCGCGTCAATTGACACACAATCACTGCAGGAACGTGTGAAATACCTGCTTAGTTGTAACAGTGAATTATAAGACATGCAAACCACTTGTAACTACCAATGATACGGTGAATAAACTGAATTGATATATATATATATATATATATATATATATATTTTTTTTTTTTTTTATAGAGGTAACTGGTAAAATGCGTTATGCACACCGGGCGACGTTGTTAAAGCCTCGGTAGTGTGGGACTCGCACCCACTAAAATCCAGTCGTCCTCTTTGCCCCTTGACGGGGGGTGGCCGCAGTACTGTCTTCTCGAGATTACTTCGCCTGGCCACTCTTCTTGCCATTTAGGCTGCTCGGCTTTGTGCGGCGGTTATTTTCGCCTCAGAGATACCTTGTGCGAATCTTCTTACTAGAATCCAGGATTTGTGATCTTTGAGGAGCGCCTCTACAAGGGCCTGGCATGTCAGGGGGTTCTGCAGTCCTAGGTTCCGGGACAATAGCTCTCGCTCAGTGTCGAAGAAGGAGCACCGCTCATAGCAGTGCCTAACATCATCCGGCTCCCCCGAGTTGCACATGCGGCATACAGGGGAGTCAGTTTTACCGATGCGGTGTAGGTACTGCTGAAAACAGGCACCATGGCCTGTTAACAGTTGCGCGAGTGGGTAGGTAAGCGAGCCGTGTTTGAGGCTGTACCATTTTTTAAGATCAGGAAGTATTGATCTTGTCCAATATCCAGGATGGCCCGGCTGGATTGCTTCCCATTGCTGGCTCCATTCGCTTAGTGTGTCGGTTCTGCTGACTAGTGTGCCCTCCGTCAGAACGTTGGTTACAGGGCTTCTTGATGCCAATTCTTTTACTCTCAAGTCCCAGGGAATTTGTCTGGAGAGTACTTGTACAGCTGCTGTGGAGGCCGTGCGACTTGCTCGTGTTAGGTTAAGCGCCATAGGTCTTTGGGTCTTGTTGAGGAGGCGACGTGTTGTAGCTCTTGTAGTAGTGCGCTTCCATAAGGGTGCGGCGTATAGCATGATGCTGTCTATTACTGATGCTAAGAGTCGGCGCCGAGAGTCGCTTGCCCCTCTGGTCCGTGGGAGGATTTTCCGTAACTCTGCTGAGGCTTTGGCTGCTTTTTTAGCTGCATAGCGCACATGAGGTGTTCCTGTGAGAGCTCTATCCAGGATCACGCCCAGGTACTTGACCACGGGCGTGGGTGTTATTGGATGGATATATATATATATATATATATATATATATATATATATATATATATATATATATATATATATATATATATATATATATATATATAATTTACCACAAAACATCCGCCGCATCACTTTCCTGGATCACTTTATACGGGAGGTCTAAAAATGGTTACACACCAACAGGTTTAGTTATATGGTTGAGGCACACGTGCTATATGTGTTGTGTGCTATGAAGTGTGATACTCCTTGACCAAAAGTTTCTTTTTACGGCTGTTCATGACAGTTACAAAGCCTTTATTATTATTATCATCGTATTATGCAGTACCCAAAGGCACTATAATAATAACTACTGTAAAAATCCCAAATCTTGAAAAAAATACTGTGCATATATATATATATATATATATATATATATATATATATACACAATCGTTAAACCCTCGGCGTCGCGTGCACTTTTAAGTTTTTTTTTTCGCCCCCATCAACGTCATTCTACTCGTCACAACAATCTCCACCGTCTCATTACAACCATCGCCATCATCCTCATTGTGTTGAGAGGTCGGTTCAACCATCGACAGACTCGTCGTCAATTCCCTTTGTCCTAGGTTCGCAACAGAAGCCTTGCTTCAACGACTTCCGCCATCTACTTTCCAACTACTTTCACCTGGACTGTTTCTGCTGCTGAAACTGGTGCTGCTGCTGCTTGCCATTTGTTGTCGTTGCTGTTGTTGCTACTGCTGTTGTCTCCAGTGCATCTTCTTCTTTAGCTACTCGTGCAGTTGCACGGCCGAATTGCACGCTGAAGAGCAATCCAAAAAAACCAAAATATATCTCTTCAGCAGCTTGAGATAACTACTCTGCCCTCACCTAGCTCGACCGCAGCCTACCAGAACCATGCCCCCCCCCCCCCGCAGCATCGGGTCCGACTCAGGTTAGGTCTACTTGGTCTCTGCTCAAAGCCGCTGTTGTTGCCAGATTGGCCCTTGCGGCATGCGTCGACTTCGAATACGGGTCCGACTTCAACGTAGTAGTCTTCGTCAACCAGCACATGCAACCAGACCAAGAACGAGATGCAGGATGTTGTATGAACGTAGAGCAGCTGCAGTCATTCTGTATGCGCAGGACCTCTACCTATCAAGGGCAAAAGTCTGCAATAGCCAACAGTGACGACGCCATTGCCATGTGTGTGTCCATCTACTGGTCTGTGTGTCATTCGCTATCCCGATACTACCGAGACTAGACTAGAGTATATTACAAGTATGCCTGTCCGCGCAACGTTACAGCGTTCGCACTGCCCCGCGTCCCAACAACCCCCGGTGAGCGGTCGAAGCCACCAATTCGTTCGCCGTTGCGTGCCGCCTTGCGTTACGTCTTTAACGGGGTTGCTGTGTTGTCGTCCACATCTTATTCGCTTGCATTCACATATTTTCTACACAGTTATGTCCGGCCAGTGATATCGATATAACAAACATTAGAAATTCCACTCTCACTTTTAAACAAAACATCCCTCCAACACCTTGTTATTGAAATTTATCGACGAGTTCGACCTCGAGAATAAGTACGGAGTGCTCACACAACGAATGCAAAATGAGTCAACAGTGCGCTATTCGTGCAATCATAACGTTATTAACATAAATCAAAATGTTTAAAATGTAATAGACATTTTTTAACACTGGTTATAAAATATCATGATTATAACTTATCATAGATCTGACACTGTTTTTAATTTTATTATTTGTTTATAACTATATAGTAACTGTCAAATCTTCTGCGTCATGCAGCTTGTGCGCTAAGCCCGAACAGAAGAGATTCGATGCCGTCACATAGTGTCAGCCAGACGTTCAGTAGTGGAAGCGCAATAGAACAACGCGTACACAGATGGCGAACTGGGACCGCATCTCCGAGCGGACCTCTGCAATCGCAAACTCAAACGCCATCGCCTCCCAGGATCCATCACCTTCAAGCCGGAGTCACCAGCCCCACGTTTCCGTGGGGCTGTTGTTCCTGCGCGGGTCTTTATATATATATATATATATATATCTAACTAAAATAAATATATACTAACAGAGATACTCTTCATATGCACACTCTTGGCATTCTTTCACACTCGTCCAGCATGGGGCAGCATGTGACTCACAACCTAGTAAACAATGGTACACAATTCGCCTTATTTTCAAACATCGGGCGGCCAGACTTGAAATCGCATCGTCCGACGCGGGCGGGTCCGACGATCTAATCCCATTCTCGGCTTCGATGCGCTGTGTCGGTCCGGTGTTGCTAATATCAAATACGCCGCTGCTTGCATGTCTGATTGATAGGCCATATGCTCATAGGCAGGCCGCGTATATGTATATAAAGTCAGGTCTTAAGATCAGTGTCGATGGGCTGCTCAATTGAATAAACCAGAGTAGAAATATATTTTGCCGGCAGGTTTTCTCTCTCTTATGTGCTTGTTACAGAAACAGGGTCTAGCATGGCATTATTCAATCATACTCTTTGTTTCTACCGGGACACGTGTTTTACTGATAACCGATGGACTAGCTTCACATTAAACTAAGTCATTCCGAGCCAATACAAGACGGTTGAGGAGATGCCTGTTTTAGCTCACAGAGAAACAAGCGACTAGAACTAGTACGGGACGCGGTAAGCATGGGTGAAATCTTAAATAAACGGTCATTCTACAGCAAGCGTGCCGCTATAAAACACGGTTGAAATGAAAAGACTTGCGACAGCTGACCGAGTCGTATGTCATAGAGCTTATCACAAAATAACAATTACCAGCATGTAAAACTAGGGTACTAGGTGTAAAGACTGGAAACAACTACGAGCTGCATTAGAGTTGAGGATTAACATTATCAATAACTGACATCACAATTCACGGTAAATACATTAAGCATCTACTAATGTAGCGATTACATAAAAACTGTATAGGCCTATATATATATATATATATATATATATATATGCATATAGAGATAGTATATATATATACATATATATATATATATAGATATATATTTATATATAGATATATATATATATATATATATATATATATATATATATATATATATATATATATATATATACATATATATATATATATATTTATATATATATATATATATATATGTGCATATGCATAATAATATTATAATAATAAATTGATTCAAAAATTCAAAAACATTATTAATTGGTCACTAAGATCATTGATGACTCTTCACCTTTTGCACAGCCTTTTCCACCGATATTTTCCTTCGTAGTAAGATAGAGGAGGAAACATCGTTATAACTTCCCTACCAGTGATGCAAATGGTAACTGTCACACAGGAACTTGGCTGTGCGGCCAACGTTGAAAGTGCTTACATAAATGCTTGTGTAAAATCCAAACGAAGCTGCTTTTGGAGTGCCACCAACGAACTGACTTGAAATTTGCCAGCTGACATCAGAAATACTACAGCCATCTACCCAGTTTTTTTGTACCACATTTTATATGAACTAGGTGCTAAGCGCTCTTCTTACTATGGCTTTGAGTTCGGTAATACGGTTAATGTTTGGTTATTCATAGAGTTTGTTATCATAATTTCGAGTGCAAATTTCGTAGTTTTGTAAGCGTCAAAAAGATGTTGGGTCACATGCTCTCTCAGAGGGTCGCGATCAAGTTGAGTCCTAGCAGTGGTATCTGCCACCATAGTTGTCTTTTTAGTTCAATCTTAGCATCCTCGTCAATAAGTAATTCCGCCAGAAAGCCAAATTGATTCAGGGATATAGCGTAGCACACTTCAGCTAAAGCCGTGGCTCTTCATATTCCAAGACCTCTATTCCTGGTGGGAAGGCAAGCTCTCTCCCACATGTTTCCTTCGAAGTTAATGTTTAGTATCTCGCTTAGAATGTCTCTGTTGGTCTCATTGTAGGCTGCAAGACTTTCAATACATTTGAGAGTCTTACATGTTCGTAGCATGTAGGCAAAACATCTACGTGAACCAAAGCTGTGACTCAAGAGATCTGCAAAATGGGATAGATCCTTTTGAAAATCTCCCGATCCGAACCTAGTACCACAAGCAGCAGCAGCAGCAGCAACAACAGTAACATTACAGCCCTTGTCGTGTGTGAGATTCCGTGGTTCATCTCGCTGGTCCGCTCTTGTCTGCCTCGATGATCCGGATGAAGACTGTTGTCTTCAATCAACCAGCCCAGCCGAACCTAGCCAGCTAGCCATCATCAGAAACTGCTGCCGCTGCTGCTGCTGACTGAAGTCGTACTCTAGCCTCAACCGCTGCAGAGAAGGAGCAACGCGGCAGATAGACGCCGGTACATTTGTGCAGTGAGGAGTAGGAACACATGAAGTCTTGA
This sequence comes from Dermanyssus gallinae, assembly GCA_003439945.1. Classification (NCBI taxonomy): domain Eukaryota; kingdom Metazoa; phylum Arthropoda; class Arachnida; order Mesostigmata; family Dermanyssidae; genus Dermanyssus; species Dermanyssus gallinae. Next base: position 25,415 of record QVRM01004259.1, read on the forward strand.
TGCCCAGACAGACATCTGCTGCGAGAAGACTTAGTCGAATATTTGTGTTGTCTTTTCTCGTTTGTTTGTTGTTGACTCGTCGTAGTCGACGTAGAGAGGTGGTGATGTCCGAAGTAGTAGTGAGGTGGTTGGTAGTGAGGCGTAGTGAGGTAGGTGATCTTCTCACACAAGCGACGAACGTTTCAAACCGAGTCAAGTCATCCATCGGGGCATCGGCGCGTCGCTCCAACTTCGTTTGCTGAAGTGTAGAACACGCGACGCGCAGGCGCGAACGTCCTCTCATCCTCATCATAGTCATCACCACCATTGCCACAATCATTATAATCATAATCATCATGAATTTGCCTCCCCGTCCAACCTCACGAGTTGCGACGGCCACTGTATGTATTGGGGCGCCACTTACAGCCTGTTGCATACCATCTGTCTGTCTGTCTGTATGTCTGTCTGTATGTCCGCCTATCTGTCCTCTGTCGTTCTGGCTGGTTGGTTTAAGACAATAACTTGGTATTGGATGGACCTCCCGTATATGCTCGCATCTCACACTAGCTGCCACCTACCTATCACTACTAAATGTCTTAGTAGCAGACCTAGTAGTATTCGTGGTGTTTAATGCCACTATTTAGATCTGGCAATCAAGTCATCTTTGGACTGTGTCGTAGTAGTAGTAGTAGCAGTAGTAATAGTAGTGGACGTTAAATCTTGGCTCAGGGTCAGCCCGAAAACTTTACTTTAGTAGTCATAGTAGTAGATGGAGTCCGTGGCAGAGCGCTTTTAACGGATCTTGTAGGTCTCTCTCTCTCACATACACATTCCAAAGCATACGCGCACCCTCTCTCCCCCTCTCCTGGTAGTCTCCTTGTGTCGTTCTCCTGTCGATTCGACGCTAAGTGTTATTGGCGCTAAGCAAACACACAGCATCGACCATAGGCCGCCCCGCCCGCCTCGATCAGGATCCGCGCGAAGCTCGCGCCAGCACGAGGAACACGGAACAGCCTACAGAGCAACAGCGACAATCGCCGCAACCACAGCAACAGCCCCAGCAGCTGAAGGCGAAACACGCCGCTCGACGACAGACGAAACGAGAGAAAGTTGAGGTTCAATTGAGCCAATCTCAGGCACACGTTGCCGCCACAGCCATAAGCCGCCCGAGTCCAATCGAGATGAATCGAGTCAATCTTATCCGACCGACCGACCACATTTGTTCCTACGGCAGCAGGACCGGGCCAGTGGGTCATTGCTTAAATGAATTTGCCGCCGCGTCGCCAGGCCAGAGAAACGACAAAAAACACCACTGAGCCTAGTTACCTCAGTTTTGTTCGTTTTCGCATTATTTGTGTGTGTGTTTTTTTTCTTGGTTTTGCTTCTTTTTCCGTCGTTTTCTTTTCTTCGTACGTGTACGAACTACCTCGTGTCTACGATGTCGGACTAAATTTTGTTTTGATCGAGTAGGATCACTAGTGGTGGTGGTTGTGGTGGTGGTGATGATGTCGCCGTTTGGCGATCTACAACGTATCCTGTCGACGCTCATGTGGCTCACAGGGAAAGTGTCAGAAAGAGATGAGAAGAAAGAGGGCGAACGTGACAACAGTGATGCAGTCGAGTCAAGGGGAACATTGGGGGAACAATTAGAACACGAGAAGAATGCACATGAGGAAGTCACACAGAAAACACAAAATGGAAAAGAAGCAGAAAAAGAAGAAGCAGACGAAGAAGAAGAAGAAGAAAAAGAAGAAGGAGAAAAAGAAAAGTAAAGACGAAGAAGAAGAAAAGTTAAAAAGAGCAGAAAAACACCGATTCGACGCAACGGCGGTATTGACTTTTCTCTCTCTCTGCAGAAATCTTAAGCGCATTACATGAACAGTACATATATGTATATGTGTATCGTTGAAAACTTAGATTGTGTACATAAGGGAAAGGCAAAGGAAAACTCGTGGACGCTTATTTAGACAGACGCAGTAGCAGCAGCAGCAACAGCAACGGTTTAGCGTTTGCACAACACAACACACTATGCTAGCGAACAGTTTCGATGGATTTTCGATCTTTCTGCTAGTGGTTCGCCTACGCAGTGGTTGTGTTTCGACAGGGCTAGACAGCCAATATTGACGGTGATGGCTAACACCGTCGCGTGGCTGTCGAAGTTCTGTCGAACGGCGGAACCCGACGAAGAGCTCGAGGATTCGCCGAAGTCACCAGGGTCACCAGCACCACGACCACGAGAGGCAAAACCAGACATCCATTCCTCTGCGGGTAAGCAATCGTGGAGAGCTTCGTTCGCGCGCTGTTCCAGGAAGAGCGGTAGCAAAATCGTGTGTGTCTGCTTCGTATCGACGCGTTGTCGAAGTGTACAATGGAGCTACCACACTTTTTACATTTTCTCATTACGATGCCAATTAACTGCTGCTACACCTGTTGATGTGTACTTTAGTTCGCTAAGATTGTATGCTGCTCAGACGTTCAGAACTCAAATGCATCGAGCGACAAACCAGCGACGAAAAGCCGCTTTAAAGTCACCACTATGACTACTAAAGAGTAAAGCTCTCTCAGCCAAAATTAAAAAATTAAAAAAATAGAAAAAGTCAGCCAGGATTTAACGTCCACGGGACTGCTTTTCGCAGTGCTTCATAGACGGACCCCCATAAATACAAATGTGCAACGGTGGGGCTCGAATCCGCGTACTTATGTGTCTCCTCCGGTTGCGAAGCGCAGACGAATGCACCACACCACCGGGTTCGACACCACTATTACTACTTTTTTTTAATATTAGGGTTTTATTTATATTCCAGCGGTACACTTTCGTTTTATATCATTGACCACTATTACTACTACGACTACTAACTACTACTAGAAGTACTAAAACTATATATCGTATGTCTATAATAACGTTTTAATGACGAATTTATTATTTTTTACTACAGCCCTACTACGTCTATGACTACTGACTACTGATTCTACTAAATGAGTGCAAGCCTGACAGACTCTGTAAACCGTTCCGGGTTGGATTGGGTCAAGTTCTAGCCTAAAAGGAAAAAACGAAGACACCTACACAATATGCGGATCCGCACTGACTGTGTCACGACGTACTGCTGACCACCCGTTGCAAACAGGGGACAGCTTTTAGCGTATTTAATAGGCCTGTTGGTATACGTATATGTACGAATGCAAATGCAACCCACGTGGAAAGGCGTCGTGAAGGCTCTCTAATAATAATAATTGGATTATTATTATTAGAGAGAGATTAATATTAATATTACACAAATATTGTGTATAATAACAATATTTGTTTTCTCTGGATGATCATAGAGGACTTCCAGTATCAGCAGGCGTCCCAATCAAGACCTAATAGCGTCATCACTGCATGCTACGTTAGTAAAACAGAGGGCAGCCCTTAATTCCTTACCCGTTGTATTCTCGTCGTCTGAAGCTAAAGAGCGTGACACATCAGTTCGCTCGACTTGGATGGACCAGCTTTACAGCTGTACGCCTACAATAACCAATGCTTTAACAACAACACTTTGGCCTCTCTAACATGTCGTTGCGTATGCATCGTGTAGAAATGCGCTCGATTCAATGTATCGCGCATGCCGTGTGTCTTATAACATAACAAGAGCAGTAACAAAAATTGTTGTTGCTCAAGATCGCGCGCGCCAGCTTCATGCGAAATTCCAGTAGCGATCAGAGCAAGGCGAGTGGCTATCGGTCTTCATTAGGCTGACGAACGAGCTTCTTCACTTCGCTTCGCTAACAAGTTGCGATCGCCTCACAAGCTGGCGCTCCCGTGAAGAGCCAAAAGAAGGACCCACTTCGGTAGCCAGCCAAAGGAGGGAAGGGGAAATGAAGACCGCACCCAGACGAGATATTCGGCATTCGCTAAGCCGGCAACACAACTCGGTCGCTGTGTCCGCATCGATGGAGCAGACAACGTTTCTGCGACGATTCGCACACCGGGCATCGTCAATATGTAGCACGGCGGTCAGCAACGGACCAACAAGTCCAACATACAGAAGGGCAGAACTTTGTAGCCGGTTCCGTTTGTCTGTTGCGTACAGCTGTGAACAGAAGTAATTCGTTGTAGTAATTGTAGCACTAGTTGAAGTATTGTAAGGACTACGTGGGGGCATCTATATGTTTAGTTGCTTATATACCGTGGTTAGACATGTCAGCATGCACAACAGTAACAATGGCGACAACAGTCTCAAACAGCCGTTCCACTCCTCATGAGTGAAAAAAAAGTTAAGCTAGATTGAAATAGAGCTATGCTTTTTTTATAAAAGTTGTCCCTATCGTATCATTAGTTTTTGTCGTTCGCATCCACAGGCCCAGATCATCGTCTTAAGTGTGACCCAAGCAATCAAAACTATCCTAGAGAAATTAAACAAATCGGAACCAGAATGTAACAACTAATCGCTAAACTTTGTATCATGCTAACGTAATCATTTTCGTCTAAAATAAACTTCTTAGCAAGTAAAAGATTTGGATCATGTATATCTGTGGTGGATGGTTCACACCAGCAGCTCCTAGCCAGAGTTATCCTTGGCCATATTTAAAACTTGTAGGTAGAGTCATACATTTTATCAAACTATGCGCTACACTAAACTATAGATAGTCGATCAAACGATGAGCTCAGGAAAAATATGAATTACTGTAGTGTACGAGCGAGACTCTCAAGTATATGTGCGCATACGGATATTGCCCTGAAAAGTACATGCATTTACATAATACTGTATGTTTTAATGAAGACGCGTGATTATTAATATTTAGAACGTATATTCAGACTTTCACGTTAACATAAAGCCAAAATCTACGAAAAATGGCAAAAACGTTAGGTTATCCTGTCATTTTTGTTGGAGGAAGTGGTTTAAAACGGCTTGTCTCTGTATAAGTGTGTGTGTCTAACAGAATGGCATAAAATATAATGATGCAATATGATCTTTTCTGAAATAGATACCAATCATTGGTGGTTAAAAAGTGTTTCTTGCGTAGTACACTTAAGGCATTTTTTTGCGATATAAGAAAGGCGGTCATTATTAGTTGGTAAACTATAGATTTATTGGATAAGTTCCCATTTCCCATTAGTCCCGTTTAAATGGACAGAACACGGCTTATGAAAGCAGTCTCTCGTTTTGATCCTTACTTTTGCCGCACCGGACATGAATCATGCCAAGTAACCGCTCTGGCTGCTTGACACAATTCGATTCGAAACTTCAACGGTCAATTTTGTCACCGTCTTTATCGTCTCGATTGCTTTCAGACCTTGATTTAAAAGCAAGATATATATATATATATATATATAGACGAGATTTGCAACACAAATGTTACAAAAGGTTCCTCTAATTCAACCTTGTTACTCGTTCTTATCTATGCATGGATGTTTAAGGGTATCACAAGATATATATTGTTGCTGCTATGTTGTTGTGTTTGAGTCGTTTGATCCGCTGCTGTTATTGTAGTTGCTGTTTTTCTCTTTTCCGCTGCTTTCCTTCCTAGTGAAAGGAAAGACTCATCTTTATACTATGACCAGTAGCATTATTATCAGTTATTGTAGATCATTTGTATGTGTCGTAGTGGCTCTCTCCATCCTGCTGAGCACTGATGTCGCGACTGCCGTTATGCGGACTGCAAGTTCTACTCGGCTAGTTTATCTGTCTTCTCATTATGGGGAATGTTTGTTGTTCTTCAACGCTTTGTTCTGTTCTTCATACCCTTCAAGTAAGCCGACAACGACTGCAACAGTAACAACTATTAGACTGTATATTTGCCAACTATGTTTTCTTCAAGGAGGAGGAGTATTGCAGTTTCCTCTCCTTCATCCCATACGCACGATCTCACGATCGCAAGCTAAACACGAGCCCAAATGCATAGCTCAGAAAGAGACCGTCAAGTCACTTTTCTTCTGTAGGGTCACCACAACATAATACTGACGCACCCCGTAGAGAGAATTGATCATTTGACGTCATAACTATTTCCTACCCTTTTTTATGTAAATAAAGCGCGTATTTAATATAACTACAACATATTCAATATACCACCACCACCACCACCAACAACAGTAACAACAACGACAGCGATCAAGTCACGCTAATGACGACGAAACACACTCCAGCAGAACCGGCAGCAGATGCAACGGCGACAGTAGTAGCCCGCTCATCTATGATATATCTGCTGTTTGCTCTATATAGATATATATAGTTACAGATAGAGAAAATTGAAATAAGATTTGTTGAAATATAAAGTTTATATATATATATATATATAATTAAGTCACATTATAATTAAATCTTGAGAACTCCCTCACTAGACAAGGGCTTGTGAGGGAGCTACCGGCCGAGCTTGTCATCAAGGCATAGCCCCTCGCTATGCCCATTATTGCTGCCGCATTGCCACGCTGAACCGCCAGTGATCGCCGTTGAAGTAAATAGCCAAGAATCGCCTCTGTTCTCCCCTGTCGCCAGTTTAATTTTGCCAGTTTGCCAATCTTCTAGGGGAGCGACCATGCCCTGGGGGACAGGTCCTTCGAGTGTCTCGAAGACCAGCGGCACGAAAATAAATCCGTTGGCGAGCTACGGCATAGCTGTAAGCCTTGAGTCGTTTCACCCTTGCGTGCCATAGAGACAGCGACGAATGCACGAGCTTCCAGGTTCGAGGAGAGGTGCGAGGGTGTCGGTGATTGTCGCAGCGCCTTTGACCTCTCAAAAGGGATAGGCGTGAGACCGTCCGGTCTCTTTCTGTGGCTTCTTAGGATGCCGGCTGGCTCTCGGATGCACGCAATTAGAGCTCTCTTTTGTCGAGCCCGGTGGCGTGGTGTCTTAAGTCTGCGCCTCGCAACCGGAGGAGACACATAGGTGCGCAGGTTCAAGCCCCACCGTTGCACATTTGTGTTTATGGGGGTCCGTCTATGAAGCAATGTGAAAAAGAGTTCCGTGGACGTTAAATCTCGGCTGAGGGTCAGCCCAAAAACTTTACTTTACTTTATAGCTCTCTTTTACTTTGACGTTTGGACGAATTTACCATCTTTGCCTCTGCTGCAAGAGAGCCCGTGGGTCGGTCTCCCAGGTGTCCATCTGTGCTCTTGACGAACGTCGGTGCTCCTCGGTTAGTCTTGCTCCTAGCCTCAAACCAATGCACAGGCGAGAGCTTTCATGATCAAGTAAAATGCCAAGGTTTGAGGAGGGGATGTCTTGCTGGCTCTAAGCTGACATCCCGGACAACTGCACGCAATCGGGCTTTGTCTGTCGTAGTTATATATAGGGTCTTCCATAACCGCATGGACTTATTTTACGGTTTACTAGTCCCCGCCAAGAAAACGACTTTCCCTATGAAAGGAGGGGGCGGTAACGTCTTGTTTAAAAGTGAGAATAAAAAATAGCTATTCTGTTTTTTTCTTCTATATAGTTGTCCATCTACAATCTACGTTTGTGAGAATACCAACGCATAAAGGTATAATCTGAATGACACCGGACGCAAGCAAGAGAGAGGCAAATAGCGGGATTAATTAACCAAAAATGCACGCCCAAAAAACTCTTCTCAGGCAACATCAAATTTAATGCCCACAAATTCCGTACCAAATTCCGTACCGCGCTACGTTGCACAACGATCACTTTGGCATCAATGTTATAGCAATACGAGCCGCGATAGCGGAGTAACTAATATTTTGTTGGCGGGCAAGCACTCACTCTCGCACACTTTGTGCTCCTATGTCGGACAGCAACCCAAATGTCACGGATCTTAGTAATATCACACTTACTCCGAAACAAGACTTCTCAGAGATCATGCTCCATTGGAAAAAAAACATATTTACTTTAACGAGCTCTACAGTTTTCTATATTGCTGTTGAAATCTTTCTGGCATCCCTGTATATGCACACATTCTTGTACATACATCTCATAAATATGCATATTTTCATGTGGCATCTTTTACATGGCAGGCTGTTGTCAAATTGTACGTTCGTTCGTCTACTGAAACGATGAAGATTGTCCATGCAGTCGAGAAGGGAACTTTGCGAGGACCTATCAGTTTCATCCAGACGTTTACATATAAATATATATGATATATATATATGATATATATATATATATATATATATATATATATATATATACATAGAGGGTATTACAGGAATATTTGATCAACGATATATGGAATTGTAGAGCTCGTTAAGGCAAATATTTTTCCAATGGAACATGGTCTCTAAGAGACCCTGTTTCGGAATGAGAGTTAAATTACTACAATTTGTGACATTGGTGTTTTTGCCCGACACAGGAGCATAGAATGCGCTGTTGCGAGACAACCAGTCCTCCTATACAGAACTAAACACACCGCCGTGTTCAGTAGCAGAAGATGCTACATGGTCGCTTTGAAGAGAATTCGCCAAAATGAAGTTATTTTATTAACCTTCACGCCCAATACCTCAAAATCATTACCTTACGACCACTTACAGCGCTCTAAACTAACATATTCAGGCAAATGCGTATTTCATGACGATCATTTTGGTACCACTTATGGCAATGCGAGCTGTGGTTGCGGAGTAATTACGATTTTTTGGTGGGATGTCCAGATTAAGTGCATGTAAAATGACTGTGTGGCGACGTTCACTACCGCCGACGTGTCGCGTATATATATATATATATATATATATGATATATATATATATATATATATATCATACTTTATCATACATATATATATATATATATATATATGATATATATATATATAAATATAAAGGCATGTATTCATCTACGTACAGACATACAAGTACAAGTACGATACGGACGGATTTGTTTGCCTAGTTTTGTAACCGGGCGCAAACTTAATAACGCCTTAAAGCCAGGCGTACTTACTCGTGGTGGATTGAGCTAGCGCTGTTGCACAACGCGTCATTGTCGTCTGGTCGACCTACTGCATTCGATTACACAAGCATGTTCACAACAACCAATTCGATTTCAACAGCTATGCTGTGGCCACCGCCAAGTAATTGTGTTGATGCAAAATCAACAGTACATCACAGATAAACCGTCACCATAACGTGAGTGCGACACCAACGTGTCTCGCAACAAGCGCGTCAATGCGACACGATTTCTAGGGGTGCCGATACACTCTCTTGATATTCGCTATTCAATAACCTACGATCTCGACGCTACATTACCCCGGAAGCAGTGGCTTCGTATATTCACATATCAGGACTGCCCTTGGGGTATGGTTAAGTGGGCGCACACACACAGCCTGATGACGCCTATTATATATGAATATAAATATATATATATATATATGAATATATATATATATATATATATATATATATATATATATATATATATATATATATATATATATATATATATATATATATATGAATATATATATATATATATATAAATAACGCTAATGCCCCCCCGTTCGCAGGACTCCAAGAATACCAAGTGAATCGGCCGAATTATATCACATGCCACTTTATGCTAGGTGTCTCGTTGTGACTTTTTGTTAGGGTTTGTTTGTCTATATGACCACTAATGTAATAGGTTGTCTATTGCCTTATTGATCAAATGCATCGAATGGACGAACGCCGCTATATTCATATCAAAATAGATAAGTATGTAACATTTTATTTGAACCCGTGACCGAACTTCTACAAAGGCGACCAAGCCAGACGTCAAAATCCGAGCTAGCTATCCAAGTGCGAGTTGTGTTGCATTTAGCAATGTGCGATATTAATAATTAATAATAATAACAATAATATTAATAATATTTAAAATGATTACTATAATAAACTTATCTCTTTTTCTTCATCACTTGTTAGGATTAAACGGTATGCCTTGGCAATATTCTGACTGCTTGATTTGTTTTACAGTTACAATTGTATTTAAGGGATTGCGTCTGCAAGGATATTAATCAGTTTAGAGGGGAGACCCATGGCTAAAAGGTAGCCCAACAAGATATTGCCAAACGTAAAAAGTGCAGGAAGTTCCAGTCTGTAGTCCAGGGAGTAATCTAACTTTTTATAACCCACGTGCTATTATGAGCGCGACTATTTGTCCCGGAAAACTCGACAACCAAGGGTGACGACAAGAACTTGACTTCGAGCGTCCGTTTTCGTTCCGGCGGACGCCTGTTTGATGTATCTTTTTAATGTTTTTAGCATGTATTGTTTGAGAACTCTGGTCGAAAGATATCTAAGATACATACAAACAATTGCTCGTGGTCGGCCAGTTTAAGCGTGCAACTTCCCACTATGGCTGGCAGTGCGGTAGCGAACCTTGCTGAGAGCATGAGAGCATGACTGTTTCTCGGCATAGTTACGCTGCGTTCTCGAGATTTCGAGTATCGTACACGAGTGCAACTGCTCCAATTGCGCAGTGATGCATGTCTAGGTGAAGTCTACTGAGTCGCGGAGCCAGAACTTAACGATGGACATCACCAATAAGTACACTTTGCCCTAAGGCGTTGAGTTTGCTCATTGGCATTGGAGGCAAACGAATGCATAGTTTATATACCTCAAAGGCGGATATGCATTTCAATATCTACTACTGCTACTTCTACTTTTTCTACTACTACTACTACTGCTACTTTATCTACTACTAAAGCAAAGTTTTCGGGCTGACCCTCAGCCAAGATTTAACGTCAACGCAACTGTTTTTCACACTGCTACATAGGAATGCTGCACGTACTCCATAAATACAAATGTGCAACGGTGGGGCTCAAACCTTTTTCGCGCACCTATGTGTCTCCTCCAGTTGCGAGGCGCAGACTTAAGCTACGACGCCACTGGGCTCGACACTTCATCTACTACTACTACTACTCCCACGAATTTGATACGAAGTCACGAAGGGCAGTAACGTGAACGTCTACCAATTCCAGCCTCAATATGAGTCGCTCGGCCATAGGTCCCACCACAATGCGACAAACTCGACACAACTCAACACCTATCTATCTAATGACGGTAACAATAATGACTATACACATCTCGGGAATAGGAGTCACACAGGAGTCACACCAGTATCTAGTCGTGATGTGTGTAGTCGCTGTTGTTGTTGCTGTTGTTGTTGTTGTAGAGGGGTCTGTCTTGGTCTAACAACGTCCGAGGCGAGCAAGGACGGTCGTTACGTTCAATGATACCACACTAAAATGTGGTACCTGACAAGTACCACTGGGAGTCTAGTGTAGCGTGATCGACTAACAGCGGTGGTGGTTTGCAGCATCCGGACCCGAGCGAGAGGTCAGCGGACCAGCTAACTTGCAGTGACGCGGCGCGATGCTTGAGCTGGATCGAGGGTTGGTCTGTGTGTCTATGGCGTTGCGGTGTTCTGAGGTTGAAATGCGCTACGTCCCGATGGGAAACGAGAGGTGTCGGGCACTCATCCACGGCACCCACGACGTGACCTCCGTCGCCTTATTGCCGAGGTCGAGGGCAAAGCGAGACGCCGTCCATGATCGCGCTTGCGAGTCGAACAGCGGGGCAGAATGGGTGGAAGGGAAATTAGGGCGGGGGGTGGGGGAGGAGGCAAGAAAACGTTTTCAAGCGCACCACTGGCGAAGGCAGTCAAATAGGAAAATGGTCCTGCCTATTCCTTGCTAGTAGCCGACACGAAAAATCATCTGACAAGCTGCGGCCGCTGTTGAGCCAGTGATCGCGTTGTTTTGAGGCAAACTAAACATCTGGTGGGGAGGGTGGGCAGACTAACAAATCAGAAATGAAATGCTGCAGTATCTGTATAGAGTAAGCTAACTTAAATAAGCAGAATTACTAATTGCCTTTCATTCTTTGCTTCAAGAAGGGCTTGCCGCAATGCCGCAGTGCCAAAGCGGTGTTCAGGTCTCAGAGGCAGTTGAAGTTGGCCAACGATATTTTGTGTTGGCTGTTTCTCTTGCTCTATCTATCTATATATATATATATATATATATATATATATATATATATATATATATAATATATATATATATATATATATACGTCTTTGCCCGAGCCGTACAGACGTGCCTAACAAACCGCCGGCAAGAATCGCCCCAGTATTGGCTGGAAGGCTAAGGTCACACACGATAGTGTACCCAGCAGCATGCCGAGTATATGAATGCATCACCTCAAACCATTGCCTATATGGCTAGCCGGTCGGCAGTCGGATGAGAAATTTAGAAAGAGAGAGAGAGAGAGGGGGAGAAAGAGAGGGACAACTTCAACGTTAAAAGTCGCAAAGGCTTTTTTCTTCTCTTTTTTTCTATCTGGTTCTCTCGTTCGTGCCCTTCGAGGTAAGCGTCGTAAGACGTCGTCTGGAAAGTTTGAATGGTCACTTTCCGGAGACGACACTTGCTTTTTCAGTCAATTTTCCTTCTTCCGCTCTTCCTTCGTACGCGGCGGGAACGGTCGCTAGGCCGTTGAATCGCACACCGTTTTCCGCCTGTTTCCTAGAGAGCCGGACACGTGACGACTGAAGCCACAGTGAGGGCTCACGATGCGCCGCTGCCCATCGAGTGGGCGGTCACTGATGGGGGCGGCCCTGCATACGAACAGGCGTTCGCACGTGCTCAAATGCAATCTTACGACTGGTGCTAATACTGGTACATTACTACTGCCGTTACGGCTTCTACTCTCTGTGTGCATTCTTAGAAGCAGTCTCTTCATATACGAAAACGATGAAGCCTACAATAGCCGGCTAAGTATTTAAGGCATTTTGTGCATTGATCAGCATTGTTAGTCGTCATTTAGCGGCTCATTTGAATATGACGAAGCGCTTGAAGTCCAGAATCTTTTGTCTTACTCATTTTTTAGAACTTGTAGTTAGTTATTGTAGATTTATAGAAATTGTAGAAAGTTATTCTTGCTACAGTAATTACGAGTTGTCACGACCAGTTCTGCTACTGCCAGCACTGCGCGTCAAGAGGGTGAATGTTCTGAAATTTCACTTCAAGGTCATGCAAGAAGATGGCCACATTATGTCATAGTTCTTAATGCGAGTTACGCTAAAGGCAAAATTGCCAGACTGAAAGAACGTAGGCACTTGAATAATCTGTGTATGCAATACGGTTGCCTCTGCATCTGACGGTATAATGACCATAAAGCCAGTATTGGCGTACTTGTATATTCATTTTCTAGGAAAGAACGAGATTGTTGTAGATTCAACCCAGATACAGAGCCTAAAGTGAACCGTTTCTTTGGTAAATCATTACTTATTGCAGGGGGAATGTGTAAATTAAGAGGAAAAATCGCCACGTATCCAGATCATTTGCTTATCTGTAATCCCTGTCAATGCAAAGCCCGGTTTTCATATTGTCAGGCTAGACAAGTTAGTCTTACGAACCTATAAACCTACGCCGCAGGAAAACAGTGAGTAGAGGGTCCTACCAGAACTACTCTATGTTAGTTAGTAATTGTTGTGCGGTGGAAGGCCTATGCAAACTACTTTAAGCCATTTATAAAGGCGTGTGCTATCAACCCTGTCGCGTTCCATATGTGAGACCTCTGGGTGGCCGTTCAACGCCTTCGCAAGTAGACCGTTGGCCTCTCTCTTCATTTGCTCGTAGAAAGCGCACTTAAGCTTAGAGCCTGTATTTCAGTTAGGGGTGTAAAATAAGCTACTACGTTTCTTTTCTTTTTGGAATGGATTTTTAGCCCACTGGAGGGAGAATCGAGGATGCATGCTCACAAAGCACTCACAATTGTCACCAAACACTGCTCTCTTATGATTTGACGATAATCATGATTCCTATGCCTGTAACACGTTTTGCGTTAAACACCTGCTAATGCCCGACAATTATTTTAAAGTATATTATGTACTTCATATACATTTACGTGTAGCCTGTAAACACTATATGCAGATTTTAAGCCTAAAGATAAAATCGCGTAGTTTCCAAAAACAACTAAGATATTAAGCAAAAGCAAGCACAACCACATATGATCGGTGGTCACCTGATGCATATCGTTTTTGCGTATTTATGATTGTATTTACTTATTTATAAAATTTACCCAATTATGCAGATCTCAAATAAATCGCTTATGAACAAAATATGTGTCGTGCCGGCACCCACGAGTACTTGCACCAGCCATTACTTCTCCGCTTATCTACATGACGGCTCGTTATGCTCAGATTGAGCGAAACACCTCATCTTGGCCAAAGCGCTGGATGATTGCGCTCATCTTTTGTTTCACATTTTTTCACAAACTAAATGTTCGCTGTACTTTGTAAGTAGTTCATAGTATAGGATTGCATTAAATATTTAATTATGGCTCAAATATTCGTACTAAACGATACGTTCCAATGCCACACGTCCCACGAATAACATTGCAAATGCTTTGTCGTAGTATACAATCTATTTAGGCCCTGAAGCTCCGTAGCAGCAGACTAAAGCCTTACAAAATAAACATTTTCATTCAGTTTTACCATGCTATCCAATAATTAGGTTTGTGGACCTCACGGTAGGAAACACAGACATCCTTGCAAATGAATTACAATGTAGTAGGCAATACTCAGTTTACTGCTTAGTTTGGAAGACAGAAATACTTCATATGATTTCGATGGATTTCGCAACCTATGACGCCTACTTTTATTACCAATCCGTTTGCCAGTTCAGGCTTTTCTGCCGAGAGAAATGCCTTCGAAAATGGCGTTTGCTACACTGCGCTTTCGCCAAGTGTTGCCGACGCGTTTCGAGGTACGTCATACGCGCTCGTTACATTTTAAACTAATTTAGTACAGCACATCAAAAGTAGGAACTTAGATTACGGGCGACCATTTTTCACAGCCTTTTGAAAAGTGTTCGCTCTTTTGACACCCTGGTGCTTTCACTATTTACAGGCTTGTTTAAGCTCTGTTGAGCATGCGCGCACAATGAGAATTGGCTAAGCGTCTCTGCCTGGCCAAAGTGGGCACACTGTTTTTATAGAACTTGCCAGCCTCTCTCTCTTGTTGGCTGTCGCAGGTCGCAAATAGCTACGGCTGGCATGCTGTTCTACTATTGTATATGCCATAAACTGGCAATACCTCACACACGGTATCCGTAGGCGAGATATAACATTAGCTGTTGGGCGTGTCGGCTGATAGCCACTTAAAGCCGTTTGACCTAGGAACAAGTATCGCCAGACTACTAGTAGCAGACGCGGGGGTTGTCTGGCAATAGACTTACTCGGAAATAGACGTACAATGAAGGCGATTGACCTCTGCCGCCGAGAGACATGGCCGCCGGCGCTGTTAGGCTCTTCGCAATGCTTCATCAATGACTCAGAGGACGAGCGGCCGAAGTGAAGGGTCGAAATGGCTGGCGAAAGTAAAGCCAGCCTGCCAGCCTGCCTGCTTGCTGGCAGTTTTTCGGGGCT
Organism: Dermanyssus gallinae; assembly: GCA_003439945.1. Classification (NCBI taxonomy): domain Eukaryota; kingdom Metazoa; phylum Arthropoda; class Arachnida; order Mesostigmata; family Dermanyssidae; genus Dermanyssus; species Dermanyssus gallinae. The sequence goes on from QVRM01004259.1 coordinate 40,713, forward strand.
CTGGAGCACTTCGCGTCGAGGGATCAGCTTGAGCGCCTCAGCTGATATAAGCGACTTCGACTCCGTCGTCGTCGTTGTTGTAGCCGCCGTCATCGTTACCCCCATTTATCGAACGAGGTCGATCGTTAATGTGTTCGTTGACACAAAAGCATAGTTGGTAACGAAAATGTCACTTCACTTCCGAAGGGGGCGAGAGAGGGAGGAACTGCTACGCGAATAAAAGACGATAATAGTATTGGCGCTGACGACGTCTGCAGCTACGGGTACTTTTCGCGCGCTGCTTTGCCCCTCGAGTGCCAGCGAGTTAGACATTCGACGCGGATCCGAACGGGGGAACGAATGATGTATGGCCTGCATTAGTCGTTGGCACCTACCCCTCCCTCGTTCGATTGGGGCGCGTGGGGTACGTGTAATGGAAAGGGGGGAAGAGGCTCGTCGTTGTTGTCGACAACGACGACGACGGCGGCGGTGGAAGTGGCCGCGGGGGTGACGCTTAGTCCTGTGTTGTCTTGGCTTTAATCGTCCATACAGTCTACATAGAGCAGCAGCAACGGCAGCCATCGGTGGCGACGCACCAAGATCTACCTACGACGTCCTGCTGCATCCGTTCGCGCGTTCGAACAGCTTCTCTTTGTTCATTATGTGGCCATAGCCACAGCATTCGCGACCAGCAGCAGTAGAAGCAACAGCAACAGCAGCATCGATAATGCTGTTGGCTTGCCGGACGCGGCTAGTCTCTGCGCTCAGGCGCTCCGTGCGCGTGTCAGGACGCCCATTGACGGGTAGAGTGGACGCAGCGCGCGTGCACGAATCAGGGCTCGTGTGTTGTGCCTGTGTGGATATCGATTCGAGCGGGTTTCGTCTCGTGAAATTGGATATTATCACTGGGCAGTGTTGGGTCACGATCACTGATCGTTATACTTACTTACCGGTAAGCAGACATCGTGGGCCGGTAGAGTTTGTGGGCAAATCATCGTCGTCGACACATGTGGGCTAGTTAATGGAGGGTGATGTAGAACGGGTCATAGAAGAAGAGATCTTAGCAGGACGTAGACAAGTAGTTGTGCCTAAATTGGTTCTGAATCTGTTTGTTAGAGAGCAGGCAACAGAGATTGCACATTTGCGGCAGAATAGAACGGTCGGGTCAACTCAGCAGCAACAACAAGCACCGCAGCTCACATCTACCAAGCACCGTTGTGCACATATAAGTATATGTGCACACGCCTTGCAAAGGGTAGCACAAAGACGACGTTATAGGCTGCCGCCTTGCGCACGTTTATACATAATTATATTATTACTAATAATAATAAAATATTTTTGGAACAAGGGTTTATTTTATCAGCATGTACATGTATCACAATTACTAATATATTACTTATATAACATCTCCAATGCTGCTTATATTATTCTTATTGCTTGAATGTCGGTGACCACTCTACATCATCTTGGCGTGGCCGTTCTGCAGTTACAGTAAAACTCTCTGTCGGAGGAACGCGATCGATCTTGGCTTCGCTGTGGTCTCGAAGAGCTTCTTCCCAAGCTCTTTTGTCAGTTTGAGTACATCCTTGCCCCAAACGCCAGATGACTCGAAACCGAACGCCATTACAGCGTGGTCCCCAAGAAGATGCGCGTATAAGCGCCGTTTGTGCATCTCCCGTTGGTGTATAATGCGGCCGACACCTGCGTTGGCTAATGCACGATCGCCGGGGGCGTACGTGTCGGAGACGGTGACGTCCCACGCCAGCGGCCGATCATGGTCCCAGTCCCGGCTCCTAAGGCCATCCAGTCGACGCCTGTCGTCTCTCTGGAGTCCACCAGGCTCCAGCGTGACGCAGTAGCCGGCTTGTCTGAAAGCGTGCCCAAGGATGTCATTGACGGCATCGTGGCGGCCCTGCGTAAGCCCGCCCAGCTTAGTGCAGCTAAGCCGGTGCAGGCCGCGTTCATCCACCGTTCCACCACACGGACATTCCTCCCCCTCAAACATGGCAATTCCAAGTCTAGAGCCACTGGCGACACGGAACTGATCATCGGCCAGCTTACTGCCGACTGGCTCAGACGGAAACACGTCGAGCCACGCTCCGGCGGCGTCGGATGAAACCGCTTTCAGTCTAATTCCTGTCATTTTGCAGGCGACAGAACAATTCAGTGGGTAGCCTGAGTGCCCCCCCCCCCTTCTGCCTAGCGACCTGTTCCTCAGAAGGACGGCCAGACCGACGCGCGTCCCAGATCCGAACGGCGTCTTGTTGGTGCCTGATGAGTCCGCCGGTAGTAGCGGCCACAGCAGAGGCGCAGCTATGCGACGAGGTAAGGAAAGCGGGTAAGGGAAGGTCTGTGGCCGAGCGAATGCCCATTCCACACAGCCGGACCGATAGGTTTGCTTGCGTCCATGCCTTATCATCGAGCGTCAGGTCGAGAGTGTCTTCCAAGGCTCATCTCACCTGGTCGTCAAGGTCCAAAGTTTCTGACGGGTGAAAGAAGGCAAGTGAGGTCCGTAGTACATACAGGATCTTTTGCACTTCTATTGTGTGCCGAAGCAGAAAGTAGGCTTGATGTCTACCGAGAAGACCCAGCCTCTGGTAATGCCGGGGGAGTAGTTCTCCCTTCTCGGCCAGTACCAGGCCAATCATGTCGGGAAACACCTAATAATAATAAGACGGAGAAGACACAGAATACGCGTTTGCACTTCACAATTGTAACGTTTAAACAATGATAATAAATAATAGTAATAATAATGGAGTGCTTAAGCACGAAGCAGTCCTCGGAACCTACTTAATACGCATGATACCATAATCGCAAACCATCTATATTACGCCGTTCGACTACAAACCTCGGATAATCTCTCAAGCGACAACGTATCGGAGCCAGTAATTTGTGTCGAAACGAGTTACAAATAGTGGTGCTGACGAACGAAAGGTAGGCCCTGCAAAAACGTATAGCGCTGACTCTGTGCAGCCAGGCCTATAGGTGAGCATTTGATTCGAAGCCTAATATTACCAGCAAGACCCTGGAATCCAGATAATCGATGATATATATATATATATACATAATTCACATTTGGTTCAGGGAATATATATTTGGTTCAGGGGACATCGCGCTAGTCAAGTTTTTCATCCAGCGTGGTGTCCCGAATTTGACCTCTGTTGGTTATTGAATTTTCTTTTTAGTGATCCTCATTGAGAATAGAAAAGATAAACCATACCGCTGGGAGTTAGGGATCATGCTGTTGGGAAAGACTCAAGTCAGGGATAATACTGTCGGGATAACCCTTGATGTTTCAGCATGTTTGTTGATGTTACCGCTCTAAGCGCTCCTGATATAAAATAATGGCATGTGTATTCAGGTATACATGTCAAGAAGCAATATATATATATATATATACTGCGACAGAAACTGCTTTTGTTATTGTCGTTTTTGCTGTTGCGGGTGCTATTATTGTTAAGTTGAGTTTAGAGTTTCCACAAAATGATAGCAGCTACCTGTGCTGCTAATGATATTTTAATTTGCCATTATGCGATTGTGGTTAGAATTGATAATTGCTCCAACAGTACGCTGTATTTGTCTGTCGTTGTAGGGAGTTCTTTTTTTCGGGTGTAGATATTATTATTAATTTATTTATTTATCACCTTAGTTAGGTATATAGTCAAATATTATACATAAAAACACGGTCACTGAGCCAGCCTGGCCAGTGATTCAACTCTGGAGCACTCCCCCGCATAATATCTTCCACAAGCTCTCCCTAGGTTGCTCTTGATGTTGTTACCAGTGTTTGCCTATAACGTAGATGTTAGGAAAGGTAACGTTTGCTTTGACATTACTGTTTTAACTATATACGTAAACCATACCAGTAGATGTTATGTTTTCTTGTTTAAATGGTAGTGATATGTTGCTGCTATTATTGGCGTGTTTGTAACTTTTATTGTTATTGTTCCTGGACTTCTAATTCATTTTGTCGTTGCTGTTATTGTTGGAAACGTTGTTGTTGACTTTGTCGCTACCGTTATTGCTACACGACTTGTAACGGTGATAATTGTGGTTATCATTGTTGTTGTTGTTGTTGTCGTTGTCGTTGTTGTTGTTGTTGTTGTTGTTGTTGTTGTTGTTGTTGTTGTTGTTGTTGTTGTTGTTGTTGTTGTTGTTGTTGTTGTTGTTACTGTTGTTGTTGTTGTTGTTACTGTTGTTGTTATTGTTACTGTTGTTGTTGTACTGTTGTTGTTACTGTTGTTGTTATTGTTGTTGTTGCTGCTGCTGCCGTTGTTGTTGTTATTGTTGTTTTTGTAGTTGTTGCTGCTGCAGTTGTTTTTGCTACAGTTGTTGTTGTTGCTGCGGTTGTTGCTGTTGTGAGTCCTACTAATGTTGCTACGAACGCGGGTTTTATTGCCTTGATAGCTGCCATTAGTAGCGTTATTGTGGTGCATTGAAATTGTACGGGCGTTTGCACTGAAGTTGGCCCGCAACCTCGTGACGGTCTCGTGCCGTCACTCGGCCACGCCACTTTGCTACTTCGGCCACGGTAGTGCCACGGCCATCCCTCACTGAACTCATCTGGTCTGGTTGTCTTTCGTACGTTCTCGTGCCGCTTTCGTTTCGGCGAGAGCAACTCCTCAGCGACCGATTCTTTCGTTTGTGTGACGACATGCGACGCACCGGCATGCTGGCACGAGGCTGAAAGGCAACGTGAAGCTGCCAACACGCGCCGTGGGCCGTTTGTCCGTCTATCCGCTTGAACAGCCGCCTTCAGGCTTCAGGTGAAGTCAGACAGAGACAGGTCAGTGGTCGACCACTACTAAATCAATTGAAGAGAGAGGTCAACCATGCGTTGTCGGCGGATGCCTCGGCAGCTCGCTTTACGAGCACACGTATAGTCTGGTCCTCCTTGAGAGAGAGAGAAGACAAGAGCGGATATCGAGAGCGGGAGAGATGGTTAGAGAGGGAGAAAGATAGACGGAGGAAGAGAAAGCGTCGAAGCACTTCGATTTTGCCCCCCCCCCCCCCCCCGCATTCGACGACTCGATGGGGACGCTCGGGTGGGTGTTGAGGTTCAATTGGCATATGAGTAGATTGTTACGCTGAGCGCCGTCGGTAGTGAGTCGTTGCAATGGTGACTTACGTGAAGCCACCAAGCGAGGCTTCGTGGAAGTAGCAAGTGCCCATGGTTTTCCGTAGTTCCGTTTAGTCGGGATTTCCCGGCCGGCGGAGCCCCCTCCCCCCCCCCGCTCCCCACGTTGTATGTTCACCCGATGCATCGTCGTCTGAATTTCCTATGTTTACCACGAACGGCATCGCAATCGACAATAGCACCAACATCGCTGCAGCAATAGCAACAGGAAAGAACATTACATGTTGTGTTAGGCTCTCGAACCGTGCTTACCGGTATGCCATAAAATGCGTACAGATGCCTCAAGAGCGACGCTTTTTCATTCGAATGTTCACTGCTATCGCACTACGTCTTCTAATATATATATATATATATATATATATATATATATATATATAATTTTTTCACTCACGTGGGTCTGTGCGCTGTGCTATACTCGGAGCCTGCTGTGGCGTGTACGAGGCAGTCGGCTACTACGACTACCGACGGAAAAGCGACCCGGCGTGTAAGCAATTGGCTACTAAAGTGCTCGTAATCGTCTCTCTTCGTGAGTACCATCGTAATCAGAAGTCAACTGAGCTGCTCATCCGTAAGCTGCTGTTTCAGCGGCTGGAGCGTGAGGTCGCCCAGTACTTCAAAGCCGAGCTCTGCTTCCAAATCTCGGTCGTGATGGTACTGCGCGTCCGAAACCTATCTGGTTGGTCTCTTTGAGAAGTCCAACCTGGGTTATTCATTTCATCTATTTGCTATTCACGCTAAACGCGCCGCCATCATGCCGAAGTACATTCACCTCGCACGTCGACTCCACGATGAACGCGTCCAAGCAGCTCCAACAACATACCAACAAATGGACTCTTAGTGTCCGACGATAATAACGTACGCCATGTACTGAGTGTGGCAGTATGTGCATACTCCGTTTAGGGTGTGGTTGAACTTAATGGAATAATATACACAGATGTGGCTAGTCGGTTACTATTACTTCACAAAATGTGCAATTGCAAGGGAACGAAATTGTTGCTAGGGTAACAACACGGGTTGGCATGGTCGGAAGAAACAGGCTGTACACCAGCCGTTAACGTCCTAGGTACTTGACATATTGTTGTTGTTGTAAATATTGGCGTACTAAATGTAAGCTCGTATGCAAGCAAACTATGTTCAAATATATTAAGGGCTTATTTGGTATATCCAAGTGGTTTAGTGTATTCAACAAGTACAGATATTCCCGAGCCAAGTTTGATCAGTTAATAGGTGGTGCTTCAATAGGTGTGTCTATATGTAATTGTAAATCCAGGACGATTCTTCTCAAGGCGTATTTGCCGTCGCGCTGCCGATTACGGGCCGATCCAGGGCTAAACGACCGACCCACGGCGACGCTTCGTGTCGTAGCCGCGATGCCTTACTGACCCACCGCAGAATTCACTTATTCAATTTCTGCTATCTTTTTGCGGCTTTCTTCGCTGTCGGTACGCTTATTCTCCGACACGCTCGGAGCAGCTTTAGCCACGACAACACGATAACGACTACAGCACCAACAATAACAACGACAGTAAGAACTATAGCTAGAAAAACGTCAACAACATCAGCAACAACAACAACAACATAAATAACAACAATAACGATTGCAAAGTCGCCGACGGACACACCCGCCAGTACTAGCCCGCTACGAGATCGAAAGCTACAAAAGCGACAGCCATGATGACAACAACAATGACTGCGACAATCTAATCGCATTAAACTTCGACACTTTTAGCCGTGTCACCTTCTTCAAACAGCAGACTTACGAGGGACATGCACACGAACACCCATTATACCATTATACTATTATCATAGCCAACGCGTCCGCAATGCACACCGAGCGACCAAAAATACAAATAGGTGTATTCATTCGTTCAACAACAATAAGACAGCCGTAGGCAGATATACATGAAAGTGCCATCTAAAAGCAAGTACTTTGATCGGAGGCAGGGCGCCAGGCAGACGCCAAGCGAGCGTCAAATGTTCTACCATGTGAAGTAGCCCACCTGACGGACCCACTCGACTTCTTCGAGCTCACCTCAGTTCACCTCAATCGCGTTACTGAAGGCTGATCGCTTCACGTGAGGGCGGGCTTTGCCCGAGCTCTTTCATCTGCCTTTTTGGGGACGGACGGTGGTAAAGCCACGCACGCTAAGTTAAGCTTGAGCCTGGACAGGTTTGGGGACAATGCTACTCACGTTGTCGAGCCACTACTCATCCTGCCGATTCATGCGATTATGCGTCATGAAGGTTCTAGACACTCGCGCGTCGTTGGCGTTCGCCGGCCGACTCAACACAGGCTTCAAATGGAAAGATTATTATTCAAAATAAGCCCACTTGCCCCTGGTGTTGTTGTTGTTATTGACTCTGGTATTGTTTGAGTTACTATTGCTATTGTTGTTGTTGCTGCTGCTTGAACAAGGCGAATAAGTGCACTGTTGTAAGCGGCAGTAAAGACTAGAGAGATTTTTAAGATAAAGTCAACTTGTTGTTGTTTGTTGTTGTTGTCGTAGTCTTACTTTATTTAGGACTAATAGTCACTATCATGGTGAGGAGGATGAGTACAATCAATAATACAATTGCTCTCATGGATATCGTTGTAGTTGCCGTTGTTGTTGTTGTTTTTTTTTGTTGTTGTTGTTGTTTTTGTTGTTGTTGTTGTTGTTGCTGTTGTTGTTTTTGTTGTTGTTGTTGTAGTTGTTGTTACTGCTGCTGCTGTTTACGTTGTTGCTGTTATTGTTGTTTACGTTGATGCTGCCGCTGTTCTTGGCATCGCGATCATGTATATTTTCACGCTCCCTCTCCCGCACTATCACTCGCTCAATCTCTATCTACCTCTCTCTATTAGGTTCTCGCCGAAAGGCAACGACATCTTAGGTGACACTTGAGTCATGATCCGCCATGACCGCCTTCGACAATGGCGACGAGCTGTGTGAAAGGATAATCGGCGTCAAGCAACAGCACAATGCAGCGATGAGAGGTATTTCACTTCATCATTCATCCCGCTCGCTCGTGTGTCGCCACTTTCCTCTCGGCTCCGTTAGAGGATCTCATTCACTACGTGCCTGTCACGGCTGTCACGGTGCCAATCCGTGAAGTTGTTCTAGGCAGTGCTATAGGGAGCCAGTGTTCGCCCTAACCCTGAACGGAACCCTGTTCGCCTTAACGCTAGTGTCAACTGCGGCACGCTTACTACCACCGGTTTTCCTGTGTTCTGTGATATACATTTCTACTACTGCTTATGCACGACACGACACACGATACGAGACATTCACTCTCCCTTTGATATTCTGAAAAATCTCGTGTACACTCGCCAAGTCCTTTAGAGACGATTCTCTCCCCTTGCTGATAGAATCATGATAATAATACTTACTCATAAATGTAATACGTATAAATAAAAAAAATGTTGATTTTGTTTTATTTATACGTATTACATTTATTATATGTTATACGGAATATTACATTAACCGTAATATTAATACATATTATTCTCTATATAATAATATGTATTAATATTACGGTTGTTACAACTACTATGGAGCATTTTGTGCATTTCTTCAGTCTGTAAGGTTCGGATTGACTTGCCGGGCAACATGCTAGCTTCCGTTAGCGCCTGCGATCGCCGCCTGGCCTGGCCGGGCCTGGTAAATGTGAGCTGACGCCTCGAACGGCGAAAGCGTCGAGGCGGCGACGGGAACTTACTTGTGACGGCCAGCCACGAATGAGTTCCATAAAGGCCACACACGTGAGAAGAGGTTTTGACGAGATGCATAGATGAGTAGCAAACGTAGCGAAATAGTACTCGTAGTACGTAATCGAAGTCATAATCCTCGTTGAGATGATGACGCCGCCGCCGCCGCCGCCGTCGTCGCGGATCAGACGCCGCCGCGTTGCCTCACTTCATTCAGAATAGTGGCGATGCGTTGCGGCCTCTCAGATAAGAGCTTTTTCCTGGTCGGCCTTCCTTGAGGTGGCTGCGGCTACAAATGGAATGCAGGAAAACGAATTTATCTGCGTCTCTGAATTCACTCTTCATTGAGAATCGTTGTTGCCGCGCCACGTAATCCAGATCAACGAACCGATTACTGTGAAACGCCACCAGCGGCGACAGCAAAGATAACAACACAGCTGAACATGACAGTGGCCAAAAGCGTACCGAGTCAATGCTCGCGACATTGGCACCTATATAACACCATCGCACAGGTGTAATCCCATTAAGGGGCGTTAAGAGCAAGTATATATATATATATATATATATATATATATATATATATATATATGTATATATTTAAACGAAAAATCGTGTATTTCTTTGTTGCCTTAGCGCTCACTGGGATTAAATAACTGGTCACTCCCATATTTTTCATTTAATTTGAGACTGAATAAATGTATATGCATAGGGTGTATGAGAAAGCTAGGTACATATTTTGAGGTTTGGTAGAACTCAGCAAGAGAATAATTTTTTCTAATGGAAAGAGGGGGCGGAAACGTCTTGGCAAAATGCTACGGTTCTGGACGTGAAAACTTCAACGTGAAACATAACAACTATGACTGTCGAAAAAGCTTAGTCACTTGGCAACTACGTAACGCAGCACCATCACTTTGGTACGAATGTAGTGGGCATTAAATCTGCTATTGCCTGAGAGTAGTCTTTTGGACGTGCATTTTTGGTCGTAATGGAAAAAACTACGATGTTGCACAAAAAAGCGTTAACGTAACATTTTGACTTTTTACGACTTTCCTTAATCTGGCTATTCGCTTTTTGCTACGCAAGCTAGTAATGTATACTTTATTGTGCAGAATTTTCCGCTAAACACGCCGGTATGATCGGTTCCTCCTTCCTACGGTTCCTACGTAGATTTTGCACAACTATGTAGGAGAAAAAAGACAGAATAACTGCTTTTATAAATTTCATCCTCACTCCTAAACAAAACGTTTTCCCGGCTTCCACCCATTGGCAAAAATGATTTTCTCACCGAGTTTGACCATACCCTAGCGTTTTGGACACACAAATAGGAACACCCTGTATATATATATATATATATATATATATATATATATATATATATATATGCATATATATATATATAACAAAAAAACGTGTATTTCTTTGTCGCCTCAGCGCTCACTGGGATTAAATACCTGGTCACTCCCATGTTTTTCTGTTTAATTTGAGACCGAATAAATGTATATGGCAGAGAGTTTTTTTAATATTATCAAACGTTTTGTTATGTTAGGATCAAACCTACATATTATGTTTGGGAAATTGTTTACAATATACTTATTGCAACGTAGGGAGGTATCGCATATGTCGACAAACTGGAAAATCTAATTGATATAATAAAATACGAGGTGTTTCTCTAATACAAGTCACTATGTGAACGCATTCTGAATTCTTGGCACCCGTACTAATATGCATGTCTTCAATTACTTTATACGAGTGTGCTTTCAGCATTTTATAACACGATTTACACTTCAAAATGCGACCGAGTCAGAGCTTTGAGCGTAAACTTAACGAATTTAGCTATCTTTATTAGGTATACTCTAAAAATTGACACGATCGTATGTCTGGTATAGTCGCTTGTCGAATCAAAACATATGTATTTTTATTAACTCAAAACTTATGTTTTTCATGTATATATATATATATATATATATATATATATATATATAGCGCAGTGGCGAGAATGAAACAGAAAGGAAAATGTGCTGTACGAAAAGTGTAACAAGCGTAATAATGATATTCGAAAAACATGCTATTTCCAAGGCTCTGCTTGTAGCGGTAATACTAGCCGACAGCAAATTCTTCTAGCAGACACACATTACCTAACCTATTTTTTTTGCGGAACATTGCCCTAAGACGATCAGTGTTCACAGAGTTCGAGGGCGATGAGGTTTTGGCGGTCTATCACATTTGCCCTCACTTAGCTCATATTCCCTCACAGCGAGCGTTTTTCTCAGCTTAGCGCGCAGGTTGTTAGTCTTTAAGCAGGCGCCGCTGCAGCCGTCGTTGAAGTGTTGGGAGTCACTGTAACAGCCGCAGTGACAACCGCAACAACCGCAGTTACACCACCCGACGACTCGCGAACCATGGAGGATCTGCGATCCTCATCGATAAACAAGGGGGATGCTCTTGGCTCTCATGAGGTTCGATACTTCGGTGGCCGACATAACCACTTGCAATGCTCTACGTGTCGCTGGAACCATCACCACGTTGCAGTGAGCCCGAATTTGGGTGTTGTTGTTATTGCAACGCCCGCTCGCTCTCACTACCGCCGACCAGGACAAGAGATCCATACAGAAATCTTTATGGCCTGCTCTCAGGTCCTGTAGTTGTTGTTGTTGTTGTTGTTGCTGTTACTGCTGCTCTTGTCTTCGCTTCTTCCCCATTGAGGATCCTCTGTGCGTATACATTGACACGACTCGTATCCATCCTCCTTTGCATGTCGGTGTCCTCAACAACAACAAACAACAACTCAAATATCAGCTTTCGTGTCGTGCCCTTGCTGTTGCTTCAATTGTCGTTGTTGTTGCTACTACTGCTGCAATTGTTTGTTGCTGTTGTCTGTTATTGTGCTGTTGATGTTGTATCGGTATTGTTGTTGCTTTTTGGAGGAACGTTCAGGAAAGCGCCCAAGTTTCGGCGGCAGTAACCACACTTGGGACAAGTCGGCACGTGCTTACGGGCCAAATTGTCATCTTACTTTTGTTTGCTATTGTGCTAGTAGACATGAGAAAGTATGTGTTCATAGAGATAGAGAGAGAGAGTGCCCAGCCTGGATCTAGGACTTTCGCTCTCTAGACGGTCATACGTCTTTGGCTCAACGTTGCGTCAGGTTGTACTACTGACATCATCGATAGTGTCTCATATAAACTGCTGGCAGTTTATATGCCGCACACAGAACGGCAGTTTGAGGAAACATCTCTCAGACAAACATTATGCATTACCTAGTATACCCATATATATAGGGTGTCCGGATTTGATTGCCTAAAACTCTGAGGTATGGTCAAGCTCGGTGAGAAAATAATTTTTGCTTATATAAAGGGGGAGCAAAAATGCTTCGTATAGGAGCAAAATATTTTTTCAGAGTGGTGATTTAAGGGGTGGCTGTGCCGACGTACGTTTACAAAATGCACGGTTGTGAGAGAATGCATTCCTCAATTTAAAAACCGAGCACGTCGGTGCATTCTGCAATTGAATTCTACATTGTCTGAATTATACATAAACTTAGCTAGAGCAGGGACTATTGTGATACTAAAAAGAGTACGCAAAAGTATAATTTTACTTTTGCATGTTCGAACGTTCATGACCAGGTTCTCGAAATGTTTTTCATTACGCGCTCATAACCATATGGCGAATGTACATATCCTAAGTAAATAATTTTGGTACCGAACTTGGTACGCTGCGTATGTGGTTGCAAAGTAATTCCCAAATTCTCTTGATGCCCATATCGGATGTAGTGCATACATGCAGCTACTATGTTCCTTTCTTTGTCACGTAGTATCCGTCAACCTGTAGAAGCTTAGAAAATATTTCTTTTACTAAACTTGCTGTCAACCACTAAGGCATTCGGTGCGATACTGTATTCGATATTATTTTATTATAATTTTAGTAATTATTGACTGGCGCGTTTAAGATGTCCACTCCGAATGGCGAGTAACTATTCTGCGATCAATCATGGAAACAACTGGAGTTGCTAGACTAGCTTAGGTGGCCCAAGCAAAAGCGAGCTGATAGTAGACTGGGCGACACGGCAATGTCGCCTAGCATCCAGGATGGGAAGGTCTCATCCAGATAATCCACCTGAAGGGCGTTGTGTCCTGGCGCACCATTGTGCTGGAACCCATTCTCTACCGAATACCTGATGAACTTTTAGGCTTTAGCGGTGATTGGCTGTGTATCTGACGAAAGAAGCCTCCGTTAAGCAGTGCTAAGCTAAAAGAATGGCGCTATGCGAAGCGAGCTAAAAACATTGCGCCAAATAGAGGATGCCGTCACAAAGACGCGGAAGTCACTAAATGCACGGGCAATCTGTGATATAAAACGAGGCATGAGAATAAACGAGTTAGTAGTTGTTGGTGCAAGCCAGGAAGAGAACGCGCGTAGTTTGAGGGAGAGACTGGCGAACTCGTAACGGTCGCCGCCGATCGTGGGGGTGGTGAACACTACAGTGTTTATGTTCAATTAACGTTCCATTATAACGTGCAGGTGTTTCTACTAAATGTGTCGTAATGGATGGGTTAACAAATGCCGAGAAGGCTGACCATGCATTTAATGTACGATAAAGCAGACAGTGACGCGAGTGCCGCACACTCGTTTTACGCAGGGCGTTTTCTACACCGACGGATACCTGTCACCACAATGTTTACGCTACTATATCGTTTGCTCGGCGAAACTGAATCATTTTACACACAGTCGTCAATACGACGCCGGACGACCGCGGACAGTGACAAGCCCAAATACGGTGGAACACATTGTTGAACAAGTAGTCGCGCGTCTTTCCGCAAGCATTAGGCAGGTGACTAGAAGTGTCGGTGTAAGTCGCACCACTGTTCCACGAGGTGCTAAATGAATCAGGGCTGCATCCGTACCGACCGCAGCGAGTTCAATCCTTGCGGGACTCTGATTACCAGCCACGCATTCATTACTGTCGCTGATTTCTGCAACAAGCAGCGGCCAATGTGGAATTTTCTGCTCTTGTTCTCTTCAAAAGCGACGCGTCTTTCACACAAGATTGGTATATTCAAAGCATAGCATTTTCATTGGTGGGGCAAGGATAACCTGCATATGATTTGCTCGCATGCACACCAGCGTCGCTTCTTCGTGAATGTCTGGACTGGCATAGTGGACAACTATCTTATCGGAGTATGTATACTTCCCGACAAGTTAATTTGTTTAACACACCACATTTTTTCAAGCACAATCTTATCAAAACTTTTGACAAACGTTCCACAGGAGATTAGGTCGAGGATCTGATTCCAGCACGATGGTACGGATTTATCTGGATGAGACCTTCGCCAATCGCTGGATTGGCCGAGGCGGTCTACAAGCTTGGCCGCCGCGATCACCGGATCTATCTAGTCTTGACTTTCTCCTTTAAGGCCACTTAAAGAATCTAGTCTATACAACTCCCGTTGAGTCCCCTATTGATCTGATCGGCAGAATACCTACTGCTGCTAGAACCGTTCGGGAGACGCCTGGTATCTTTGAACGCGTGCGACGAGAGCTTTGCTATCGCTAGCGAATGTGTTTATTAGACAACGGGCATTGCTTCGAGCAGATTTAAACTGAAATAAAAAGTATGAGCTTCTACAGGTTTGACGAGTAATTTGATTGACAAAGAAACAGAACGTAGTAGCTGCATGTATGCACTTACATCCGATATAGTCATCGGGAGATTTGAGTTACTTTGCAACCACAGGCGCCAGCTTTACCAGTTTGATACCAAAATAATTCTCTTAAGATGTACATTCGTCTGGATGTATTGGTTGTGCGCGCTATAATTTAGACAATGACAGACCCTTAAATCACAATTCAGAAAAAATCATTTTAAATCATCTCACTCCTATAAGAAGCATTTCCGCTCCCCCTTTCCATTGGCAAAAATGATTTGCTCACCGAGCTTGACCTGAGTTTCAGGCAATCAAATCCGAACATCTTGTATATATTTAGCTCTTGGTGAATTTAGTGATTGTGACCCTCTAAATTAGACTTCTCTGAACATATGACTGCCGCCGTCACATCTGCTTCACAGTTATGTAATGCCATATTTGAATGTTTAATTTTTAAAAATCCTGATTTTGATGTGAATTTGTACAACAGTCTAGTTTTACCCAAATTCATTTACTGCAGCCAGGTTTGGGCTCCCTATATGGCAAAAAATATAGATGCCATTGAGAGAGCACAGGCCAAATTTATCAGACGAGTGTCAACAAGATGTAATATTCCTCTTGAGAGCGTATCTCTTGTGCCAATACGTAGGTTATACGAACCAGGTGATACATCGCTGTGTAAAAAGTTGTGCTGTCTCGGGACTGACCAGAACATGTTTAAATATGTAGATAGAATGAGCTACAAAGCTGAGTGAATGTTAGATCGCTGAAGTTGCGCGCTCAATAAAGATAAATACCACATTCTCGTGGAGAGTTCCACAAAGTCTGCGAAATCGTAAGACCTGATGTTTGTTATAATTATATTCAGATGTAATTTCTTTTGGTAAAAACGATATGTGGCCCTTGAGTAAAGGTGTTTTTGACTTGACTACTAATGCATTCATTATGTATTCATCGTTCAGGTACATTAAGAAACTCAAGAATGATTCACATAATATAGAAACAATATAGAGTGTCGGATCCCTGTGTCATACACACTGGAATCAACAGTGATCACTATTTAAAAATCACAGATCTTAAGGGATAATGTTTATGTAATATTATTTATTTGCTGAATAAGGGGTACGAGAAGGCCAGAATGCAATGAAGCCAGTAAAGCTGTTTGTTTTTGTGCGATGCGATCTGGCTTCATGCCAGGCAAACATGTTGTTTATGAGCTTAAGATGTCTTTAGAATTATTTGGCTTCTACGATTGTTCATTATTTGCACATAAAGGATGCGGTCAATAAGATTAGAATTCACGTGCTATGAGTGCACGCGCACGTTGTTGTTCTTGAATAAAGTTGGCAGCGACGCTATTTTTACAGCATTTGGTTCGATATCACATCTTCTATAGAGCCTTTTCAGGAATCTTTCTAAGGACCTTCTATTATATCCATACGGTTGCACCAGTATGAACCCCAGATGGGCAAGCTTTATACACGTCTAAAGAACACAACCATTTGCTCTTTTAACACCTATAGCCAACAGCCCGTTTACGATTAATCTTAATACCGTAGTACAAATCGTATTCATTTCTCCTGAAACTGTTAGTTAGAAGAAATTGTGCAACAAATAGCCAGATGACGGCCTATGGTCACAACAAACGGTCGTTGCCACATGATGATGCCAGCCAATCTAGCGTGACTTTCTCGTGGGCCTGCGTATCGCATATTGTGGATACGGGTTACGTGAGCGAAAAACGTCCCGCATACCCCTAGCCTACAAGAAGAAAATTCCAATTATAGTTTCGATAAAACAAGCCACGCTGTGTTTGTTTGTGTATGCAATTTCATAGCACTTAATTCTAATCACCTTCAACCAAACATGCAATCAAAATATCTGCTATTCTGAAGAAATATCAAGGCATGTGTCGCGCCGGTATCATCAAACCAGCGATTTCTATGGCATAGTCGCCGGCACTCCCTTCCGTCGACAATTAACAAGCAAATTTAAGCTGTCATTGATGTACTCAGTGTGCATATGCTGGCGAATTGAATTTCTAATACCGAACAGAAGATCCCTGCATCTTCCGCACATGCCTATAATGGTTAAAAATTACTTCAGTTCGAATTGGTCGGTATAAAATTCTTAAACAACGGAGACAAGACGACCAGCAGCTCTGACACCCTAAGTCGCACAGTAATGCATTAAAGTATATATGTATATATATATATATATAGAGAGAGAGAGAGATAGAGAGAGAGAGAGAAAAGAGAGCGTTCGTCGCATTCGGCAACGATGTTGCTACAAATTGTTTACAAGCCACAGTACTCTTAAGTTGAACATGCTGACGACTGCTTGGATAATATGGCTGCTCAGTGAATTCGAATCCGTTCAAGCCCGAGTTTGGCCGACGCGATCTCAATCCGACCTTGACCAGCAGGGTGGATGAACCACGATGAACCAAGAGCATACTTTCACAGCCACGCTCTGCGGGCGCCAGGCGCCACCATGGACTATGTCAATAGCACTTCACTTATGACTTACCCCCGAATAGAGCCCCATAGTCATGGTGGTTTGTAGCAGCAGCAGCAGTAGCAGCAGCAACAGCAGCATCAATAGCTAAATAGCTGTGCTGTAGCACTAAAAAACCTGAAGAGGCCTTCCGGGCGGGCCTCATCTTCCCGCGTCTTCTCTCGAGCCGGTGACGAAGGGAAGGGGGTCTTTTGTTGCAACAATTGGCCATCATCAGCCAGTCATCTAGCTATCACTGCCAGAACAGCACCCCTCCTCTGTTAGGCGCGCGAAGCACTCGTAGCAAACCGTAGCAGCGGAGCTGCGGCCTGATCTACCGACCTAGCAAGCGGACAGAGGCGTTGGAGCTCCTCGTCGTTGTTGTCGATGTCGCTGTCGCTGTTGTTGTCGTTGGTGTCGGTGGAGAGCCTTGAGGAGCATTGAGGAGAGCGGAGCAGAGCAGAGCTTTGTGTTTCTGTCAGGCCCCCAGCCCGCATACCAGAATATTCCACATACCTGTTTCTAGTAGTAGTAGTAGTAGTAGTAGTAGTAGAAACAGTAGCAGGTAGCGGCTGCAGTAGACGTATAGGTAGCAGTGACTGGCCTGTTCTGGCCTAACCGCCGAGTCAGGCTTTGTTTGCTCTTTCTCCACCTCCCTCATGGTTCGCATTCGAGGAATGTTGCTCTTTTAGGCCGCGCCGTATGTGAGTAGCTCTTGCATTAAACCTTGTATTGATATATATATATAAATATATATATATATATATATGTTCTGCTCTACTGGCAAATGATTATATATATATATATATCTGTGTTGAGTCAGGTGTCGTGGTGCATTCGCGTGCACCTCGTCATCGAAGGAGACGCATAGGTGCACGGGTTCGAGTCTCAACGTTGCACATTTGTATTTATGGAGTCCGCACGAAGCAATGCGAAAGCAGTCCCGCAGACGTTGAATGTTGGCTGTGGATCAGCCCGAAAATGTGAGCTTATATATATACAGAGTGTAACAGAACAATTTCGAAAGCGATATAAGGATTTGTAGAGCTCGTTAATGCAAACATTTATTCCAGTGGAACATAGTCTCTCTGAGAAGTCTCGTTTTGGAGTGAGAGTGATATTACTACAGTTTGTGGCACTGATGTTGTTCTGCCCGACATAGGAGCATAAAATGTGCTATTGCGAGACAGCAAGTCGTCCTATACAGAAACTAAGCATACCGTCGTGTTCGCGTTCGTTTGAAGAACATATAACGCCGGTCAGGAAATGCGACATGGTTGTTTTGAAGAGAATTTGAAAGGATGTAATTCTCTATAAGCCTTTCCGCCCAATACCTCAAAATCATAACCGTACGTCGTTTGGCTCTTATTACCCTGTGAACAGTACTGCGACTCGCACCTACATTTCGGGCAACTTCCACCGTACTTGCTGAAAGACGATTGGCCACTACCTGAAGAATGCGCTCTTCCATAGCTGGTGTTCTTGCTACTAAGTCTGCCGAATGGTTCGCGAAGGCACCATCGAGCACTTACTGTGAGATAATAGTTGTGCGTGCTTCTAGAGCTATGAAGAGTAATTCATCTCATGGGGTAGGTTTACATCATATGGGGTAGATTTACATACTTACAATTACATCTCATGTGGTAGGTTTACTTACTTACAATTACATCTTATAGGGTAGGTTTACAATAATGTATGCACTCAATCTCAGCATGCCCGCCGAAAAATCTTAATTACTTCGCACATACGGCTCGCCTCGACATAGATTTGATGTCACAATAATCGTTATGATTTTGTTAAGATAATCGTTATGATGCGCATTTGTTATTTGTTTGTTTTGAGGAGGCAATAACACCAGCATCACAAATTTTACTAATTGCACTCTCACACTAAAATAAAAGCTCTCAAAGATCATGATCCGATTAACGAGCTCAACAATTTCCTGTATTGCCTTGGGTCATATATATGTATATATATATATATATATGTATATATATATATATATATATATATATATATATATATATATATATATATATATATATATATATATTTATTTATGTATATATGCATCTATTTATGTATATATATATATATAAGTTTATGTTTAACTCTCTGTGTTCACTCATACTCACATATATGTTCCTGCCCAACTAGGTGTTTTCACCGGAGGACGATAAAATGGCGTTAGTCGCAACCCAGAGTGAAGAGCCCTTCTTTTTCTTTTCAAAACCCGAGTATGTACACAGGCCAAATACTCATGGAGGGCTTTCTAGCAACGTTTGCTTATCACCGGCTTCATTCAAACACCATCTTAAGTGTACCACGTTCTCCCCCAAAATCAACATACTCGTATTGTGTTGAAGTATTTTCAACAGTAAAGATACATACGCTGCAATAGACGTGGCGTTGACATCGTAAACAGCGGAACATGAAGATTAGAAGGAAACTTATAACCAATTCATGGGTGATGTTGCTTCTGCATGATTTGTCGCTTAATTTTGTAAGTCCAAGATTTCGATTTTTCACCGGTTTTCTTGAAATTGCTGATACAACAGCCACGCGCATATATTGTGTTTTACCACAAATAACATTCGAACAAATTATTGGGTTGCACTTTTGATTTCTTATTTAACAAATGTAACAAACTCTAGTTGACTTTTGCGATACTCATTGAGTGTAGATAAGCAAAAAAAAAACAAAAGAAAACAGCTATGATTGGCATGCTTGCGTCGGCTACTCGGTGTTTATAGTTTTTCGCGCCCTTGCCGAGATAAATGTAGCGGCAGTAGCTTAGGCGGCTAACGCACCGTTCGAAACGGGGCGTTGCCATAACAACCACGGTTAGCAAAACATCGCTAGTTCGAGCCCTGGCCGTGCTGGTGGAATTTGTTGGACGTGGTTGTCATTGCCTTGCTGCTACATACCTCTGCTGGAGAAAGCCTATATAATTCCAGTACGAGAACGCGATGACGATAGATGCATTTAGACGCTGTCGGTGCCACAGGCAACTTAGCCCATTACGAGCGTCTAAAAATGTAGTTGTCAGAGCGTAAAAAAAATGTGCAGCTACATTGCAACGCCAGAGCAATCATTGACCGAGATGCGTCTGGCTGGTCCAATTGAATGTCGGCTGTTCCGGCGCGCCGAAGTGCTACTGCGGTCTTCGCAGCTGCTTCTCGCTTGGAGCTAAGCTCACTCTCAGTGTCGATGGGGCCTCAGCAGTGCATACGGCATACAACCTGTTGTACTTTGTGTTGAGGCTGTCTGACCTAAGCATACACCCCATACCTGGGTCGTGGTCTATCTGCGACTGAGAACATGGGGATGGAGAGAGGAGGGGAGACAAAAAAAAGAGAGATATGCGGGCACCCACCTGGCAGAGATACACAGCTAAAACAATATGAAACCAATAGGCAGAAAAAAGAACAAGAACAAACAGAAAAAGAAGACATCCTGTGGAATGAGGAACTCTTGTTGAGGTAGATACGTGAGCAATACAGCTCAGTCAACGCGCTACCGCGCCCACGTTTACAGGAGGTTCTCCTCCACTCCTGTAAAGGTGGCGGAATTCAGCATTCGCATTGAATAAAACTGGTTTTTTGAATTGAATGAACATAATAACTCACGGCGGTAAAATTATCATAAAAGCATCGACAGCAGCAATAATAACGCATCAACAACAGCAACAATATTTGCAACAGCAACAACAACATAAACAACAACATTTGCAACAGCAACAACAACAAAAACAACAACAACAACAACAACAACAACGAGATCAACAAATCAACGACAACGATTCATTCATATCTGACTATTTGCTTGGTTTTTTTATTTCGCCTTTAGATGCGCTACGTTGTATGCTGTACTGGCCTGGCTGGCTGGCTAGATGACCGAACGGGGTGAGCGGACCGCTGGAGCCTAACGTGAGATGTCCACTCTCTGCCGGTCTGCCGTCGGATCGTGGTGCCGACTTCGTCCCGGCTGCCAACTCCTAGCATTCTCCTACTCTCGTTCTGCTATCACGCGCACAGAGAGCGTGTGGGAGGGAGAGACAGTATCCGGTCGTCCGACGCATCGAGTAACAGCCCGATCATTAAATCCCTATGTGGCGGCTGCAGATGTACGATCAATGAAAAGTATGCAAAAACATATATATATATGTCGTTTCTATTGATCGATATCAACGGCTAAGTTAAGACGGCGCGCATACGTATAAGGCGTTGCGTATATACGAGTAATATATATATATATAGCCAAAATTAGTGTGTATACGGCAGCTATTACCCAGAAGGTGGGGCCGATCTACTGCGGTGTTTGCAACGATGGTTAAGATAAATCGAAGGACTACGAAATGAACTGTCGATAGGTTTTGTAAGTTAGGAAGCCTCAGTGATCGCCAGCGGACCGGTAGAACGCACTCTATAAGAATTTCAAATTTTGTTAAACCAGTGCGTTTACCTAGTATCATAAGAATCTCCTGTCAAGTGGCTGCCTGGAAAACTTCAGGTATCAGATCGGAGCCTTAGGAGGGTTGCAAACGAAAATAAAAGAAAATGGCTGCAAATTGTCTTATGCAAAGACAATAACTAATCGACGATAATAAGGCCAAACGTCTTGTATCTATACAAAAAGTCTACTATCTTTTCCAACGGCTTCCACTGGCGGTTCAGCGCGGCAATGCGGCAGCAATGTGCACAAAACGAGAGACTGCTCCGAGGATAAGCTCATATAATAGTGCTCCTCACAAGTCCAAGTGTAATGAGTTAATCACATATCCCTGTGACCCTACAATTGAATAATAATAAAAATAAAGGCAAAACGTGGATTTTGTTCAACAGTTTGCTAACGCGTTTTCGTCCTCGTTACTTGTCACAATCGTGGTTTAGGCGGAATCATGGCAACCAGCAACCCCGTTGATTTGCATTAACAAACCGCAATATGTGGCCGATTTTTATAAACTGGGTATTTTAGAGGCCGTCGTGTACTTTCCTGGACGCAAAACCACTTCTAAGAACCGACCTTTGGTGTTTCAAGAGGAAGGAAGGCGCCCCCACCGACCCGCAAGCAGAATTCTGCACGCGTGTTGCAAAAAGCACCTTCCTGATCCCTTGAACAAGTCGGCGTAGTTGCCACTGAGCCCGGATTTTAACCCTATGGATATTTCTGTGAGAGCTGGCTTGGGGACTACTCGACTCCAAGCTATGTACGAGTTAAATCTTGACGTTTTCTACTACCGCTTAATAGTCGATAGGAGCGGACATGTATAAAACATAAGGAATATTGGAGTATTATTTATGTGCTTTTTATAAGTTTGTCATGTACATAGTTAACCAAACCAATCTTTAAGTGGGCTTTCATGGTGGTTGCAATAATTACGCGCCCTATGTATAATTTTTCTGTTTAGTAGTATCACATTCAGTTAACACGTCAAAGCACAACAAACAAATTAGATGACACGTGTTTATCTTAAGAAATATATATATATATATATTGTCATAAACGTATATTGTCAACAAGGACCACCGGCTAACTTTGTAAATTCTTCTCTGACAAGTTAATTCAATTCATTAAACGTATCTTGTTAATAGTTCACGTTGTTTTATAATTTAAAAACACGGTACTAAAAGAAGCCCATTTGCGTGAAACTATGTTATTTTTATATACACAACACAGAGATCAACACAATTACGTAAAATTATGAATTTTAAATGTATAAAAAGCGGCTGCGCAGGTCTCTCCTGCAACAAGTCTGGTTTCATTCACCCCTTATTTCGTGAATAAAACAGCTTCTATCTATTCTGTATGACCACAAAGAACTGAATGCGACTGCCTCGGTCGCAACAATTTCTGCATTGTACGGATTTTGAACCGGGTGGTTTGTTGCTGTTTATGTTGCTGTTGTTGCTTGCGTTGTCCTGGTCGTACTGGTTGTTGTTGTTGCTGTTCAACTTGTTACTGCTGCTGTTGCTGTGCTGCATTGTTGTTGCAACTTGGCCTAGGTTGCCGCTCGGTGAACGGCTCAGGCAAACAATGCATGCGTGTTAGCCGACCTGTAGTGTCACGCAGAGTCACGCAATGTCGCACTGCCGCTCGTCTGTGGGCGCAGCACACAGGACATCATTAAACATGACGGAATGCGTCAGAAGCTTATGGAACTTCTGTGGTAGATGTGTATCGTTAGCAACTTCTTTCTCGAACCCCCGGTCTCAACTACACCCGCGTCACGTCTCCAAATGCCACTACGACTTTTGGAGAACTGGAGATTATTATTACAAGGCCGTATGTAAAACAGCAATACAGAAGCGTAACAGAGACGTACAAAGGCTATTATGGTGATGACAGCCGTAACAGCAGAGAGTAACACCAACAGTACTGACAATCAGATACCAAATAATAAGCTGGCTAACACTAATCATGATGACGATAATGATAGCAAAATTAACAAGGACAACTTATACTTCTGATGCTATCATAATTCTTTTAATACTACAACTACGACTCTGACAAAGAAGCCCACGTTAGTTCAAGCCCCTTTGCCTCGACTTCCAGTGCCCTCACCGTTGCAAGCTCCTCCCAATAGGTTTCCGACTGGCAGCAACAGCAGCATCATCGCCACAATCTGCAGCAGACAGCAGAAACAACAACAGCAACAACAACAACAATGACAACAGCGATTTTGTCGACAGTTTCTTAATATTCTCAGCTCCGATCCCGTCTCCCATCTAATGCTTCTTTCTCGTCTAAGTCGTCTTTTTATACACCTTTATAGTCTTATTGACTTCGGTTATAAGCCGTATAGTCAAACCCAAAAGCCGAAGACAAATCGGTTTATTTGTCTGTTTTTATTTATTTATGTGTCTAACTGAGTCTAGCTAGTTAAAGCCGCAAATACTCCCCGACTAGTGTACCAACCTCGACCCATCAACAATTATGTTTTTGCAGCATAGTAAGAAAAGCCCATAACTTCCTGAGCGAAAAACTCAGGGAGCACTGGACCACTTAGTGGTGAAAAAGACACAAGACGCGCTTCTAGCACAAACCCTAGACCTTAAAGGAAAAGCTCGCCTGAAGGCCTGTTTTGATCCAATGAGCGGAAAGTGGCTGCAGGCCCTCCTTTTGCCGCAACTGGAGACGATGCTGGACAATAACACACTCCGCATCGTCTCGGGTCTGCGGCTTGGGGAGGCTGTCTGTGCAGGACAAATCTGCAACCTGTGTCGGTCCAAAGTTACCGCTACAGCGGAACATGCGCTGTCCTGTCGGTTCAGTGCCGGTCGCCATTCAAGATATTTCGCCATCAACGATGTCGTACACCGTGCTCTGCAGAGCGCCCAGATTCCTTCAATGAAAGAGCCCCTCGGTATGTGCGCCAACAGCCTTCTACGCCCGGATGGAAAAACCCTAGCACCATGGGAACGGGGTCGTCTGCTAGTGTGGGACGCGACGGTTTCATGTACACTAGCCAACAGTTACATTGCACGCACAAGTCGGGAAGCTGGCGCAAGCGCACGTCTTGCTGAAAGTCGCAAATGATCGAAGTATAGGGAGCTCTCGCCGCAATACATAATTCAACCAATTGCCGTGAAAATGCTAGGGCCAATGGGTGAGGCGACCGTCAAGTTTCTCAAGGAGCTTGGAAAGAGGGTAACTGCTGTGACAAAGGATGCGCGAGCCGGGGAGTACCTGGTGCAGCGTATCTCCATAGAAGTTCAACGTGGTAACGCAGTGGCGGAAGTGGGGTCGCTTCCATCGCCGGGGGAAGGACTGCCAGAAATGTCGTAGCAGTAACAACTATTATTTGACTATTAACATATGAAACATTAAATAAACTCATCGTACTCTCGTTCTAAGTGCGATTCCTTTTACTTCCTGTTGGTGAGCAAGTTGACAAAAAGAAATAGAAGAAAAATAAACTGCGTATGGCAAAGTAGAAAACTAGAAAACGATGAACAATTCGCCTCTTAGATGCCAAACACGTTTTTCACTCGATTAACTGGAACGCGACACTAGACATGTAAAGGGGATTTTCCTGTATCTCCGAAACATGACGGTGAGCTACTTGAGAGGCAGATAGAGGCTTACTAGCGGACGGGATGGAGTACTAGATTACGGTCTGTGTTCTACACGAGTGCTAACGTGGACTGCGACAGCATGCTACGATGACAAGTATGTCGGTAGGTGTAGGAACGGTGGCTAATGCGTATAGGCTGGAATTGGCAGTAATGATCCAGTACAAGACTCTTACTTGGTTGACGGCTGGAGAGAACACAATCCAAAGTGGCAACACGACGCACAAATATTTTTTGAGAAATATGCTGCTCATTTCATTATCTCTTATTTAACTAATGACCGTCGTAGATATAATCGTTTGACAGATACTGCATAAGGTGTCCTCCTGAACATCTATCAGAACATAGATTTTCTGTTTATATATAAGCATGTATTTTGCATATTACATCACCTGTGGTAATAAAATAAAGATTCTCCTACCGTTTCACTGCTGGCTTTAAAAGAGAAAAATACATATAGGCGCTACCCTCAACACGGAACTATACCTGACCGCATGCTATTTTGCTCGAGTTTATAGTCTAATCTATAAAGTTGATTAAACTTCCTGTTTTTCCTGCCAACAACGACGACAACATGTCAAGGTGGGAGGTCCGACACAAGACCTAAGAGCGACAAACCAGTGTCTCACGTGCACTGTGCACGGAGCTATAGCTAACACTAATAATGGATACGTGCCGATACCTTCGAACTGTCCGTGTCCCTAGTTTGGGGATTATTTTTGCGATGCTGGCAACTAGGCGATGGAAATATTGGAAAATCAAACGTTGCGAACATTACACTAAGTCTTGCACGATGATACGTTCGCGAACGGTCTTCGTTACGTTAGTGGCAAGTTATCACCGACTAAGCGCAGGTTTGTTCTGGCGTTCTTTCATTGTGTGCATGGCTGTGCATGTGCGTCTCTGGGAGCTTACATTTTGCAGAAAAATAAATACGTTTGAAGCAAAACGCCGTGACGCCGTCTCCCAACGGGCACGCTGGCGGCCACTGTGGCGGTTAGCGTCAGGTTGGGTCCGGACGCTGTTCGACTCATGCTGCTTATCCAGTCCAGTCTCGGGTCGTCACCCGGAGAAAGCAATTCGAGCGCTCAATTATAATTAGAGGGCCACAAGACAATCCGCCTCTAACAACTAAAGGCAGACACGAGGGGAACGCGACCATTGAAGAAATGACCGCGCTCTCTTTACAGAGTCGTATGACATTATTACTCATTAGCGAGCGTTGCAAGCTTATACACATGCATTGCAAAGTAAAAAAAACGGTTTTAACTTACTTTGCACACGTATTTATATATATATATATATATATATATATATATATATATATTTTAAACAAAATATTTAACTTTTATTAAGAATGCAAATGGATATATATATATATATATATATATATATACATACATACATATATGCGTCATTCCGTGCCATTATTCTCTCATTAGAACCTGCGCTCAACTTAATATTGAGGGACTAAGTATGCTTGAGAGTACTTATACTGTATCACGACACACCTGAAAAGTAAAGAGCATCATCTACGTATACTAGCAAAACTACGGTGCGACACTCTCCAAGCTCGTTGATGAAAGTTTGCACTCCCGCCATTACGTTTAGTGCCACCTCGTTATAACCTGCTTGATAAATAACATTCGAATATTTGTAAGAAGAAAGCAATTTATACAACTTTCTCTCTCTCTCTTACTGGCTATATGTTTATATATATATATATATATATATATATATATATATATATATGTATATATATATATGTTTATATATATATATATATATATATATATATATATATATACATATATATGGCTGCATCTATTTATGTCATCTTCTCTCTATCTCTCTCTCTCTCTCTCTATATATATATATATATATATATATATATACACTAAATCTATCTACATGTTTAGTTGCTAGGCACATGCTAGCAAGAAAGCTACGCGTAGCTAACCACCTACGTCTCTGGTTTGCGTTTCCCGCCGACACCTTTTGCTCATCTTGTACAGACGTGCCGCGCGAAACAACCGTATGCATGGCGGAGGCGGCATTGGCGGTGGGGGCGAGATCGAACACCTGCTAAATAAGACAAACTTGATTAACTTTCACAGACTCCGCGCGTGGAGAAGAAGTGAAGAGAAAGCGGCGATAGACCGCAAAGCAGACACGTGCAGAATCCATGCTGACTATAAGTAGGATTCATTCACCTTAGTCAGTCATGCCCCTGCCTCCTCCATGCAGACGCGATGGACGGAGTGGACGGTATGCCGTCGACAAGGCCAATTGCTTGAGCTCGCCGCCAGACCGAGTTAGTTTGGCTGAGGCGAGCTCAGAGCGTTATTTATGTTTGCCGAACACTTTCATTCTTACTGAGTAGACCGGCTGCACTTCTGCACCCTAGTTCTACACCCTGTTTACTGGTTGGTTCAGAAGACGTGTGGGTGCTGTCATGGATTATTTTCGCGCTGTATGGTGACTTCTACTGTTTCTGCAACTTTTGAGAGGAAATTTTGAATTTGGCCGCTTTAGTGGCGGCGGCTAAATGAGTGTGGCCACGGGCTCGTCTATGTTACATGGATACAAATGACACACGCCTAGGCTAATTGCTACCCCTAAAGGGTTCGACACTAGAACTTGTCGATCACATTGGCGGGCTTGGTTGTCTATGCGTGAGTAGACAATGTGTTGATCACACCAAAATTGATTGACTAAGAAAAACGAGGTGAATGTATCTATATAATGAAGATAAAAACTGTTTTGTATTATGGATTACTGACTGGTTATACGAGAAAAATGTAGTTGGCACCTACCCATTACGGTCTGTGTGTGAGGGTTGACCCCGCTACTTATGATTCAGAGTCGCAGGCGATCATCACTGCAGGGTTTTACCTACCCTTAAAAAACAACCTCCTTAAAAAATGTTTTTAATTCTACCCTACGTCCAGCCGCGTCGATCATTTATGTAGGATTAGCAGAATCGCGATAAAAACGTTCTAGCAAACATGTGATGTATTTCGCTTTCGGTCGCTTACAATCGGTCGGCGAAGCACAAACGTGGGAGAGAAAACAAAGATGGGTAGCATTATATTCGTTAAACTCCATCCATCCGTATCTATTCGTAGTAGCTAAACATTTAGCTATGATACATATCAAATTTTCTGGCTAAGTTGTCTGATGATACAGGACTCACATCACATCATCTAGCTGTATAGGCATGTAGCAGATAGCCCAAAACCTAGAGGAGAGACACAGTGCGACTCTTCTAGATTATATTCTTTAAGATTGAGAAAAACTTCTTACCCGAGGCTGATGACGAGGTTATCTCAGAGACAAAGTAATCTTGGCTTGTTTTGTTCTACGACACGGCGCATTGCAGACATTGCGCGCCCACAGCCATACACCCCGTATTCCGAGCGATACAATGGGTCTCAGGTTAGTCTGCACATTTCCAAATGTGTTCCTGAACTTCCATGTATTCCCGACATACGACACACAACACGTGGGCGCTCCTAGGAGCAAATTGCCCCGCCGAGAAAGGTTATCGCGTCCGTCTAGAGAGCCTCTGCCTAGGAAGCATATCACCTCAAAAGACTCTAAACAAAACACGCTCTTTATTATACTCGATCGCGGTACATAGGTACACCAGTGTGACGAACGACAGTCATCTGCAACATTTCCTTCTCAAAGGATGCTTACTTGGAGATTAAAACCATTGCCATTCGTCGTCTTTTTGCTTGGATGTTTGATTTTTCTCGTTGTTGAACTGGGCTAGAGCCCTGGGTTAGAGAACCCGTGATCACGCGTTCGCGCGAAGACAATTGTCCACTTTGAAGTGCTCACATAGTGAAGTTATATAAATAAAAAATATGTATAGTGTTTTTTTCTCGTTTGTTTCTGCTGTTTTTGATTGTTATCACCGCCGTATCACTAGCAAACCGCCATCGGTAGTGTCAAGTAAAAAGTCGGTGACGAAGACTATCGTTAATTGCGCATGTCGCATGTTTGCGCTGGGCCCCTCAGCTATCGATTCCACCCTTCAGCTCAATCACCTCTAGTGAGGTGGTGGTAAAAGAACGAACGCGTGTTGTAATCGTTTCCGACGGCTGGGAGTAGCACAACCCATCGTATGCTGGAACTTATTTTTTGTTGTTAGATATATGCAAATAAATGTTAAATATACGCAAATAAATAATAAATATAATCCACGACCATTTACTTTCGTTTTACTTTGCCGTTGTATTCTACTAAAAAAGTAAAGTTTTCGGGCTGACCCTCAGCCAAGATTTAACGTTCACGGAACTGTTTTTCACATTGCTTCATAGACAGACCCCCATAAATACAAATGTGGGGCAACGGTGGGGCTCGAACCCGCGCACCTATGTGTCTCCTCCGGTTGCGAGACGCAGACTTAAGTCACCACGCCAACGGACTCGACGTTACTACTACTATTAATTTTACATCTTCAACTGCTCTCTGTTGTTTCTCGTTGACTATAGTCAGTTTCGCTGCTAGGTATGCTCGGTTGCTCATTCATTCATTCACTCACTCACTTACTTAGCAAAAGTGTGTGTCGATTCCTCTCAAAGGAGGTAGTGGAAGTGATTTCCGTCTCGTTTGCTAGTATTCTTGTTCTCCACCTTTTCGTGGCTGCTCTGCGGAGTCGCTTTTCCAATTCCTGCTTTGCGGATCGTTCTCTACAGAGTTCGTTCGTATGTGCATACTAGTTCGTACTCTTGCCACCAGCAAGTGGGTCTTGAGCAACGCGAACCCACCGGCCAACCGGCCGACCACACTCCGATCGTTGTTTCCTATCCTACCCTATCCTATCCGTTCGCAATCGCGTATCAACCGATTTACCTACCGCTGTCGCTGCTTCGTTCACTGTCCGACCGCAGACGGAGCGGGTGCTGACTGTTGAGGCACTCACTGACTGCGCTCGGCAAGCCAGCCCACCCCAGGCCAGCAGACCACACCAGACGAGATCAAATCAGACACCGCCGCAGACTAAACAGAAACTTTATCCCTGCGGCCGACTGGGCCGATGGGGGTTGTTGGGGTTAGAAAGCAAACTTGTTTGTGCCATTGGCGGATCTACGCCGTTTTGACGTCGTTGTTGTTGACGTTATTGTTATTGTTGACATTGTGGTTGTCGTTGACGTTGCTGTTGTTGACGATGTTGTTGTTAACGATGTTGTTGTTGACGTTGTTGTTGTTGACGTTGTTGCTGTTGTTGACGATGTTGTTGTTTGGCGTTGTTATTGTGCGTCCTGTTATTCTTGTTGTTGTTGTTGGCGGTGGTGCTACTACTACGCCTATAGGTAGATAAGTAGACGCCGATCTACTAGAGAGAACATATAAGATGGAGTAGGCGACATCCGCGACGACGACGACGACGACGGCGACAACAAAAAGACGACAATGACAAGAAGACGACAATCTTCATATAGTTGTCAGCCAATGCTGCCGCGCCATAGAGATAGGCCAAATGGCTATCCCGACTCTGTTGTTATGTGTTGTTCTATTCCTATCGTTTTCTATCCTATCGTTCCTATCGTGTATTCCTATCGTTGTTGTTGCTGCTGCTGCTAAGGTTGTTCCTGTTGTTATTCTTGTTGTTGTTGTTGTTGCAGGTGTTATTGTTGTTGTTGTTGTAGGTATAGTGACGGTGTTGTTAAAAATCGGTGGAGCCAAATCGTCGTCGAGGTGCTGTTTGCCAGTTGTAGTAGCTACCGTATACCGCCTTTCTCGGCGTCGTTGTCGTCATCGGACATCGTAAGTGACAGCGGGGGCATAGGCGGATAGAGGCAAGCGCGGGCCAGACCAGAACGGCAGCGCTGCGCGTCGTCGCCGAAACCGAAGCCAAAGGCGTGGTCGTC
Organism: Dermanyssus gallinae; assembly: GCA_003439945.1. Lineage (NCBI taxonomy): Eukaryota > Metazoa > Arthropoda > Arachnida > Mesostigmata > Dermanyssidae > Dermanyssus > Dermanyssus gallinae. The sequence goes on from QVRM01004259.1 coordinate 71,609, forward strand.
ATCATTGTCGTTCGGGGCGCCGCAGCCGCCATCGTACTCACTGAAGACATGACCAACCTGTTGTTCACCGCTTGGCTTCGCGTGTTTGCTTATCGTGTCGTTTCGGTGTGTTCGTTGGCGGTGCTGCCGCTGCTGCTGCTTTCTTTTGCCTTCCCCCCGACCTACTTGCCTGTTCCATTCCGTTCGGCGTTCGCCTTCGATGCTCTTTTCTGCCCCACGATCTCGCCCCCCCGCCCCCCGACCACCCCCGTCCTACTCTTGCCCCCCAGACCACCCCCGTCTTACTCGTGCCCCCCCAACACCCCCGTCCTACTCTTGCCCCCCAACACTCCCGTCCTGCTCTCGTCCTATCCGCGACGTGGGTGCAGATAGGTAGCTAGGCAGGTAGACGGCTGTAGATGTCTGTCGCCTGTAGTCGGCGACCTCGGCTACTCGCCGCCACCTATGTACAGCTGCTGCCTCTACCGCCTTAGCGGGTTATCGTCGACGTCGTTGTCATTGTCGTCGACAAGGCCGTCACTGACGCCACCGCGCCGCCGATGATAATGATGCTGACGATGATGATAGTGACAACAACAACAACAACATCAACATCAACAACAACAACGAACCGGCGAAGCGCAAGACGCCGCCCCTAACCTAACGGCGTCCGAACCTAACTGAGCGAACGTACCCCCTACGGTCCTACTCCTCTCGTAAAGGAAATCTTTTTACCCCACAAGCCCTCTTTCCCTATTGACCTCTTCTTCTTCGTCTTATTCTTCTTCTCCGTCTTCCTCTTGGCCCATTGGCTACTGCTGAACGCTTCGGTACTGCTTGTAATAATAGTTATAGTAGTGTTACTACTACTGCAACTTCTATTACTATTTTGGTGCTACTGTAGTGAAAAAAAAATCGCCACCGCCCGTCACCGAAGGGCAAGCACATTTATCAGCACGCCTCCGTAGATGGGGTAGAACCGGCTGTTGTTGTTGTTGTTGTGGATGTTGTTGTTATTGCTGCTGCTGCGGCAACCGCTCTAATAAGAGTTAGCAAGTACACACAAATATACAAACAAACAAGCAAACAGCCACACAGGCAGGCAGACAGACAGTCAAAACAATGAGATGAACGAGAGGAAAATCTCGTTTGACCGATCGGCCGCCGATTCACCAAAGGAAAACCGAGCAGAGGCCGGGAGGGGGGGGGCTTGAATGATACCCCGCCTCGCAATGGCCGTCGTGAAGAAAAACCAACCCAAGATGAGAGGAGAAGAAAAACAAGAAAACTGTCGGCAGATAGACGCCCGATACAGGAGTACGATACGGCCGCTAACGGTGCACCCGCAAAACAGTGAACACTAAACGTAAAAGCGAGTGTGAAAGGTAGACAATAAGGGCCATTGTAGCAGGGCCAGTTCTTGGTGATGAGGCTGGTGTTGAAGCTGTTGTAGTTGTTGAACATTGGGACTGTTGCTGCTGTTGCTGTTGTTGTATTTGTTGTTATTGTCGTTGTTAAACATTGGGACTGTTGCTGCTGATGTTGTTGTTGTTATCAAGACAAATGTTGAAGATGATGTTGTTGTTGTTGTTGTTGTTGTTGCTGTTGAGACGAATGTTGACGAACTAATCATCTTGAGGCCACACTGACAAGCAAAGCTATTGTCGCCCCTGTCATTGTCATGATCATTGTCCTCATCACCATCGTCATCATCACCACCATCATTGTCGTCTGGAAGCGTTGAGACGCTAAGCATCTGGAGAGATTGGCGACGGAGTGCAACGGCGAAACAGGTTGTTCTTTTGTTATCGGAGTGGGACCGTGTCCGCCAAGCCGGCATAGGTACACGCCGGCCAGGCATTCGCAGAACGGCTGGCATTTGCCGCCGTACAATGAGACTTTTTCTGTAGCCAGCAGACAGAAGAGGAGACTGCATAGCTGAATGAAAGAAGCAAAAACTAATATAGAGCGTAGACGAGGCAAAAAAACGAAAAGCCAAAAAGTCGCTCTCCGTCATCGTCGTCGTTATCTTCGTTGGTGTCGTTGCTGTTGTTGTTTTTATTAATCCTTCATGAACATTATAAGCCGGCTGAGGCTGAACGGGCACGAGTGCTGCGAGTGTGGAACTTGAATTCATAATTAACACGACCTATTCAGATTTCTACTTTCCAACGAGCATAAGATATATATATATATATAGCAACGGGATTATATGGCAATAACATCCATGGAAAGGGAACATGCTAAGTTAGAATATTCACAAAGACATGCACATATATATTAACTTATCTAAAAATATATTTAACTCATAATGGACTGTAAACAACTAACTAGCTATTATATATATATATATATGAAAATCATATATATGACGCAATCACAATTTGCTTAACACGGGTGTTATTAAATATCTCCAAGGAAGTAACAACCGTTTAGTGAAAGTGCTTATCGTCATATATTAGTTACTTAATATCCACATACAAGGGAGCATATATAGTAAAAGGAGCGAAATGACAAATTTGATTGCTTCTCCTCTTCTCTCCAAAATAGAGTTCTTCTAAGCTATTAAATGACATTTTTAACTATCAATTAAAACCGGCTAGAATGATTCCCATAACGACTTAGGGAGGTGCCCTATTTAAATTCGTGTTTTCGACACGCGTTTTATTACACCGCGATGAATATTTAGCATCAAATTGGGACATTCAAATCCAATGTAGATTTTATTTCGGGAACACACGGTGCTTGCCAGTCGGACCAATATGGGCCGATCGAAAACCGTTATGTTTTGATTTGCTAACATTTGCTTAGTCATCTAATATCTGTCCGTTACGTCTTGATGACTAAAACTCCAAGTCATCACGATATTATTGAATACAAATAAGTCCTATTCGTTCGCACGCAGTACAAGAACAGATCCACGTAAGTGGGACACAGCACCGTGCATACACTGTTTCCATCGCCAGCCGGCTGACACGTAACCTGGCAATTAATCGTATATCGAATCGAGCAAAATCATCGTAGTCGAAGCAAATGCTGAGCTTATCATGTGTCAAACGCAAAAAAAAACAGAAAAACGAATTCTACCTGACACAGGCAATGACAACGGAAACGTGACGAAACGATTTGAATCCAAATAACCGCTTCCTTATCAGATTTGCGGCCTACAGCTTCCACCACCTGGCATACCTGACGCAGGTCATTCACGACCCCCATCCGTCCTGTGTCTGTAAATACTGTTGAGGGCCACGCAGAAGGTGAGCCACCTGAGTTCCGGTCAGCACGAGCCATTTGCAGGTCAAACTTGTCGATCAAACTGATGCATTGAATACGTGCATGTTCCGTTTAAGCCGTAGCTGTGTTTACATCTTCTCTAATTATCTTGTGAGATATCCGCCATTCGCCTGTTTTTTTGTTCAAATGTTAGTGGTCTCAACTTAACTAGCTCGCGCATCAGTAGACATTTTATTAGTATTTTTTGGGCTTCTGCGTGTCTCTTTCAAGTACGCACGTTTTTTGCTCTCTTAAATTCGAATCTTTAGGAGAAGATCTGCTGTTGCTAAAATACAACGGAGCCGCTGGTCTTCCGCTGTTAGAAAAGCTAAAAGTCTTCAAGTTTAGGTTAAAACTGACCTGGCGTAGAAAAATACGGCACAGGCTCTTATGGGGTTCCACATAATACGTGATGTTAACCGATTGTCTGCGTCCAGAGATGACGCGGACGCTGATGCTCTGCTTAAAGCTCATGTCCCTGCCATAGCGTAGCGGAAAGGAAGTGTTTGCCAATTGTGACAATGTGTGTCTGGTTTACATTGAATCGTATGCGATTCTGTGTACGTGTAAAGTCTACAATTAGTTATTACATAGGAGTCGAGAGCACTTCGCGATGCTTAGCGCACGACCAAGCACCTTCTCGACCGTGTGCAACATCAGCTTAATGAGAAATAAAAAAAAACGAACTTACAGCATGGGATATACATATCGGCAGGTAAAGTAAATATATGTATATATATATAATTAGGTAGCATCGGTGTATTGCGTACGTATAGCAATCGCTCTGGCCAATGAATGCTACAACTTATGCTCAAGGATTCCCAGATAGGCGCAACAAGTCAGTACCTGTTGTTACTCTAACCACCAGTATGAATAACAATGATCGTAGTAGATTTGACTGAGCACATATATTGCATCAAACACCATTGCGTTGCCTGTATCTTACTAATTATCATTACGCTCGCGCTTCGATGCTACTTTGTATACGCCCTTTTGACCGTGTTGTATGTATGCGTAATGCGGACTTGCTCAAACCGAGTGGCAACTTCTGCCTCAGCTGATTATGATAGGGGTGGGATGGTAAGTGATTCCGCATCCGTATGGTTTGTGAGGACGCAGAGCGAAAAAAAGATTATTTACTTACGACAACGATCGATGGCGGGCAAATCGCACCGGCATTTCGTGTATATATATATATATATATATAGTTGTAGACTGTATGGTATGCATCGTACATATATACTGTTAAGTGTAGATCATATCATACTATACACATATATATATATATATATATATATATATATATATATATATATATATATATATTTATTTATTTATATACATTTTATTTTGTAATATATTAATCGTACGTGTATACGCGTAGAACAAACATACGCACATGCTTCTCTCTGAACGTCTAGCTAGCTAAATTGCGCTTGTTTCATTTTTACTGGTCGATTTCGTGTTTGCACCCGTTTGCACAAATCCATAGAATCCACTTACTCAAAGAGATAGCACATATTGATGCCTCTTATTGCCTGATATTGGCATTATTAAAAAATTCATTCAAATAGAATGGACGAAAGGTGCCAGTGTGACCTCGTGACGCGGGCGAGACCGCCAAAGTAGCCGTGGACGAAAACTCTCAAACTGGCAGTTTAGAAAAAGTCAACATCAGGCCAAAGCCACATCACACCGAGATGCATAGAGCGCCCACAGACCGGGCGTCAGGCTTGTCCACACGCTACTCCTGCCACCCATGTGCCCATGATTGAAACGTTTCTCGATGTTTCTGCGAAGTTCTCATTTCTGCGTGGCTTTTAATAGACAACCGCTCGAACAGATTGAACGGGATGGAATGACACGCAGAGATAGATGGCTGGCCGGCGACTACGGCATATGAAATGCGGCTTCGATCCGACGGGCGCAACATAATATACCATTTTGGTGCGCAAACTTTGTCGAGATTTGCAGATTTGAATTAAAGTTATGACTTTAATAAACAAGAAATCGCACTAGTCGCACTCTTCATGTGTACGTTGCAATTGTACGGTTTTGTGTCGTCGTCGTTGTTGTCGTCGTCGTCGTCGTTGAAGCAGCCGCCGCCACCTTCGTTGCAAGACGATGGTGGGCATGTCTGTTATACACCAGCCATGGGCGAATACATACAACATATACGCAAACAGACCGGACGATGTTTTGAATCTCTCTGCCCCTTCCGCCTCTCGCCTTCGGGTTCGTTTGATTTTATTGCGATTTGACCAAATAGAAAATATACAAATATACGTAAATTTGTAGTTTGACTATTCGTGTGACAGTTGTCATTTTTGTTTCGAATGTTGGTGTTGCTTTTGTTGTTGCTGTTGTTGTTGTTGTTGTTGTTGCTATTTCATGTCGTGTTGACTGTTCTTGCGAGTGATGATATAGCTGTGTTATTGTTGTCGTTGTTGTTATTATTGTTGACGTACTGTAATATTGTTGCAGTTTTGTTCTGGCTAATATAGCTGTCGTTCGTGCCATTGGCACCATTGTTGCCACCGGTCGATTAGCAACATGGAAGCAACAACAGTTAAATAGCTTGCATTATCACAGCGCCGCTATTTGAATATTTTACAACAACAATATAATTATTACTATTATGATTATAATTAATGTGATGATTTTTGTCCAGTAATAACCGAAACAATAGGATGTGCCTGAGGTGCCTAGTAGGCTTCAGTCTGAAGCTCTTCGCTTAGTTTTTGCCTCCCACACCCCGTTCTCAGTAGCAGCAACAGCAGCAGCGCCGGGGATAGCCCCTGGCGCCGCGGCCATGGTTGATATGATAGAAAACCCGACATCTGCATTGCATCTCTGCAACGTGCCCGCGTCGATCGTGCGCCAGTACGATGTCATTCGCATACTCACCACTCAGCACAACAAACATGGGTCAGCCCATAGCTGATGTTAAAGCATGCATTCCCGCCATCGTATTGAAATCGCATCAGAAGAACTCGAACAACCACAGGCATGCAGACAGACAGACATACGGATGTTTGGATGTTCTCTCCTTGGACTTGACCATCCCATCCGCCAGCCAGCCGACCGACCGACCAGCCAGTAAGTTATCTATTGTGCAGCAGCTGTCGAGCTAGACCGATCTGCTGGTATCCAAATTAAAATCACGTCCAAATACTTTTAATGACTTGTAAGAGCAGAAGCAGTAATCAGAATAGCGGTTGCAGTAATAGTAGAAGTAGTAGTCAAATTGTTGTGACTCTTGTTGCTGCACTTGCCGTTGTTGTCGTTATTGTTGTTGTTGTCGTTATTGTTCTTGTTATTGTTCTTGTATATGTCGTTGTTATTATTATTGCTGCTGCTGCTGGTGTTGACGTAACAATGATGGCAGCAATGAAGGTGGTCCTTATTGATGCTGTGTGCTTTTTTTTGTGATCGTGATTGTTGCTGTTAATGTTTTTGTCCTTTAGTGTTGCTGTTATTGCATCTGTTGTTTTTATGCCAATTGTTTCTGAACGTTGTCATTGTTTTGACTGTTGTTTCCTAATGTTGCTGTTACTACTGTTGTTTTAGTAGAGTAGTAGTAGTAGTAATAGTGGTGTCAGCCCGAAAACTTTAATTTTTTTAGTTGTTATTGTTGGTGTTGTTGTTGTCGTTGTTGTTGTCGTTGTTGTTGTTGTTGTTAGTGTTGTTGTTGCCGTGATTGTTGTTGTCGCCGTTGTCAGCGTCATAAGCCGGCGGTCAACAGCCATTGTTTATCTGCTTATTCAAATAAGGCGTAAAGATATGAAGCACGAACGAGCTAACGAAACAACGTTCGTTCATAAAGTCGGACAGCGTCAACATGCACAAAGCGGACGAAGAAAGCAACAACAACAACAGCAGCAGCAACAATAACAGCAGCAACGACAACAACAACAACAACAACAACAACAACAACCACAGCAGCAGCAACAACAACAACAACAACAACAACAGCAACAACAACAACAATGAGGAAGGGCCGCGCTTCTTCTTCTTCTTAGTGTTGCGTGACGCGCTCAGGGTGGCGGCGGTGATGGTGGTGAAGTTGCTGCTGCTGCTGATGCCGACTCTGTCTTTGCCGAGTGGTGACGGCGGCCTCGGTGTCTCGGTCAGCGACTGAAGACAACGGCGGCAGCATCATCAGCATTAGCAGTAGCTTCACCACCACCGAAAGAGAGCGCCGGTAGTCACTCAATCCAGACGCACGCGCGCGAAAACTGCAGTAGCCGGGGGGGGGGCGAGAGGGGACACCGAGCCGCTCCCATTCGAGGCGATCGGTAGCCCCATCGTCTTCGAGTGGGCACGTTTTGGTCGGCGTCGCCTTCAACAACAACAACAGCAGCAGCAGCAGCAACAACAGCTAGAGCATTTATGTAAGCGCTTGCACGCTGCTATTCCGTTTGACTGGCTGAAGTCGCCGCCAGTCACCGGCGGCATCGTGTTCGTCGTCATTCGTTGCGTCACTACGTCAACAAACAACAACAACAACCGCCGCAACAACAACAACAACCGCCGCAACAACAACAACAACCGCCGCAACAACAACAACAACCGCCGCAACAACAACAACAACCGCCGCAACAACAACAACAACAACAACAATAACAACAACAGCAAAAGACCACACACGGGGTCCACACAAACGTAGATCAACACACACACATACCATACGTACACACGACAGACGCCCATAATCATCTCAGCTGCTGCATCTACGTCGTCCATTACCAGGACAACATCATCATTGCCCTCAGCACCTCAGAATTCCTATCTTTGATTGATTGATGTACAGCAGCGGCGGTCGAAGCTCTAGCTTCTTCCAATTCCATTGAGTAGAACGTGAGACAAAAGAAGATGGCCCGCGCCGTTGCTATTGTATTCTGCAACTGGTGTACCAGCTCGTCTGGGCGGAGACTTGAACTGTACCGGCATGGTACTGCTGTCTCTATATATATATATATAGTATTTAATTTATATATAAATATATATATATATATATATATATATATATATATATATATATATATATATATACACATTATTTATTTATGTGTATCAAGGTATACATTTGTATTTAATTTATATGATTTTTCTTGCCGGAAACGTCATCCGCCGTTCGCCAAGTAGTTTAAGGAGTATGCATTTTGTATATCTACTACTCCGTGACCGCCAACGTTCAATCTGATGGCGGTGCACCTGGCGATAATCCACAAAAAGGTGGGTTCTCCATGATCAATATATTTATTCGCTTTCTCGGGTCCTGAATGAGACGTCTACTATGTTAGACAAGTAATCGGCTTCGTATTTACTGTATTTTTGTAAAAGCACGTATCAGTTTAGTTTACAGTCACAATGATAAATGGGGTGAGAACACTGGTACGCCAAGGCACCAGGGGCTCTGTAAATACATCGACGTAAACAAGTTACACATGGCGCCTCAACCACCTGCTGGAGACGTCACCAAGTTTGCTCTCCGACATGTTGACACGAGCAGTGTGTCTGTCTACACTAAAAGGAAAGTTTGACTCATATTGCTATCGTTTGAGCGCTTATGTTATCCAAGGCCTCATTCTCTCCCGAGAACATCAGGAGATGAGAGACCTTTCTTGTAGACGCCCTTGCTTGTGCTGACAACTGGTAGACTTCAAGAAAATCTCGTTCGCCAAGGAAAGTGACAATCGCATGGTTATAACAGCAAAACTTGAGCCTCACTGCGCTCTAAAAGAACGTTCCGCCCTCTGGTTGTACAGATGCCTCCAACTGTCGGCGCCAACATATTATCGACGCGTTTACAACGACAGATAGCACACCTGGGGTTATATCGATATCGAATGAATTATCGGATGAATACAAGCGTTTGTTATCCAAAGGGACCGATGCCCCATTCTCCCTTATGTAGGTTCAAAGTGCAACTAGGATGACCTTCCGACCTGATCACGTTCGGAATAAACATATAAAGGCGGCGGTCCTCCTTGGATGACACCCTGTAACTAGGGCTTGGAAAAAGGCGAGATCCTAGCAATTTGGTTGGATTGCTTGCTTAAGGTTATCCCTAACGGCAAGGGCGACCCTCTGATCATCCTCTTGGCGAGGCACAAGGCTACCAGGCAGCGTTTGACACTGCCCCCAGAAGATCGTCATGGAGAAACTGTGGCCTAGTTTACTACAAACAAAACCTCCGACGAACTGAACGAAACGCGCTCAAGCTAAACTGATATTGTTAAATTGGAAATTCAAAACTGTCTTCTGTGATAGAAACAAGACAAAGACAACGCGTTGAGACAGAGTGAAATTTTGTGAAAACTGTGATGGCCTGTCTAAGCCAAATGAAAACTCTCTACCTTTCTTTTAACAAATTTAGAATATTTTAGGTGCTGAAGAACCGTAGTTGAACGCGTCTCACAGTTTCACGTTATTAATCAATACTTGATATATATGCACAATAATAACGTTATCGCAACGCGTAGAATATGATACCATTTTTTTCTGACATGGGTCCCTCTGACACGGGATCTCTGAGCGAAGAGAGATCGTTTCAAACAACTCGACGTCAATATCTGACATCTTTGTTTCCGTCTAGAACGTGCTCCGTATTTGTCTATGTTTGTGAAAGATTCTGAGTACGCTGCACATCCGCCTCCGTTTCGTTTGTTTTCTCTACATTGAAAACAAGGTCGTCTGCTTCCACATATTTCCGCAGAGTGGCAACCGTTTGTTAAAAGCAAAATCTGATTTTCAAAGAGACAACCAGGTCGTCAGCGTAAGATATAGAATGTTCGTGGTTGTGACAATTCGCAAGTGTTGCCAGGAGACCAGGTAAAGTTATGTTATTAGTCAAACCTGAACGAAGTAGCTGACGTTATCCTCCGTAAACAGCACCTAGTTTGCAATCGTTTGCCTAGTTACGGCGTGCTCGGACACATCATCATCTAATATTACTACTTCTCTGCTAACCATACTTGTCAGAAACTCGATTACCTTTAGTAGAACCTCTGCGTATACCAATTTTTCCAGAATAAGTTTTCACGGCGACGCGCTGTCACGCAACTTGTAGTCAACAGACACAGCGAGCATGGACAGCAGCCATTGCACAGGGGTTGTCTGTGTCTCATTCAAGATTACCACACAGGAGTTGCTTGGTTTTATGCTTACCTATAGGACAGAAAACATGCGATCAAGATGAATCCTATTACGTTCTTTTCTGGTTGGAAATAAGCATCGGAACGCGCCTGGTTCTATTTTAGAGCCGCCGAAGTTTACACTTTTGATCAAGTTAATTATTGGAACGGGGTCTTATCGGGGTCAGAGCGATAGCTTATGCAGACGACGTCAGATACGTCACTCCATGGCTTTTCCTGGCGCTTATCCGTAGGCGATCCAGTTTGAGCACTGGAACATGTGGAACGAAGGTGGTCGAATGGTTATTAATGCTAGATTTATGGTAAGGTGTCAACCTCCAAGGTCCAGACTGAGCGGTGCCTGCGGAGGAATCATTGGGTGGTTATAAATCCTGCTGGTATAAATCTTGTGCTATGAAAAATCTCCCTCTTTCTCAAATAAATACCACACGAAGTAGTTTTAAATTCACTCCTCAGATTGGTGAGGACTTGCACTGGGGGCATTGAGTGCAACACAGGTTAACGACCGCAAATTACGACGCCCATAGCGTCGCAATTTGGGGCCGGAAAGGGGTGCGGGTCGCGTGCTGCGTGGACAAGCCATGTCGGCCGCAATTACAATGTTACGCCATTAAAGCAGTCTTCGCGAGAGTCGGTCACTTGGTCCAGCTAAACCGTCTACTCGGTGCAATAAAATGACGGCCAGTAATAACCTAAGCTTCTAATCAATGCAACCATGTAAACAAATACTAATGGATAAACTAGAAATACTAATCGATCTGTGCGAGTGCTTATAGTAACAGTCTGACGAGAATGACTGTGGGGTTCTCACAACAAGTCTGACGAGAATTTGTAGGAGGGCCGAACCCTTCCATTGTTTCGAACGCTAACGGACAAAATTCGTAAACATGATTATCATTATTCCCAAGAACTGTTGTTCTGCACTTGTTGGCCTCTGTTAATCTGGAAGCACGAGAACTGCTTGTTGTGCAGCATCTGCACCGACTCAATCCGAAGGCTCTGATGAGTCGGCTAAAAGTTCAAAGATCGCAAAGTAAGACCTCCTACGCTACGATTTTGTGAAGACCTTAGCCGGAGTGGCAATAGCCATGGTAGCGGTCAGAGTTGACAACAATAACAATAGCAATAGCAGCAACAACAACAACAACAAGTTCCAGTACAACTTGCTAAAAAGTTGGGAACGCTTGTTTGCTAAGCCTGACACATACGAGGAGGAGGTGCTAAGTATTTGGCTATGTTCTGTGCGGCTGCCAGCAGCAGCAGCGAAGTGGCTATTGGTTTCTGCCCCCCCCCTCCCCTTGCATCAAATCGAACATTCGCCGTTGATTCCACACGTGACAGCATTCGACAAGATTCGCGAACTATCACCCCCATCTCGCTTTAATTGACAAATTCCTCTTGTTCTTACTCGTCGTAATCTTTGTTGTTAGTGTTATTGCTCTTGTTGTTGTTGTTGTTGTTTTTTGTTGTTGTTGTTGTTGTTGTTGTTGTTGCTGCTGCTCTTGTTGTCGTTGTTGTTGCTGTAGTTTGGTATTGTTGTCCTTGGTGTTGCTGCACTTTGTTGCAGTTTTTGTACCTCTTTTTGTTCTTCTTGTTGTTGTTAATGGTGTCGGCGGCGTGTTAAGTGGCCGCTCACTGGTTCTCGTCCATACGTGCTTTGTGTCAGCTCAGTTCATCTCACCGGCGCTCAATACCATTCAGGTGGGCGCTTCGGTGGCGCGTCGCTTGCCGTCGGCCAGCAAAAAAGCAGAAAAAAATATAGAAAAATAAGATAGAAAAAAACACAAACCGAAGAATGCGAAACAGAAGAAGAGGAAAAAGAAAAATCAAACAAAAAAAAACAATGGCAGCAGAAGCACAAGACGATGAAGATGAAGAGGATTAGTGCACGATGTAGGAACGAACGTCTTCGACTATACAAGCCTTACTACCACTACTGTTACTGCTACTACTACTACTACGACCACGGCTGTTATTCCTACTAACGAATACTAACTAGTAACGCTAACTACTGTGGCTGCAACCAGCTCTACAACGACTACAGTGTGGTTAGCAGGCAGGCACAGTTGAGTCAGGAGGCGCAGCTAGCCTTCAGCCAAGCCATCGTAAGCTAACCAGTCATAGCTAGCTAGCAGATAGATAGAAGTAGTTAGTCGGTAGCACTTCGACGAGGACATTTCCATAAGACGCTCGTTAATTGCTCGCGACCAACCTCTGCAAGAAGTCGAAGCAAGAATATAGTGGTAGTGTGTAGCTGTGTCTATGTGCTACTGTGACGCCGCAGTATCGCATCTTTATGATCTGATACGATGCTAGTACTTTCTTTACACCGAGGCGCGCTGCCTCTTCAGTCTTGGTAGCGAAGCGCGCCGACGACCAGTCGCAGGAGAGAGGTGCATTGTTGCTGCTGCTGCTGTTGTTGTTGCGATGTTGGCCGTGCCCTACAGTGAGTAAGTGAGTGAGTGCCGGCAAGCTGTGAGCCTTCAGCAGTCAATCGTAGTGGCCAGACTAAAGATTGCTCAAGTAGACAGAATCAGAACACACGACACGATGGATGGTCAAGGTTGTTCTAGTAGTGCTGCTGCTGCTGCTGCTGCTGATGATGATGATGACGACGCGCGGATGCTGGTAGTGTGTCTAATAATGATGGTGACGAAGATGATGATGATGATAGTGATGGTGGTGATGGTCTTGATGATGTTCTTGTTGTTGTTGTTGTTATCGCCTTACAGTGTCGAAGACGAAGAACGACATATTTGTTTTTCCTGTTGTTCTGAAGCTTTGATTATTATTATTATTATTATTTTGCTCCTGTCGTCACATTTCTGATATTTTTGTTGTCATTGTTTCGTTATTACTAGAATTCTAACTTGTCCTATTGGTTGCTATTGTTGTCGTACTCGTTCTTATCGGATCGTTTGCAGATGTTGTGATTCTATTCTAGACGATCAATATTGTGTTGTGATTACCGCTAAGGGTTAGGACGGTAGACCCACGTGCATGCCCAGCGCTAGCCAGGGAATTCTACCGTCTTTGCAATCGCGTGTTAATCTTTAAGCCTCTTAAAGCCCCCTCCTCTTAAAGAAGAGATGAGCGGGCGTGAATATCAGTGTGCACAAGGGGACAGAAGGCTACATGCTCTCCTATTGTCTTAGCACGCCAACTGAAATATAATTAGACAGAGGAAATAAATTCGTGTTCACCACCATCGCAGTGGCACTCACTTTTCCACCGCCTGGTGGAAGAGCAGGTTGGAGCAGGTCTCTTCAACCGAGAATCCGGATTTTATAGCGCGCGCATCGAGTATTACAAAATGTTACAATATCTAGCAGTGAATCGGAGTCACTGCTGAATCGATATCAGGATCCCACTGATGATGGCAGTGCCCTAACGCGGCCGGTTTCCGATCGACGTGGCACTGTCGCTCTGATGCTCTGCCGGGCGTCTCTGCTTCCGCCATACCCTGCGTCTGTCCGTCTCTACACCTGCATAAATCAGTACAGGCGACAGACAGACACGACGCAGTCTGATGAAGCCAGATTCTTGACATCACCACCGTCATGTGATGGCTTCATCATCGGATCGCCCACTTACTCATTCACGCGCACCATCATCCTCACCACCAGCACTACCGATCTCCGGTCTCGACCTCTCTCTCTCGAGACAGGCGACGCGAAGGAAAACAGTGAGAACGCGAAGGTGTTCAGGTAGTGCAGACACGTGCCCCGCACCGACGACGGTTTTCCTATTCCGCTTCTTCTTCTTCTTGTTTTGCTGCCGTGTTCTTCCTCTTTTCTTCTTCTCGTTTTCAACGTCCATAAGCTAGCCAATCAATCGGACATCTTCAGTTGTTATGTTACCACGATATAGAATAGCCAGTGAACTAGTACGACGGCCACAATTTGTGTGGATGCGTTGTGTGTTTTGTGATGTTCGAACGAGAGTCGAGGTACGTCGACAAACGTCCCCTCGAGAGTAATCCAGCCAGTGAGCGCCAGAAAACTAGGTAATCAATCACCGCCCCGCATCTCTACCGCCAGAAGCCAGAAGTGACAATGAATACGACTTGTACGGTGATGGCAGCGGTGACAAGAGCTACCAGCTTTCTGTAGCAGCAGCAGCCCCAGCAACAGGCGCTATCATTGAGTACCATCATTAACAGTTGCAGAAGCAGCATCAAAATTAGCAACAACAATAGCGACAATAACGTGATCAGCAGCAACAACAACAACAACAACAACAACGACAACAACAACAACATTATTAACAACAATAACGGCAAAAAATCGATATTAATAGGGATATCGATACCAACTACAACATCTCCGATACCAACAGCACCGAAAACAACAATGCCAACGGTACCAAGACACCTTTAACAACAACAACGACAACAACGAAAACAACAACAACAACAACAACAACAACAACAACAACAACAACAACAACAACAACAACAACAACGACAACAACAACAACAACAACAGCAACGACAACAACAACAACAACAACAACAACATTAACAACAACTACAACAACAACAACAACAACAACAACAACTACAACAACAACAACAACAACGACGATGACGTTAAGTAGTAGCGGCAGCAGCAGAAGCAGCAACAGAAGAACAAGCAGAAGACGCGGCGTAGCCAAGAATGGGGGAAATGGGCTGGCCGATGAGGCGAGATAAATAGATAGAAGGGTGTGGCCCTGCTCGTCAGACGCGACCGTCACACAGACAGGCCGACCGACATATACCGATATGCAGCAGACCGGCGGACCCACCGACCAACCGACCAGCCGACAGAGTCTGAACGGGCAGGCCTGACGGCCACAGCCAGAGTACGACGTTGGCAGCCCGACGGCGTCGTCATCGTACGTACGTAAAAGCTCGTTTCGTTTTGCTGATGCTGCTGCTGCTACTGCTACTGTTGTTATTGTTGTTTCTGCTGCTGTTGTTGTTGTCATTGTTGTTGTTGTTGTTGTTGTTGTGGCCACCGTTGTTATTGTTGTCGTTGCTGTCAAGATCAAGAGCGGACGACCGACAAGAGCGGGCCGTCGTATTATCGCAGCTTCTGTCGTTTGTTGTTGCGTTTGCTACCGATACGGCGTTGGCGGCAGAGGCACAACACGGCGGCGGTTGTCTGTCTATCTGTTTTTCTCTCTCTCTCTCTCTCTCTCCCTGCAGTGCAACATCATCATCATCATCATCAACAGCAGCAGCAGTGGTTGTACCAGCTACTGTTGTGGCCTCACCACCAACAACAACAACAACGACATGACGCTAACAGCGGCCGATTGACGTTACGCGGCCGCAGTCTTGTTGCCACTGGAGCTACTGCTACTACTATTCTGTGGTATAACCACTACTCTACCAGCTCCTATTCTTGGCGTTGCTTCGCCTTTGTAACGGACGTTTAGTGTTACGCCACGAGCGTCTTCATATACATGTATGTATATATATATATATATATATATATATATATATATATCCATATTTTTTTCTTAAGTTTATTATGTAATCATTTGTATTTGCTTAAATCCATATTTTTTTACTTGTCAATTTCATAATAATATATTATATGTAATTGTTAACGGGTGTTAACAATTACAAACCCCCATTAATGTATTACACACGCCGGATAAGACGTAAATTACCCTTTTAAGCCCGGTCGTTGACCAGTTGGTTACGTATTCAATACGGTTGATGAATTTTTCCATTACATTTTTAATGGCACGATATGTGCAAGTAGAGTGGGACCAAAAAGCAACGTTGATCTTGCGCAAAACGCAACGGATTGCAGCCTGTAGGGTAGTACAGGGCTACAGAACGATCAGCACAAACGCATCTCTGCTGCTTGCCGAAGAAATTCCCTGGGACCTTACGACGTCCGAGAGACAGCGCCTGCGGGATATTGGCACACCCACAGAGAGCGACATAGAATAAGAGAGAAACGCCACTATAGAGGACTGGCAAGCTGAGTGGGACGCTATTCCCTTTGGTGCCTCTGGAAAGAGTCTAAGCAAACTGGTTCCAAACATACGGGCGTAGATAGTAAGGCCGGGAGGGGACGACCTAACATTCTACCTAGCGCAGGTTCTCACTGGACATGGCAACTTCCAGTCATACCTTTACCTAATAGAGAAGGCCCCATAAAAAAACATGCCATTTTTGCAACGAAGCCGTGGAAGACACTCCACAACACACACTCCTCAGGTGCTAGGCATGGGAAGAGGCCAGAACCATGGAAATTACGCAGATTCGCGAGAAATGGTCCAGAGCGGGACTCACCCATCCCGAAGTACAGACCCCCCAAATGGTATTAAAAAAAATCGTGGAATACATTCTGTGTTTGACGCAGACATGGGAATTGGAAGCGGAAGTAGCACAGGAGGTGCTAAAAAACAAAGCAAATCAAACGAATTCGCAAGAGCTAGGTCAAAATGCGCTTGACAGGTAAGGGATCCCGTGAGTGACCCCGGCCAATTTATCCGATAGGGCATTCGCCATTTCTCCTGATGGCCGGTAGCACTGTTCTATGGAGATCTGGGCCATCAGAGAGTTAAGTTTAAGGGGGGTTTCAGCGGCGTCGAGTCCCACACAGCTCGAGATGGGAAAGCAATATTTCCTTCTCGTAGCGGTAGTGCGTAACTGCATTTAACTCTGCTCCAAAAAAAAAATGAGTGAGACCACTTGGTCGCGAAGCTCACAGCTCTGACCACACCCATTCTGATAGATCTAAAAAGTTTGCCTAACGTTCTTTTTCCCAGGTTTTACCTACAGACACAGTAAGCAATTACAGTATATGTCGGCAGAAACTTTGTAGACACGCGATGCGTAGTGTGCGCGAAAACAACCGTTTGTCGATAAGCTGCCAGAACAAGATCAAGCAAACGGCAATATTCTCGCACTTCGACGCTAAGTTGAAAACTAGATCCGTCCGTGCTGCAGCGTCAATTCGACAACGGTGCCTGATGGCTTTATCTGACAAAATGCATAATTAGCTGGTGCCTCCATAGGGTATAGGAGGGGGACATATAGCAACACAGATAAGCGTTAAACATAACTAATCTCGTTCTTATTTATATTAAGGTCGAGTTGAACATTGCTATAGGCAAATATAATCGTATACCGTTATTATGCTCTACGTGTACTCTCTGAAGGTCCTGGTATCGATTGATTAACGAATATTTGTGGTCCGCAAAAAAAACGCTCAAATACTGTGAGATTCTACTCCAATCAACTCAGGTATTACTCGTTGACGTACAAACAGATATCCGAGAGGACCCAGTACAGACTTTTGTAAAACACCGGCGGCTTCAGGTAAATTGACCCTAAAAAGCATCGCCAGTGTAAACCCCAATGTTTTTTCCTTGGAGATACTATGACAATACACTCTGTCTATCCCTGCAACACGGCGTTGTCTCATATATATATATATATATATATATATATATATCGTCCTTTGTGTTGGGCGGGCAGTTGAAGGTGTCGAAGAGACAGAGGTGGCGATCACGCGTGACGCGGCCTGACACGCATGTATGAAAATAAAAATAAAAGGCAAAGTAAATAAAGATTTGCATTAACTATATGCAAGTGGTTAACGCAATAGACGCATTTCACTGAGCATATTAGCTATCAGGCAGGTATTATTAAAGAGAGGAACAGGACATATGCTAAAGACACAGCTGTCTACGTTCCTGTATGCATTCTACATTCCCAAAAACCTTTCATAGCAATAACAAAAAAAAAACATTTTTGACTCTGCATATGCATTATCGAGCGACATCATTCGGCCTTCATCATACATCGCATTATCGTCCTAGGCCTTATTTCCGTTACAAGTACTTGTGCTGGCCGTCGTATTTAAACCTTGCAGGATGTGCTTCACAAGTATATATACACCACCACACAACGCGCCAACCAACCGGGTTAAGAACGCTGGGGCTTTTCTCGCCGCATCTAGAGTCACGGTGGTAAAGCACCCAGCTTACTTACTCGACTTGACATCGTGCGCATACAAATGGAGCTAAAAAACATTCAAACGCGTTGCTTGAAGTTGATGCATGAATCCACCGCCTCAAAAAAAGCAATATAAATTAGTGTAAATTACATCGAAATCTAAAAGAAACAAATTATACTTTTAGGAAGAAAAATGTCTGCATTCTATCATCGAAAATTCATAAAAACTTTGCTCGACAGTACGCCACGTTTTGCCGACAGCGTTGTTCTGTAAATTCAAAATACGTTTTATTAGTATTCGCATTGATGATACGTTACACATAGCGAGTTGTACAACAGGCAATCAGAAAATGTGTTGTGAAAATGAAAAGATGCCGGCTGCAACAAAAAAATTCTTTCACACAAGGTAGGAAGGGAAGTCAGGCTATCCGCTTCTGTATTGGCTAGGTAGGGGAAGAAGTTCGGCTATCGGCTTCTACTGATCACCGATCGATAAATTAACGGATGAGGTCTGAATGTTATCATACAGTCGTAGGTAGACGCGCAGGCATCCGCATTTTGTCACACATGTCCAGCACATGACTCAAAAGAGCTCGATACCTCCCTGGCATAGTGACCCATTCGACCTGGCAGAGGCCTCGCTTACTGATTGTATTACTAGAAGTATCGACAGCTATTGCAGCTAGAGAAATAACTTGTTCATTTATTCGTCTTCGTCATGAACACATCACTCCTCTACATTATGACGACGTACGTTAGTTACTGTTACGCAACCAGTAAATAACGTACATTTATTTGGATTTACTGAGAACACTTCATTAGGCATATATATATATATATATATATATATAGCATCTGTTGTGCCACGAGCCGTTGATTCTCCGCTTTTTCCTAATGGAACTGTCATCATCTGTCCGAGAATATTTTCCCCGTTGGGGGGATCCAATATTGTCACTTATCCCATATGCACGTTATTGACGTGTATATGGGCATAAATAAGCATCTACATGTCACGAGACTATATACGCCTAACGTCGGGACGTTATGACAAAATGAAATAAGGTGTATATATATATATATATACAATTGTTAACACCCCATTATAGGTTCAATAAAGCAAAGATATATATATATATATATATATATATATATATATATTATATGTATATAGATAACAAAATCTTTGCTTTACTGAAACTATATATATATATATATATATATATATATATATATATATGACTAATTTTCAATGCCAATAAGACGAATTTCATAGTTTTTCGTTTATCGCCGAGGGTCTTACCTTACGACCTGTTACTCAAAACAAGAAACATTGAGCTAGGTGTCTAAGGCTCGTTATTCAGGAAAAAATAAGATGGCGTCTGAATCTGGATTATACTGCACGCAAGTGCTATTCTGTAATATCTGGGTTGTGTAAAATAAAGTTGATTTGGGTCTCTACAGAGCGCTTACTTTTGGTGTACAACGCCGTGTTCTCACCAGTGCTATGTTATTGCATTTTTTTTGAGGTGGTGGCTATTTCGGAGAGTCAAAGTAATGCAAAAATTCTGCACTTTCTAGGAGGCCATTTTTCTAGGAGCCGAGGGGTTTCAGTCCGTGACCTGTTCAGTCGATTTAGCCTGCTTGCGGTGGAAAATATACATGCTGCAGGTTTTTCTGTTAGCATGTAAAATTTCGCGAATTTTTTTTTCAATCAATCAAGCTTTTATTTCACCACAAATTGGTAGATTAGGAACAAAACAACGATTTAGGACAGTACATATTTCACTCGCGAGGTAACAGACCCCCCTTCAATTTCAGTACATTCGAGTATGTGGTAGCGCCCGATGTCACGTTCTCCACAAAAACTACACACACAATCTTCAATGCTGAAACAGTTAGGTTTCATACATATATAATTGTGGTATCCATGCCACGTGGTTCGACAGATGGTTGTACGATTATTTTGTGACGCTTCTTTCCACCTCTGGGAGGCGAAAGCTGGCCCTTCGGTATAATTATTCATAACGAATTGCATGTTTTTAGTTTCTCGAAAATCTCTGTAGACGTCCAACACTTGTGGACTGACCGGTAGCTTGTTCAGTACCAACTCTTCTGTTAATGTTTGTTCTCTACACAGCTCTATTGCGAGTGTTGCTGACGCGTTCTTTGGTAAGCCCAATATTCGTTTTATATACCAAGCCTTTATTTTATCTAGACTTTTCATATCGCTTAGGGTCAAGTATGTTGCGACTACGGGCAAGCAGTAACTTACTATTGGTAGTATTTTCATACGAAAAACATTCATAAGTATTGTACCTACAGAAAACGCTTTTCCACTTGTTGCTTCACACATTTGCATGTCATCTCCCTAAAACTTGGGCCTGAATTTCGAAATGCATTAAATGCCTCATAACGAAGCACCTCTTCGCTCGCGTAGTAAAATGGATTCCAATTTCACGATTTTTCAAGAGCTTGGGGACCTGCAACCTTAGGGCTCCATGGTGATTGACATTGTTCTTGTAAGTAGGGGGCACTGCGCGTTTAATTTTTTGAGGTTTGGCCGAGTTCGAGGCTGGGTTTGAGATGCAGAAGTGAGTGGTCAATAATATCACAGCGTTTCATATTCCCTTTCCTCAGTAATTATTTTGTTTTTCGTTATACTCGTTGTTCGGCTTTGACCTAATGATTGACGAAGAGACGTATATATATATATATATATATATATATATATATATATGGTGTGTCCGAGTGTGGCCCTGTTATTGTCTTTTGACTTCTGATGTGAGATTTATTACTGTGCACTGGTTGAGATTTCAAGATAAATGATTTAATTCGTTTGTCAACCGTCTGCATTTACGTATGATATTACTTCTAATTATGGTTAGGCAATAACTGAGAGGACGATCCTTTGACATCTTTCTACTTCACAGGCGTTCACACTCGCTGTTCAGGTTTCGATTCCGGCTAAATGTAGCCGATTCCGACAGCAATTACATTAAATTCAGTTCCGCGAATTACATTTCCCGTTCGACACTTTCCGTTACGTAAGACATCGACCGCATTTCTTCTGAAACAACTTGCGCGGCCTTCGCGCCGACAGCAACGACGTCAGCGTAACATGGGTATTTTAGGGCTGGTACTAAATGTGGCTACATCTTAACCCGTTCTCCGGCAGTTATCTATTGTAGAAGTGGCATTTTCGTCGCCGTCATCAAATCGCATTATTGCCAAATTGCCGACGCAGCTCGTAACACGCTCCGTCAAGACGATAGTGCACACTCCGAGCCGTCAGCCCCGCGATGCCAAACGTTAACAAGATTATTTCCGCCAAAGCTCTTGCACGTGTCTAGTATGCCTGCACCTTTGTTGTGCCTGTATAGTAGGAGCGCAAAGAGAGGTTGTTGAACCTTCTGCGTTTAGGTGAGGACGAACACGAGGAGGAAGACTAGTTAATAAGGCGCACAATAGTTAGTATCTTAGGGTGTGACTGCCCTACGTTAATAACGTGGGCGTGTATAAAGCAATGTGTGCGTTTATAAGTGTGTATGTATATATATATATATATATATATCTATCTATATATATATGCCGGAGTGCATAGGCGAAATAAGTGGGCTCATCAACAACATAGACTCCTTTCATGAACAACGACAACGACGACGACGACGAACGCGTCACGATGGAAGACTTCATCGCGCCAGAGAACACGGATTGAGGATAGGGTGTGGAGCATGAAGCATCGCTGCTGAGTCTTGCGGGAACGGTAGAAGAGAAATCGCATCGTTTGCACTTGCTCAGTATTACCTCCTCCGCGCTCATCTTCTTGCAGGTTCTTTCTCTCTATAGCGCTCTCTATAGCGTTCGAGCGCGCTTCCGCACGCGGCTGTGGTCGTCATTATTAGAGAGATCTGCTCGCTTTGAGGTAGGTGGCTTAGTTTGAGCCGTGACTCCACGCCTCTACGCCCGCCGTTAGACTTAGTTGGCACCGTTACGGAGGCTAGACATGCGGAGGCCTTTCATCAACCACCCCCCCCCCCCCCCCACACACTAAAGTACGCCAAAAAGGAAGCGCGGTTGGTACGAAAGCGTCAGACTGGGCGCGGCGCTGAATTCACACAACGACCGCCCGACCGGGACGCGCCTGTTTCCGCCTCTTGAACGTTCATTTTCAACGACAACAGCGTGACAGTGTACTGCTTGCTGGCTTGAATCCTAAGAAGTAAGTCCCTAGGCGAGTTGTCGATAGATTATTTGAAGTCATATATATATATATATATTTAAACAACGTTGTTTATTTAATATATACACATATAAAACGGTATGTTGTTTCACACATTTACAAATATTTGCAAGAACTCTCTAGTAATTTAAACCTACTAGAGTTACCATTGTGTTGCTAAAAGTTACAGCCAGAATCAAATTACTTGTGTTTACCTCTATGCGAGAGTCGATTTAGGAAGACTAGTATACCCATTATTGACGGGGTAATAGGCGTGACTTTAAATTCTCCTTGAAGTTGTTTAAGGATTTCAAACAACGCAAGGTTCCGATTAGCTTGCGTTGTTGCTATATATATATATATATATATATATATTTAGCGAATTTGAGAATCCAATTCATTCGGTCAAATCCTTCAGCAGCACTGTGCACGCAAAGACTGTACTAAAAGTAGAATAGTCAATGCTGATCAATGCTGCCAAGAGCAACGCAACAGAATTCAAGAACCAAACATGTCTGGCAAAATAGTGACGTTTTCATTACACAGATGAATTTCGTCGAGTTTTCTCAATTTTGGTGTCGTCGATCTCTTCGAATTAGGCATCTGCTTCACTGGACATATAATTAACTAAGTAAAAAGCACGCATGCGCGCAACCTGACGCAACAATATAGCACGGCTTACCTGTCGAGAGAGAGTCAGGCTGGTCCACGTCTAAAATGTCTCTAAAAATCACCCCAGCGCAATGACGAATGGTGTGAGAGTTTTCCTGAAGACGGGATATCAATATAGGGTCTGCCCAGACCAAGTTAAACAAGCACCAATCAATGAATCCAATGCTGCTATTAGTGAAAGTATTCGAGACATTCGAAGAGTTCTCGCAAAGTCTGTGCAAGAATAAGTTCACCAACACTCCAGTACGGTAAAGTGTGTGCGCAGTTGACACAAACATACCTTTTGCAAAAATGCTTTTTAAAAATAAGTGAAGCAAGCAGTGCAGGAGTTCTTCAAACAACAACTAAGTAATTCTACATACACCATGGGCATCGACGTGCTGTCGAAACGAACAGCGTTTGAGCAATAATGGCGATTTTTCCAATAGGATTTATGAAATTGGTGATAACGGTATTACTTTTTCATATATATATATATATATATATATATATATATATACAGAGTATGACAAAAATACTTCGGAAGCGATATATATATAATATTTTTTCCAATGGAACATGGTCTCAGAAGTCTTGTTTTGGAGTGAGAGTGATATTACTACAATGGTGTTTTTGCCCGACATAGGAGCACAAAATGTGCAATTGCGAGACAACTTGTCCTCCTATACAGAAACTAAGCACACCGTCTTGTTCGTGAGAAAATCGGTGTATAACCCCTTCAATCCGGTAAAGGAGGAAGATATGCAGACGTCGACCACAGCTTGAAAATCGACATTCCTTTGATTTTGTGAGCCACATTTGCTATTTAGGGAGCTGACTTCTCATATTGTTACGAATATGACATTCTTACGAATTTTGGTAACGCTTATTTACGAACCTTGTACGACTTACGCTGCAGAACCGTAATGACAGAGTTTACTCAGACTTTATAAAGATGACAATAGGCCTTTCACGAAACGCACCAACCACACGCTCCCTCCGATTGTGTCTTGTTTTTTAAAATTATGAATTTTTAATAAACAATTATATATACAGCTCAGTATCCAACACCAACACATAAAAAAAGAGATTGCAAAGCAACACATTAGTGCTGTGCAGATAAACCTGGCGCAGGTGCCATTAACATTTTACTGCTTACTAATATTGTTATAATTATGATATGAAACATATGAGTATGTCTGCAAATACAAGAACAAAACATTTTAATTGTGTATTGATCTGCACCACGTTTTTCAATGTCTTACAATCGACACATCTAGATCTGCAAAGCAATAGAAGATATTTTTGACAGACTGAATGATTTGTGTGTAAATACTACCAATTTTGTGGTGAATAAACAAACAAGCAATTTAAAATGCGCTGGAAAAGAAGCAAACAAAAGAACCGCGCAATAATAATGATTGTGTGCGTAAATTCTGCGTCAAAATTAGCATTCACCGACTCCACATTCGGAATTGTAAAAAGCTAAACACAACGCCAATTAGCCTATGCATATAAGAAGTGCTTAGACTACATACAATGTTGGGTTTCCATGTATTGCATGATACTATTGTTAGTGAATGTATCTATTCGCGTGAATCTATTCTACCAGTTTATGGTGAAATATTCATAGTGATTAAAAGAAATTGTGAATATCATTAATTTGATTATTTTACTAGTCTGAACACCGCAAACAGATATTCACTTAGATTGACATATATATATATATATATATATATATTTCTACTCACCATCTGGTTAGTACGGTCGAGAACATGCCAGTGCACGTATTCCACAATAAGAAAATTTAAATTTGGTACAATGTATGATAATCTTGAGCAAGACGCAAAAGTTGCAATCATACGCAATACATTTTCGTAAAAGCATTACTTGGCTTTTACGATTGTTCGTGGTCACATCGAAGAAGCGCTATTTAATAAGATCAGCGCTTACACGCTGAGATAGGACGCCGGCGCGTTTTTCTTAAATAAAGCTGATAGCGACGGAAGGTTTATTCGGCTTGATACCACATCTCCTGCATAGCCTTCTTAGGAACTTCGTACACACACCTTCAATTATATACCTACGTGTCTGCAAAAGTACGAGTCCCAGACGTATGAGTAACATAAGAGTCTGGATAATACAATTGCTTGTACAGGCTATTATACATATTTGGGTCCTTGATAGAGTAACCGAATAGGATGTTCACGAGTACAGCTGTTGATCGGTCCCGTTGACGGTGGCGTTTCGGACCGGGTAGCTCTATCCCATTGTCACCGCGCCAGCAGCGGATATGCCGTCGATGTAGCGCAGTGTGCACTGAGGTAGAGTCCATGAGAGTGTATACGTTTACAAGAGAGCAATACATTTAAGTAAACGCATTATTTAGCTTCTGCAATTGTTAATGGTGTTTTTAACGTTAAGTTCACCAGCGTACGAAAAGTATTATTTAATACTCGACGTAATGTAAGAGTTTATGTCTAGTATAAATATTGTTTACAGCAGAGGAGAGATGCAGCTTCCCTGTGAGACGTCGAACATGGCCAATCGTGGCCAAACTAAGATTTACTACTGCCTTCAACTACTGAATGCCACCTGCTGCTGAACCTATATTTGCAATTAAAATATCCACTTCTGAGCATTGAAAACCATATCTAGCAGTACTCATATTCACTATAACTGCCCATTTGAACGCTCATAAGGTGAAATCGATTAAATCCGAACGTACGCATGTATACAGTCACTAGGTCTTGCAGCAGCGATCGTCTTATCCGATAGTGAATAATGGACTAACAAACATAAGATGGCGCGATTAAACATGTCGGTTGGCCAATATATATATATATATATATATATATATATATATAGTAACACAATTTCCCAGCAGTATTCGCATACAAATATTGCGTGCTTCTTGTACTGGCTATTCGGCTTGATTCGTGTGCGGCGTCGGAGAATCCCCATTTTAGTGATCAGCAGCAGCAGAAATGAACAGCGCCTTGTTGTTGAACGCCCGCGTTGTCGAAGCGACAGCGTTGGTCTCAAATAAGCCGTGGGAAGCCTTGTTGGCGGCGGTAAGCACGAGAGGCAATCTCGCCACAGTTTTGCAGCTAGTTTACCTAAAAACGGCTGGGGAACGATTGCCGAGGTTCGCGCCGCGCGTTCTTGACGCCGCCGACCGTTCCTCACAGCCGACTGGTGGAATAGTCTGGCGGGTGGTGGGCGGAATATCGGGCAAATCGGGCTCAGACGGGGCCAGTCCGGGTCCCACTCGCGTTGCCGCTGATGAAGCCGCTGAAAGCGACCGCACTGCCGTGCTGTCCACTAGGGTCCTATTACTACACCACAACATGAACAATAACAACAACAACAACAACAACAACAATACGTTGCCTCGATTATGAGCTTGACGGTAAGAAGAGGAACGCGGTGAAGTCGTTTGCGGCCGCTGCCGGCGGCTATATCGCGACAGCAACAACAACAACGACAAAA
Organism: Dermanyssus gallinae; assembly: GCA_003439945.1. Taxonomy (NCBI): domain Eukaryota; kingdom Metazoa; phylum Arthropoda; class Arachnida; order Mesostigmata; family Dermanyssidae; genus Dermanyssus; species Dermanyssus gallinae. The sequence goes on from QVRM01004259.1 coordinate 98,349, forward strand.
ACAAGCCGCCAGCGGCAGCAGCAGCAGCAACAACAACAACATCAAAAACGTTTCACAAGCAGCAACGGAAACAACGATATCAACAACAACGACAACAACAAAAATTCGCTTAAACACTCATTTGAACACGTCTAATGATCCAGTCTCAGCTAAAGAAAAATGCTGTTTTCTAGTTTGCTTCGTGCCTCCATAACTCTCTCTCTCTCCCTCTCTCTCTCTCACTCTCTCTCCCCTCTCTCCCTCCCCCCCTCTCTCTCTATCTCTAACCTCTCTCTCTCTATCTATCTCTTTCTCTCTCTCTCTGTATATATACATATATATATATATATATATATATATATCTTGTTAGTGTTGCTACCGATTCCCAGATCGGCCTTTTTGTACTGGGCGCAAATGAACGCTGAGAATTATTCGAGTCTCGTGCTTCATATTGGACGCAGGCAAAGTGAGCCATCATGTGATCAAAAAGGCGTGAGCGGTAAAGATGAACCGCCAACTTGTGCTGTTTGTGGATCTGCGTTAGGTGAGATCGTTTATATGGAAGCAGTCGCCGCACTGTCTTGGATGGGACAGAAAATAATAGACATTTTTCAACACTTGAATCAACCTAAAAATGGAACGGGTTAACCGATTTTATTTATTCAAAAAGTACTATTCATTGTTAGCCACAACCCTACTCCAGCTTTAGACCAGACGGTTAGGTTTCATGTCAAGCAATTCCGGTTTCCGCATCTCAATGGATGTCTCTCCAAGTGTGTTGTTTTGCTGCTTTGAGCTAAGTTCGAAATTCTTTCCCTGTAGGTCGTCCCGCAGACATCTAAATACGTGATATAGTGACGGTGCATTGGCGGTGAGTATGGTGAATGCGGCACAATTTCCTAATCGAAACTTGCTATCTCACGGAGGTTGGGTAAACTCACATGCGGTCTTGCGTTGCTTTGGTGGAAGATAATGCCCTTTTTAGTAGTGGACGGTGCCATACCTATCCCACCAGTCACAAGGCGAAATCTTGCGCGAATAGGTTCGTTTCGCTCTGGCGTCTTCTGGAGAGGTTGGCCTGGGGCGCACCAGGATCTTCCACGTTTCGCACTGTGTGCCAAGCAAGCCAAAAAGAGAAATTTGTTAGATGTTCTACTGGGTTGCGCTTACTCAAATCACATCATAGCTAAATTGGTTTAACCCTGTCACCAGACCCTAGGCGCGAAGGCGAGCGACGGTGGTCGTATGACACATCCCGAAGTTCATGGCTTATTCACTCACGTAGTCACTCGGGAACTTTGTTACACTGTTTTGCAGTCTCGAATGAAAGAGACCTTTCAGAACGGAGTTCATCCAGATAGCTTGAATTGCCAGAACGGAACTTCGCAAAACAATTATAGTAAAAGTCTTTGTCGGCATACGTGAGTGTAGTTGTAGGCCTTGAAATAAATCTGCAGAAGACAGAAGCTAGGAAGTTCAGGCACGCGGGCAGGCTGGCCGTGACCGATATATTTAGGTTAAATAGACAGGACCTAAACTATGTTAAGTTCACATATCTAATCATCAGTGTACATATCACAGAGACCCCCTCAACCAAGACCTTTGCTGCACATATGGAGGAGAGGTCTCGAAAAGCCTTGATCGCAGCCACAGCCCTTAAGAAGCCCCAGATGCTCTCGATTAAGGCAGTGCTAAGCTCTGTTTGATATGAAAATAGCGCCAATTGCATCATACGGGATCCAGCTTGTGTGGGCAAAGCTAAGCTTGGCTCAACTTGGTGCACTCGATCAAGTGAAACCAGCTTATTTGAAACGGGTAGTAGGTTTACATATGTCCGCATACAACCACCTCACGTATTTACTGTGCGATGCTCTACTATTCGTGGAACAGATAAAAAAAACAGTTTGTGCTTCCAGACACCCCCGCATACAGCGAGTTCATACGGTGAGATGGTTAGGTCAGAATGGAAGGGCACGGGCAGGACAAACAGGCGCATAACCGCCCGTTTTGCTGTGCACGGTTTTTACCACCTTCTATGCCAGAAAGACGCTTGCCATGAACCCTGTGATACATGTGTTTGTATATATTGTTATGGTATAAGTGTAAGATGTCATGGCAGTGATCGCAATGCAATCTCTTCGCTAACAAAGCTGGTACTGATCAATTTTTTTATATTAATATTATTACAAGGCTGTAGTGATATTGATTATACTATTGTCTATTTTACCCAATGTGGTGTGTAAATAAATCATGTGTGAGACTTTGAAATGCTGTCCAAATGTTTCGAACAATCTTCGTAGAAGTAAGACCCTTTTTGAACTCTTACGAGACCGCCGCCCGTAACTCGGATCGTTCGCTGTCAATTTTGACAGAATGAATATAGCAAAACCAACAAGTGAGATCACTTTACAAATCTCTCGAAGATTTTATTGTTTTTTTTTCTGCGGCTATATTTGTAAGCATAGCCGATTTCTCGAAGGCTTGACGAGCATTTAAAAAACACATATATAAATAAATAAATTTCTGATCATTTATATGTAATATGTGTAAATATACAGTGGTACATATGTATTATTTATATTGTGTATATATATATATATATATATATATATATATATATATATATATATATATATAACGAATTTAATAACTCGCTCTCATTATGCAAGATCGGCAGCTTCAAGCCGTTCGTCCGGCTGGATTTTACAGCTTTTTTACGCACTTACGTTTGTGCTTCGATTGTGCGCTTGAAAAGGCAAAGACAAACAGGAGCCCCTTTTCAGTAGGAAATTTGCTGAAACGGCACGTTTCATTGTCCTCAATCGTGCCGTTCGACGTCGTTCGCTGTCGACGTCCTCCATATCGTCATCGTTGTCGTTCGGGGAACTTGGCGCGGTCAACATGAGTCAGATTTGAGTGCTCAACAGCTTCGAGGCCCAGAACACAGTCACGAGATATCTATGCATAATAACGAGGTTGTAAGGCCTGCAAGAACACTGAGCATGGTAGACGGCAACATAAGATCGTTTGGAAAAACATTTAGATACAAATATACTATATATATATATATATATATATATATATATATTTACACATATCATCACCCAAGTTAGATAAATTATAAACCTGTACATTAGTCACAACTGTTGGTTCTTTCACATCACTGAATCTTCTCTCATCTGGCGAGTTCAGCTATTGACTCAACTGCTGGACGTGCTGCGGCGTGATATCTATCGCAATGGCCTAAGCATCTCGCGCACCTGCAACACTCCTGAGGGTCGCCAAATCCTTGCATGCTGCGTATATATGTATATATATGTATATATATGTATATATATATATATATATATATATATATATATATATATATATATATATATATATATATATATATATATATATATGTAAATATATATTATTTTTGATATTTTTTAATTTTTATAATTATGCTGAATGAACGTTTCTACCGTTATCAGTTAATTTCAAGGCGCCTATAATGAACGCCGCGTATCCTCTACAAACTTTTCAATTTCAATTCAATTTCAAACGTGGTTTATTTACGGAACTGCATTTCACAACGCTTAAGTTCTCGGCAAATAAAAATAAGAAAAAAATTTAAAAAAAAACATGATTCAAACAACGAAGTAGAAAATCACTCTCGACAAAGTCCAAGGAGTGCTTTTTATAAGCACTTTACACAATCGCCGTGGTTATTGAGTATCACAAAAACACCAAAACAGCAGCTGGTATGTTTGATTGAACACGAACAACATGTAAGGCTACACACTTTTAAATATTCGCACAAACGAAGTACACTTCACTAGTACAGCATCTACAGGATTCACAACTATGGGTAAAAACAACGTATAAACACAACTATCTAAGCCGAGTGTGTGCCCCTATATACAAAGCACTACCATCCCAATTCCAAATTTACCTAGATTACAAGCCAGATTCTGACTGTGAAATTAAAAGCCATCGTTTCAGTTCACGAACGAAGAAATGTTTCCTTGTTAGGCATCTAATGTGTTTGGGAATGCACGTCTAGGTTTTCGGAAGACGGCATGCAAGTGCGTGCTGACTGGACTTCAGGGACACAGAGGGCACTGCAAAAGTTGTTGCACGCCTAGTTGATGTTCGGCTGAGGGTAGGGATCAGTGGAAATGCGACTTCCGAGGGCACAATACCTTGCGAAATGTTGTATGCTAACATTGAAACCCTTAGCGTGTAAATGCTTTCCACAGTAAGTAAATTAAAACGATTAAACAAGTCACGGACCGAATCCCTTCGCTTCCTTGAAAAAATTGCTCTAAGTGCATCATTCTGTATCACTTTGGCTCTCCGGAGAATTCCATCGTAGCCACCACCCCAGAGAAGAATACCATAGCATAGCACTGGTAAGAATACGGCTTTGTATACCATAAGTAGACCCTCTATGGGGACCCCAATCATTTTCATTCTACACAGCGCAGCTATTACTGCGTAGCACTTAGGTGCAATATAATCCAGATGAGGATGCCACCTCATGTTTTCCTGGAGAACGAGCCCCAGGCACTTAGCGATATGCGATAGCTCAATATTTCGTGTCTTGAGTATTAAGTTGTCAGGTAATGCCAGTTGCCTTGGCGATGAACGAAAAATTATGTAATTCGTTTTACTAGCATTGACAACTAGTCCAAAGCTGTTAAAAATGCGAATTATGTCATCAACCTTTAAAAGCGACTGGTGCAAGTCCGTATTAAAATTTCGATGATTCACTCCGAACAGTAGCGTAGTGTCATCAGCAAAAGCAATAGTTGAGCCAAGGTTTTGCCGCTGGATGCTTAATAGAATGAAGTTCAGAAGAATAAGAAACATAAAAGGTCCAAGAACCGAGCCTTGAGGGGTGCCCATGTCAACCTGCTGCCAGGATGACTCCATTTGACCAGCTCGTACCACCTGTCTCCGTCCTGATAGATAGGATCTAACCCAGGCAACAGCCTGCGCGGAGCAACCCAGCTGAGCGAGCATTTGGAACAGAAGGGAATGATCAAGGCAGTTAAAAGCAGCCGACACGTCGAGAAAAACTGCGAGACAAAACTTATTTGCCTCAATCGAATTTGACACCCGCTGCCATAAGTGGGCCAGCGCGAAATCAGTCGACCTACCCCTGCGAAAACCGAACTGGTTAGGCGAAAGGAATTTGATCGACTCTAAATATCGATCTAATCTAACCAACACCAGTTTCTCGATGACCTTTGAGATATAATCAACGACCGAGATCGGTCTATAATTGGCTGCGCGGTTTCGTTCACCCTTTTTTTTAAATAAAGGAAACACCGCCGTATCCTTCAACCGTGATGGGAAGCTCCCAGATTCAAATGAACGATTTATAATGGCAGCTAGAGGTCCTGCAATTGATGGAGCTGCCAACTTTAACAGTTTTGCAGGCACTCCCATGACGCCACGACTCCAGCTTGCTTTAAGACTAAGAAGGACACCAAGGACCTCAGGAACAGAAACAGCAGAAAATGAAAACACTCTGCCATTTTTTTCCCATACCTCGTCTAGCAAAGTTTCTATATCTCTGCTCTTTTCGAGGTGAGCGACCGTAGTATTTCCTAACGTGGCAAAGTGACGGTTTAGCTCGTCTGCAATTTCAACTGGGTTTTCTAGTGTTTTATTCTCGCCAACTAATAACGTGGACGGTAAATCCACTGATTCATGTCGCCTACCACAGATTCCGTTGATGCATCTCCAGAGTTGAGCGGAGTCATCGCGCAAGGAAGCAAAGCGATTGCGGTAGAATGCTGTCCTCGCGGCTCGAATTGCATTGAGGTAGCGGCGACGACTGTTTAAATAGGAAATCTTAGAATCTATCGAATTTATCTTACGATGTCTGCGGTACAATTTATTAACTCTGCGACGCAGTCGTCGTAAACCTGGAGAGAAAGAAAATTGATTTCCCTTGCGGGAACTATCAGAAGCAAGGGGATCCACTAAATCAAATGACTTTTCGTACATAAGAAGTAGGATTTTACAGAACACATCGAAAGCCGAATTTACGTCTATTGCATCAACAGCCAACTACATCATCTAGATCAGAGACATCACTTTTCATCGGTTGCCCGTAATATCCCCCGTACATTTTGCGATATACCTCAAATCCAGTGTCTATTATTATTATTGTTATTCATGTTATTACGAGTGTCTCCAAACCAATAGGCAGGAAGTGGCCGCTTCTTGACAACACGAGAGACATTATTCGCTTTTACGAATCTGTGATGGTTTCTGCGAACAAAGCTAAGTATGGTATTATTCATCATATGTATATATATATATATATATATATATATATATATATATCAGAAGGTATGCAGGTGATAAGAGAGCGCCGCAATCAAATAGGACCGCGACAGCCACAACACCCGACCACGGTTCCTAATTGATTAATTTTGTAATTAGACAGCCTTGTCTAGTGCCAATCAATCAATGGACTCACGCATTCTCTGCCCACTTATGCATGCACGGGCGCCGATATGAACCTGCGTAGAACACTTCGGCCTAGACTAGCCAGGGTCTTGACTTAGCCCATCCAATTAGACTCAAGCCTACCAACCGTGAAAAATAAAATAGTTTTATTATGCAGTGGTCACAGAGGCAACTAGATGCCTAATGTCATCAATGTCAGGCAAGAAGACGCAAAAAATAGTCAACTGCAGGAGTTCAGGCATCTTATCATGGCTCGCAGGCAACGGTTCGTTGTGCTACAAAAATACAGACCATACCGTTACGTCGGATTGCCTGGGATAACCAGAGATGCTTAAAAAGGCAAGTACTGTTTGCAGTTCTGGAACTGTAAGGTGTGTTCGAAACATAACAGATTTTATAAACGCTCTGTACTTAAATACTATTAATAGAGAAGCTCCCCGCCTATTTAGCGCTTGTTGTCAAAAAATTACCTCTTAAAGTAATGTTAGTAAACATTTCCTTCTTAACGTAATCTCAGTAAACTTTTCATGTTTGCAGAATGACCATAGTGAGGTGGCACTGTTATGATTACATTGTTAATCAGTAGCCAAACTTTTTAAGCCCATTGCAGCCATCGTTCTTTAGTACAGGGAAAATAACTAACTACTAAAACCGTTACACATACTTAAACTTACAAGTACTTGAGCGCTATTACATTGCTGGTATATTAATTCTCGTCTTTTGCCTGGTCTCGTGCTATATGTATGAAATATACATATAATAAACATTCACACATATATATTATACACATAAGACCTTCTATTTGTCATACCGTAGTGGTTCGAAACGGAACATGCAGTCTGCATACTGATATACGGAAGGTATCTCAAACAAGCTAAAAGGAGACAACCGATTACAGGAGTTCTAACTATATCGAGTGCTTATACATATATATATATATATATATATATATATATGCATGTTGTTTTTAAGAGATGCAGTGACGCATGTCTTTTATGCGTACCACAAAGGACAGCAGCGAGGAGACCGCTCGTAACTCTTTTTAGTAATGCGCCCAGCTCGTGATCACGGCCATTGCTAAGCAGCCATTATTAGCCAATTGATCTATTGGACATAAAAAGAAAGAACAATAATAGTCAATACGTTTAATCCGGCAGCAGCAAGCTGGCTTTTTCTCGGATGCCGCGCAGTGGGCGGCATACAGATATAGTAATCGGTCTTTGAGCTGGGCGTTTTGTGCCCCTTCCTCTCCCCCCGCCATAAACGGACGTTTTTTACGATCTCACGCACTCATTATATTCGTAATGCTATTGTACAACAAAAAAACATATATATATATATATATATATATATATATATATATATATAATATATATATATATATATATATATATATATATATATATATATATATATGTATATATATATATATATATATATATATATATATATATATATATATATATATATATATATATGATAAATGGGCAGCCCACAATAAAGCCAAGTAACCGATAGGTTTTCGACGCTATTCTGTTACGTCCAGAAGCCACGTTACCGTTACGAACATGCTTGAAACGAAATCTTCATTTTACTTTCTCCCTTTTGCTATAGCGGATGCTCAAAGCGTAGTGACCCCGAACAGAAACTGATACCGAACTATAGTAGTTCTATTGACGAGAGGCGCTGTTGTTTTTGTAATTAGCCGTGTGACCTTTATGTGTCGTCGTTGATGATGATGATGTTATTTTGTTGTAGTCGTTGTTGTTGTTGTTGTTGTTGTTGTCGATGTGTGGCTATTGTTTTGCTACTACGCTGCAAATGGGTGGTTATTTTTTGACGGCGCTGGACGGTGTTTTTCAGCTGACGTTGATACGGGCTTCTGGCACGATGTACACGCAAACGCATCAGAATGTGTCCGTAAATGTTTGTATTCATGCATATGTGTATGTATGTACACACTTTGTCCCAGTTTATTGTTGTTGTTGTTGTTGTTGTTGATGTGTTGTTATATTCGTATTATTTCACCAGATTATAGCGGTTTTTACTGCCACTTCAATAATTCTAGCATTATTATTATTAATATTATTATTATAGGGGGGGTGAGCCTACGCGGGTACACGTTTGGGTCCCACAATTGTAGGGAAATACTGAACAATTATTATTATTATTATTATTATTATTATTATTATTATATTATTATTATTATTATTATTATTATTATTATTATTATTATTATTATTATTATTATTATTATTATTATTATTATTATTATTATTATTATTATTATTATTATTAATTATTATTATTATTGTGGTTGTTGTTTTTTCAAAATTTTGTATTTCAGCGATCGTCTGACTAACAAGCTATGGAGTATCGACGAACTTGATAATCGAAATTGAAACTTGAAGTCAGACGACGATTGGCCGCCGTCTGATTTTAATAACAACAACAACAATGATGTAAATAATGTTTGGCTATTCGTCACTGAGCACATGTTTTACCCCCCGGTGGAGACGCCGTAGTGGTCGTTTGCTGGGTGTCCTGCACCATGTTGGCTGGGCAGTGACTATCCCTACACAATGTTGTGTTTGCACCTTACGTTGATTACTGTTCCTATAAAGTATGCCTGGCAATAGTTTGACCTCGTACAAACGCGATGTCCACAGCCTCTGCAGAAGCCATTCTAGTCTTTACAGCAAGACTGAATGAACAGGATCGCATCGAATGCGTGTCTGTGACTTAGGCGTGTCCTCGCAGTTCTCGTCGGTAGTCAAACTTTGGGGTCGTCTTGTCATCAGAAATGTCCTACATGGTTTAGAAACGACTCACCACACTACCAAGGCTTGGTGATGGTTTCGAAGCTCTGAGAGATCACAATAAAAGGACGCCCACGGTGGGCTCACACAGATACCTCTGCGCCCAGTGAAATATTCAGAATGTAATTCTCGGGCATATCAGATCATCTTTTAATACGAAGGCGGGCGGGCGCAGGCTCTTCAGACAATAGGGCTCAATGAGTCACTCAACTCGCTATCATCTATTAGTATTGATTTTCATGTTTATATCTGAGCGACTGCACATATATAGCAGCGCATTGTAACAGCAAAACCCTGAGAAAGCTTTGCCCAGTTCAGCATATTTTGTGTCTAGACGACACTAGCTATGGGCGACGTACAATAGGCTACCGCCGGTCGCGTAGAACAGGGTAACGGTTTACGTTTAAACGGTCGTTGCCTTTCTTAAAAACCTTTACCTGTCTTTTCCTACCCTTTAGAGAATCTATTCGTAACTATTTTCGAAAGCGTTGCTCGGTCGCTAACGACGTTTTCATCTGCCACGAAACATAGCAGGCACAATGGAAAGCGTTGGAGTACGCTTTCAACCTCAAAACGGAGTGTCTATATTTAGAACTTTTGCCTGTGTGTACGTGGGTGTTTATCGTCCTACGGGCGCCTTCGCAGAACAAAACTGTTTTATCGCTGTACGGATAACACATGCTACCCTGACCGGTGTATATAATACACACAGTCTAGATTCGTGGGTAAGATGAAATAGGGAAGAAGAAGCCAGCGGCAACTCCCCCCCTGTAATTGGTAGTTACAGGTTCGATGTCGGCGCGCCACACGCCTTCTTTATAGCAGAGTCTTTGTTTAGGGTTTGTAGTTTTGGGTACTGATATAAATATTGGCGAAGCGCTGCGGTTGTGGAGGTCTGCAATCCCAATGTCATAGGTCTCGAAAATGAACTTATTTTACAAGCTATTACATATATACCTTGTTGTTGAGATAATTCGATTGGGATTGACTAGGGCCTAGTATCATTCGAAATCTTTATCTTGCAATGGGAAAATAAAGTATAATTCAAGGTAGATGACTCAGTTATATCGTCATATTTATTTCATTTATATTGAGTATGCATATAACATAAACAATTATACAGTCAGCTGCTCGCGGCAAAGAAAAATAAAGTTTAGTATGTGCGACGAGAAGTCGAAGACCTGGACATTTTCAGTGCCTCTCACTTTTGGTCTGAACGATATGACAATCGCCACGCCTAAATCAGATACATAATTTATTCCTATCATCACATGGTATGTTCGAATGCGAATTTTCACGAGTCACAACTAAGTATCAATGTTTATCTCTAAAAAAAAAATATATATATATATATATATACGTACCTACCTCTCAGAATGGAGACATGTGGTATCGGCTAGTCGGAAGAAGTCCTCGTGGCAGCAGGTTGAGATTGGTACCCCTCATGGTTCGGTTAGACTTTTTATGTTTTTTATCCTCCTTAATTTTATTCTATTAAGAGTTGAGTCTAGGTGCTAAACCTTGGTTTAATATAGATTTTGCTGATGGCACGACGCTAGTGTTTAGAGTGAGTCACCAAAGTTTTGATACGGATTTGCACCAGTCGCCTATAAATGTTGACAATACAATTTATATTTTTAATATATTCGGACTGGTTGTCAATGCTGACAAAATCAATTTCATAGTTTTTCGTTTATTGCCGAGGCGACTGGCCTTACCTGAAAACTTGCTACTCTAGACACGGAACATTGAGCTTTTGCAGACAGTTAGGTGCCTGGGACTTCTTTTCCTTCTCCAGGAAAAAGTGTAGTGGCATTCCCATCTACTTGTAATATCTGCGCTGCGTAGAATGAAATGAGGTCCCCCCACAAAGGGCTTACTCCTGGTGTACAAAGCCGTATCCTTACCAGTGCTATGCTATAGCATTCCTGCCTGAGTGTCTATGACGGAATCCACCAAAGAGCCAGAGACACAATAATGCACTTGCAGCGATTTTTCTAGGAGGTAGAGGGCTTCGGTCTGAGCTTTGTTAATTTAAGATCATTCAGATTTAATCTATTTACGGTACGAAAAAAATAGATACGCTGCGGGCTTCCATGCTAGCATATACATTTTTGCGAGGTATTGTACCTACGGGGATCGCATTTCCACAAGTTTTAACCTCCAGTCGAACATCCGTTACGCGTGCAACAACTTTTGCAGTGCCCTCAGTGTCCTTGAAGTCCGTTTTTTTCGGGCTGACCCGCTGCCAACATTTAACGCAGTCCACGGATTTGCTTTCGCATTACTTCGTAAGACCCGACCCCATAAATACAACCGTCGCCGGGCTGGACAATGCTATGTATCTAGAGTGTGCATTAGGTGTGTCCTTGAAGTCCAGTGCCTTTGTGTGTCGCCTTCCTGAAGATGCCTCACAACGAAGCGCCTCTTCTCGCTCGCGAAGTTAACAAAAATGGCTCTTAATTTCCTAGTCTGAATCAGACATTGTTATGCTTTGTATCCCACTTAGATTGGAAAGCTAAATTTTTCCGCGTATTTTTACCTATAGGTTTTGTGTATTATGAAGATGTTGTACCAGTGTGCTCCTTTGTATGCGTGTATATTTGCTCAGCGTTGTCACAAATGCACCAGGTGCTGCATAGAAGTCCTCGCGATAATATCTGTTGTAATTACGATCTGTAAAAGTGCTAATACAAATATATATATATATATATATATATATATATATATATGTATATTCAGAAAATTTCCGAAAAAAATTCAATAATATTAATTGTAGAGCTCGTTAAAGCAAATCTTATTTTTCCAATAGAGCATGCTCTCTAGGAAGTTTTGTTTCGGAGTGAGAGTTAAATTACTACAATTTGTGGCACTGGTGTTTTTGCCCAGCATAAGAGCATAAAATGTGCTGTTGTGAGGCAACTAGTTCTCCTGTACAAAAACTAGGCACATCGCCGCGGTCGTGAGAAAACTTTTTTTTCCGAAGAACTTATAAGAAAATGCAAAATAGTCGTTTAGAAAAGAATTTGCAAAAATAAAGCTATGTTTTTAGCCATTACGCCATATGCCTCAAAAATATAACCCTACGACCATTCACAGCGCTTAAATCTAACACATGCAGGCAAATGCGCATGACGCACTTCATAACGATAATATATCTATCAAGCCTACGGCAATGCGAGTCGTAATTGCGGAGAAATTAAGATTTTTCAGTGGACATGTGATGGGTTATGATCTTGTGGTGTTGAGCGTAAAAGCGAAAAAAATAACTTTATTTTTGCAAATTTTCTAAAAGACTATGTCACATTTTCTGCTCAGCGGTATATCTTCTTCGGAACATATATAGCGCTGATTTTTGAATGGATTTTTGAACACGACGATGTGTTTAGTTTCTGTAAAGGAGAACTAGTTGTCTCGCAACAGCACATTTTGTGCTTCTATGTCGGGCAAACTCACCAGTGTCACAAATTGTAGTAATTTCACTCTCACTCCGAAACAAGACTTCTTAGAAATCATGTTCCATTGGAAAAAAGTATTTGCTTTAAAGAACTCTACAATTCTTGTTACGATTTTCGGACATTTTATTTACGCCCTATATATATATATATATACTGACTGGTATGGTGTCACCGTGTTCAACTGCAATGCAAGCGGCGTACGAAGTAACGAGCGGGTGAAGAGTCTGACTATTAGACTCGTAAACGACAACACCAGCAGCAGCATGAATATGTTGTATGCGAATATACTGCATAGCAGCAACAACGACGGCATCAACAACAACGACGGCATCAACAACAACGACAACAACAACAACGACAACAACAACGACAGCAACAACGACAGCAACAACAACAACAACAACAACAACAACGACAACAACAACAACGACAGCAACAACAACAACAACAACAACAACAACAACAACAACAACGACAACAACAACAACAACAACGACAGCAACAACAACAACAACAACAACAACAACGACAACAACAACAACGACAGAAACAACGACGACAACAACAGCAAACAACGACAACAAACAACGACATCAATAACTTATGCCGCGCTTTGGCGTTTGCTTAGCCTGCCAATATTGTACACACACTCACTATACAGGTGCGCTCTGGTAGAAGAGCCGTCTCGTCCGGAGACAGTCTTTCTATACGAATCCTGGTAAAAATCTTTTTAGGATTGCGTTCCGTCGCTATATACAGGTAGTTCAATAAGTTCTTAGAATGAGCTTTTTAGAATTCGAATTTTGGCACGACTGCTAGCAGTCAATATATTATGGTCATTGGCTGTTGCGATTTCGTTTGATAGCTTTTCCCGTGCAACGTATCGGCGTGATTTTTAAAAATGGAGAAAAAAGAGTTTCGAGTGGTTATCAAGCATTTTTATTTCAAAGGTTGGAATGCGACCCAAGTAAAAATTGAGTTAGACGAGACGTACAGTGACTCTGCGCCATGTTTTGCCACTGTTTCCAACTGGATTAATGTGTTAAAAAAAGGTCGCAGGAGCACCGAGGATGAACTACGTCCAGGAGGCCAAAAAACGGCAACTGATGAGGAAAACGTAGAGAAAGTGCGAAAAATTCTTGGCACAGATAAGCGAATGAACATTAAGGAAATAGCGGAGGCATTAGGGATTAGTTTAGGCAGTGTGCATTTTATCCTACACGAAAACTTGAAGATGAAAGAGCTTAGAGCAAAATGGCTGCCGCATTTGCTCAACCAAGGCCAAAAAGACGCGCCTGTTTTGGCTTTACAGCGAAATTTGGCCAAGATGTCGAACAATCTGTCGGATTTTTGGTGCAGATTCATGACCGTTGATGAAAGCCGGGTTCATCACTACACTCCCGAGACCCAAGAAGCATCTTGCCAATGGTGTGCACCTGATGAAGGACCTCCGAAGAGGGTGCGGACAACGGCATTGACCGGAAAGGTGATGGCTACAGTTTTTTAAGACCAACGTAGAATAATGCTGGTCGACTACCTTGAGAGCTGTAAAACGATCACAGGAGAATATTATGCAAGACGGTTGGACTGCCGTTAGCAAGAACTCATCGTGAAACGGCCCGCTTTGCAGAAGAAAGTTGTCCCGTTTCACCAGGGCAATGCTCCTGCACACAAGTCCCGGCAAGCATCGGCAAAACTGGCCCAACTGAGGTTCGAACTTATTGAACAACCCTCCTATTCTCCAGACCTGGCCCCCTCTGATTATTTCCTCTTCGGACATTTGAAGAATAGTCTCGGTGGAAAGCGTTTTTCCAGCAATGAAGAGGTTAAGGCTGCTGTCAATGCCTATTCTCAGTCTAACGACGCGGAATTCTACTCAAGAGGTATGAAAGCTCTGAAATCTCGGTGGGAAAAGTGTATTGAGCTTCTCGGGGAGTATATCGAATAAGAAAAATTTAAAAACATGATTTGGAAAATTCTCGGTTTTCATTCTAAGAACTTATTGAACTACCTGTACATATACAGGTATATGCCCTCCGAACGCGTCCTTCTGCGATGGCTTCGAGGCGTTTGTCATCATTCTCGCTGCTCGCCGGACTCATTTAGCCCCATCTGATCGTCGCCGTTGCCGCCACCGACGTCAATCGTCGCCTTTCGCTCACGGACTCTCACTGACTCACGAACCCACGCACCACCACCACCACCCATTCAATGGGTGAGATGGGTTCTACTGAACAGCACAGAGAGCGATCGAGCTGCGGCGACTTCATGAACAGACGCCGGGAAACAAATGCCAAGCGATGGATGCATACGTAGATTGATTCATAGATAGATAGATACCTGTACATACATAGATAAGACAGACAGGCAAGCAGACAGACAGACAGACGACACCAATCTAGCCACTAATTTTTTTTCTGTACAGTAGCAGAAGACACCTGGCAAGTCACCTTCTTCTTTATCCTCTTTTTCTTCTTCCTCATGTTCTTCTTGTTCATATTTTTCTCTGCTTCGTCTAAATAACGCTAGCTGAAGCTGAAGCGGTCTGTACGCTTTGTACCCATTTCTCATTTGGGCAGCTTCACATTAAACAGCGGACGGACTGAATCGCGCAGAGCCAATAGACGACACCGACGTCGCTGTGGCCGCGGCCACCTCCGCTGCTGTGGCCACCGCCGCCGTTGCTGCCGACGTTGAAGTCGCGGGCGGCCCTACAGATAGACAGCCAGACATGCAGACTGGCAGACTGACAGACAGATAGACAGACAGAAAAGAACGCTGCCAGACGAGCGAGCGGGCAAAGGGCTGGCCGAATGAATGGCCAATCATCGACGCTGCATAATCATCTTGGGTCTCTACGAATATCTTATCACTGTTGTTGTTGCTGCTGCTGCTGTTGTTGTTGTTGTTGTTGTTGTTGATGTTAATGTTGCTGTTGTTGTTGCTGTCGCTAGATTTCTTGTTGCTGCTGTTGTAGTTAAAGTTGTTTTGCTGTCGCCGTTGTTGTCTCCGTAGTAGTAGTAGTAGTAGTAGTAGTAACAGTCATTGTTGGTGCCGCTCATATTGTCGCTGTAATAGTTGTTAATGTTGTTGCTATTGTTGCCTGTAGTAGTAGTAGCAGTAATCGATGTTGTCGCTGTAGTAGTAGTAGCAGTAATCGATGTTGTCGCTGTAGTAGTAGTAGCAGTTGTTGTTGTTGTTGGTGCTGGTCATATTGTCGCTGTAGTAGTTGTTAATGTTGTTGCACTTGTTGCTGCTTCTGCTATTGTTGTTGTTACTGTTGTTATTGCTGGTGTTGTTGTTGTGTTGGTGACGTCGAGATCACCGCTGACAACCTGAATCTGCGACGGCAACAACAACATCAGCCATAATGGCCCAAGCAACAACAACAATAACAACAACATCACCGCCGTCCATATGCACCGCCCTTCGTTGAACATCGCCACTGATTGATTCGCGAATCGATCAGACAAATCAAATCTGCAATCCCCACAAATCTTCTTTTTTCCTCTCATATACGCACGCATGCATGTTAGTACAGTCACAACATTTATACGATATATGTAGTATACGGTGCATATATATATATATATATATATATATATATATATATATATATATGTGTGTATTGCTTTCGTAGGTTTGCAGTTAAATGCGGTAAAAGATAACTATAGAAACAGCAAGCAAACGAGCAAGCATTGATGTAGAATAATAATAATAGCGGAAATAAAAAAGCAGAAATTAAAGATGACACGAATTTCAACGACAGCAACAGCACCAACGACAACAACAACACTTGCGTTTTGCTAAACTAGATGCTCCTGCTCGTTGAAGTGATTTAGCCGGTATTGTAAAAATCAAGATTATACGACCTCGTCGTGAGACGCAAAACTTGCAAAAGTGCAAATATATGGCGACTGCCTAAGGCTTCCTGGCAACAGCCATCAACAGCTGAATAGTGGCAATGCCAAGCAACGTGTAGTTTGTCAATTTGAGCCTCCTAAACAGGTACCATATGCATTGATGATTTATGATTCGCTTGACATGTATCTCTAAATACGCATGTCACCTTTTTACATCAGGGGGAGCTTAGAGCGGCAGCATAAGCGGATCTGTTGAGAGATATCTAAGGTTTCCCTGACAGTTCTTGTAGCAGCGTGGTCGCTCGCTCTCGGCGGTATGATTTATCCTCTATTCTCAATGGGCGTCGCCTAAAAAAAGATTCGATCAACAACAGGGATCAAATTGTTGACACTCCAGTAGACGGCAATAATGATTAGTGCCCCACTAGACGCCCAGACGACGTCGCCATATAATACGTGCATGGCCCAGCACATTATTAAAAAAACGGCTTTACCTACCTTGTAATCATATTTATATATATATATATATATATATATATATATATTCAGATAATGTATCGACTTGCAATCTACAGCGCTAGTTGATGTTGTTGATAATGTTACTTTTGCTGGTATTCCTGTCATTGCTCATGTTGTTGTTGCTGTTTTTGTTGCGGCTGTTATTGAGAGTATTATCTTGCAACGTATTCTCTTAGACCCTCATGTGCCTACATGAACAGCGTGCGCGAGCGGTTCATTTTCGCGACAAGGCTTTTTGGCACTTTTCAAAGAACCGCGCAAGAAGCCGACACAGTCGAGACTGCACTTTTATCTGCACTGGGTCTTCTCTCTCTCCTTTTCTCTCTCTCTCTCTCTCTCGCTATATATATGTATATATATATATATATATATATATATATATACCTGCATATATTTTTGTCAAAAACTTTTTATCCGATATGGCATATATGGCTGTGACAGATTGCAAAACAATGGAAATGAGAGCCAACTTACCTGGCGACTGCCTACTGTCGCCACTTCATTCGTCATCATCATTACGATCATCATCATCATCATCAACATCAGCAGCAGCAGCGGCATCGCGCGTCGAGATCGGACTGAGGACGTTGAAGACGCCCAAGGCTAAACCTAAGTACGATTCGCACTGACTGGGGGGCTTTTCATTACGTTCGCCTGTATGTGTATTCCGCGACAGATGCTTGCGCGCGCTGCTAGCATGCGACCAGACCACAGACTTATCGAGCATGGTATGACGGTATTCATTATTCATCATCATATCGCGTCAGGCGGCGATACGACTCACGCGCGGCATCATCTAACTAACCAGCTAGCCGCTGGAACGCTGAACATTTAATTAGGTAGCGAGCTTGCTTCAGTTAGATGCGAGTTGGTTGTGTTATCTCGCTCTGATATGGCTGGCGGCGTCCACACCTTGTTATGATAGATTGTGGCCTTCTTTGTTTCATTATTTCTTCATCTCTTCCCGTCTGTCCCAGTCTCTCTCTCTCTGTGTGTCGACGTTTATCATGTGTCAAATGTTTACCTTGCCATAGGTTGGTTCGCGATTGGCGGCTGCCAAGTAACTTTGAGGAAGCTGATCAATTCTTAGAACCACACCCGCCTGCCTGCCTGCCGCCGTTGGGAGCGCAACTCGACAAAGGCGCAATGAATACTCCGACTTTTCGATGTCGTTTTTGTCTGTTCGTTTTGGTCTAACATGTCTAACAGACTAAACATGCCAGAACGAATACTTTCACGCGTTTCGTATATTTGCTTCCGCAGAACAAGTCCACAATCATCACGGAGCTCTGTACAAGCTGACATTTTACCAAGCTGGCATTGTAGCCCTAATATGACTGACCAGGTATTTTCTAGAATCGGCCACACATGGCCACATATCGACACCACACTTTATAAAGCCTACGTAGCAGGAGGACATAGGTACCACCATCGCCAAACGTTTAAGCTCCATAAAAACGAATATTTGGTTCCCTAGTAGTAATAATAATACCTAAACGGGTACACTTTTGAGTCCCACAATTGTAAAGAAATGCCGAAAATGTAACAAATAATAATGTCAATAATTTAGAAAATAATAACAATAATAATAAAATTAGATTCTAAAGCGCACGTATATATATATATATATATATATATATATATACATATACATATATGGTGCGTTATATATAACATAAATCATGAGCACTTATCAAACTGTTTATATATATATATATATATATATATATACACGTGTTCCTTCATGTATACATAGTTACATCCACACGAGTGAGAATAGTCAAAGTCATTATCACTGGCCCACGTCCGTCCGTCTATCCGCGCGAAAGCTATTAATGGGGAAGTGAGTGTGGTATACATATGTATTGTCGCGATGGATGGCTTTTGTACACACACAATGGTGCCGCTTTATCAACGGCGACAACAATGATGGTGACCGCGATGCCAGCAATGAGGCGACGCTGAGCTGATCTGCGGCCACAACAGCGACCTTAGCGACAGGTATGCAGGTGACAGGCTCGTGACAGTCACGCTTCGCTCTTGGCTCTATCGTCGTCGTTGCTGTGCCAAGCTGTGCTGTGCCGGTGTCCGGCGAGCAGTAGCAGCGGTAGCAACACAGGCAGCGTCAACGGCTCACGCCATTTGGTTGGTTGCAGCCAGCTCATCAGCTATGGATGACTCGACAACGAGCCTCTCTACATTCAATAACTTGGTTTTGCTGTCAATCGTCGTAGTCCAAACGCAGAAGTATCCGAAGGTCGGTTGTTGTACCCGGCCGGTTGCACAGACACCGGTGCAACCTTCGCTGGTGACGATGCATGATGATGAGGTACTGACTGACTGACTGGGTAATCTCTAGTGGATAAAGAAAGCTTTATCCACAAAACTTAGAGAAAAAAAACGCCTAGAAAAAGCTAGTTAGTGGTTTATTCGACTATGCGCTAGCTAACTAGAAGAACAATGGAGGAGAAAAGGAGGAACGCGTTCGTCAATCCTCTGGACGCGAGTACAGTCATCCCTAGAATTGGTCTTGTCAATATAATTAATATCAGTACCATTAATGTTATTATTACTATAAATATAATTAATAATCATCTCTATGATTCTCGTCGATGTTATTCATATCAACTTCAATAAATCAATCATCAAACGTAAAGATCGAAGAAGCAAACTATCAGTTCGTTTGTAGCGGCGCCATCTTCGTTTAATGTTTTCGACATACCACATAATACACCATCCCTTTAGAACATACACTACAAATGAAATGAACGGCTTGAAGGTGCCAAGTGCCGCATGATGCCCACGAATCGGTCATTCAGTGTCGAGGTTTTTGCGACACGTCGACGCCATTAGTGGCTGTATGTATACGACATTCCGATTAATTAACTGACTTTCCGTCGAATGGCGCAATCCGCAGCTCTTCCATGTGATTACTACACGTGACAGGTCGAGCGTATGACACTTGGCATAAAGGCGAGTCAGACCTGTCGAACTATCAGACCTGTGTTTATGTGTGTGTGTGCAAACCGCCTGCACATGTGGGATCATGTGTCCATTGAGCTCGCTTCCTCCTTTTTATTCATAAATGCTTGAAATTCACTGGAAAAATAAGCTCTTTCTGCCTTGTGTAATTTGTAGAGGAGCAAAGGCGTGTCTGTGTATGTGGTCCTATAGCTGGAAAAGACTGGCGTAGCGGTCCTGTCTAAAAGCTCAGTGAGAAGGAAGCTATTTGCGACAAAATGCTTACAGCATCAATGCCTTACGATTTCTAGAACGAAAAACATTTTTAAGAAGGTTGTTTTCATTCTAGACTATCCTCCGTGTCCCTACGGGCTTGGCACTTAACCTGAAGTATATCTTCAATGCACCGAGGACCAGACATGTTAAGATATCTAGGGTTTCCCCAAGAGTCCTTGTGGCAGCATGGCCGCTGACTCTCAGCGGTATATGGTTTATCTTCTATTCTCAATGAGCATCGCTCAAAGAAAATTCGACCAACAACAGCAGGGATTGAACTGGCGACACCCCGCGGTAGATGACAATCATAACTAGCGCACTAGTCCCCTAGACCACGCCGCCACATTACGATTACTACAAGCATACCCATCACCACCACCCCATGATCGTTAACCACCACGGACATAAAACGTATTCGAATAAGTAGTAGACGGACGACTCACAAACCGACGGACTCGTCCAGCATTACTGCTAAGCAGGGGCCTAGTAGAAAACACGTAGACCCTGGCGTTAGATAGTACGCTGGTTATCCTAGCGCGTATCGAACGGCCCAGGTTGTTCATGAACAGAGTGATCGGCGTGGCGTGGCTGAAGGGTGGAGCTGCTGATGGAACTAAGCCTGACATGCGGTGAGCAGGTGAGCTGACCAGCATTAACAGGCTCAGCTCTCTATTAAGAGTCTCGGTTCGTAGGCGTAAGTATATCAACGGTCGTACGAAACAACGGTTGACCAGACTTGAAGGTGTCTTGCACATGCCCCCGTGGACATGGTTTACCTGCGTTACTCACTAGCAGTGACACTAGCGTAAATCGATTTTGATCTTCCAGCCCTGCTTATTTATGCTAGCCTTAATTGACCCGCTGTGTGCAACGCGTGGAAAAGTAACGGTAAATTGCTGATCTTTGTGGTTTTTGCGTCTTTTGTGTATCATGTTAGCTCGTTTTATACAGTTGAATACGCATTAGACCAGGATAGAAAATTTTTATTTGGCGAAATTAGAATTGCCCATATTTTAAGAAATTGATCAACGTTACGGAAACCTGTATTTTTCAAAACATTAACGGCAACGTTTGCTTTGCAGCCATTCACCAACCTTGTGAGGCTATCGAACGCATGCTCTTAGCGCCTTACTTAACAGAGAATGTTCGTAAACTGCTCGAAACAATTTAAGTAGCCTTAAGTAACTAAAATGGCCTACAACCAGCAGAAACCGAGCCGTACTGTATGTCGCCTTGCTTGTCACAGCATGCATAATCGCATAGATCTCATTCCGATTAACGACGCTACGACCCCACAGTACAAAACCACTCGCAAGTCTGGCAGTACACGTCGTTCAAACCACTGGAGTTTGAGCTTCAATACTGCAGCTCATGCCGTCGTCGCCGTTGTTGGCGAAAAATGACAGACGAACTCGTAATTGAAGACTAGACTAGAAGTTGACCGAGCCTGTCTGTAGGAACAATACGGAAAACGCCGAAGTACAACATGTCGTGCCCTAGCTTTGCCCGTGCGGTATGCATTTGTCGCCTGCCTGCAAGCATCGGCATCGGTACGGCGCTGGTGGGAGGCCTTCCGATTGTCAGGCCGGCCGATGAACTGAGGAGCTGACCGATGAACTGAGGAATCGGCCAGCCATGAGTTTCAACTTTAACGAGTCTGACTTCGACGACTTTACCGGCGAGCGACAAGCTCATTTCTCATCGGGCCGGACGACCCGGTCGTGTCGTGGTTCAGGCTGTCTCGGTTCTGCTGCCATTGCATCGCATCGCCGCCGCCGCCACCACCGAGACTGTGGTGCCGAAGCATGCCATAGCCGGTACCGCTACGGTAACAGTTCTGTCTATAAAGTTTTCGGGCTGTTGTCCCTCAGCCAAGATTTAACGTCCACGGAACTGTTTTTCACACTTGCCTCATAGACGGACATGCCCCATAAATACAAATGTGGGGCAACGGTGGGGTTCGAACCCGCGCACCTGCTATGTGTCTCCTCCGGTTGCGGCGAGGCGGAGACTCAATCCACCACGCCACCACCGGGCTCGACAAGAACCCATTCAGCTCTGTCTGAATCTGGCGATCTGGGCGCTGCTTCTGCTCCACCTTCCACCAGCTCGGTTCAACAGCGGACTGCAGCTTCCCTCACCCAGGAGGAGGAAGAAGTAGCAGCAGGCGCAGTAGCGGCGGCGGCGATGACGACGACGACGACAACAACAACACCACCACCACTATCATGGGTCGGCCATAGCGGTGCCATAGCTGCCTACGCCACCATCACCACCACCACCACCAGGGGCGAGCGACCCTTTCCAAATCGGGACGGCGGCGACGACCCTTTCCTGCTCCGTGGGTCCGTCCGTCCGTGGTCCGTCCGTATATCCGACTGTAGTATGTCTGTTTGTCTGTCTGTCTGTCTAACAGTCTGCTCTCCTGTCCTGATCAGGTGGATAGGTGGATGTATAGATGATGATGATGATGGACCTTCATGATGATGGCGATGGTGAAGCCGATGATGATGATGATGGTCATACCAATGATGCTGATGGCGATGATGATACCAATGATGATGATGATGATGATGTGGCTGATGCTGACCACGATAGCCATGGTGGGGCTTGTGGGGTGGTGGTGGTGATGGTGATGATGTATGCTCATGATGATGATGATGATGATGCATGCTCCTGATCCTGATGATGATGTCGATCAGGATCATCAGCAGCAGCAGCAGCAACAGCAACACGGTCATGTGGACAGCCGGATGAACACGGCGGCTCTCGCAGCGGCAGTGCCAGCCAGGCAGGCAAGCAAGAATGAACGAACGAATCGACGGACCTCCCCCGATCTCCTGACGGGCGGCTGCGGCGGCGGCAGCAGCGGCGGCGGCGCCCACGCCGGCGGCGGCGGCAGCAGCAGCTGCAGCAGGCCGACAAGCCGGCTGGCGGGAGCAGCGACAACCCAGCCAGCCAGACAGATCAGCTCGAGCGCTAGTCAAGTGCAGGGAGCACCGCGATCATCGGCCGGGTAGCGCCGGTTAGTTCCATGTTGTTTGTTGTCCACGGTGTTGTCGTGGTGGTTGGACTTTGTTGTTGTTGGTCGGTCGGTCGTCTGTGTTCGGACCGACCGTGTTCCGACCGTGCTGGGTAGCGATTCGAGCCTATCGGCGTATCGATTGTAGATGTGGTGGTGGTGGTGGTTGTAGTGGTAGTAATCGCCTTTGTTGTTGTCGTTGTTAGTGTTGAGATTGTCGTCGTCACTGTCATGGTCATTGTGTATACAGGTACTAGCAGGTTACCTGTGCTAGAACGTGATAATTCTATTGTCGTCTGTGTAGCTTCAGCTGTGTTCTTCGTCGTCGACAACATTGTCGACAACATCGTTGACAACACCGCCAATGTGCCGCTTAGACGCTGCACGTAGATGACACGGATGTACTTGACGTAAGCCTTGACGCAGAAGTGTACGCGCCGATACTGATCGTGGTGGTGTGGACGACAGGCGTGACAGGCGTGCCGCCGATGCCAATACTGCTGCTGCTTTCGCGTGTTTGTCTAGCTCCGCGCGGCGTCATAACCAGCGGCAAAAACAACAACAAACGCCAGTATTATCGGCGCATGTTGCCTGAACAGGTGCGTCACCAGTATAGCAGGTGGTTATTGCAGAAGTGAGCGCAGCGACGGAGATCGAACGAGAAGCGGAGAGAAAAAAACCAAAAGAAGAACACGACGAAGAAGAACAACAAGAAGAAAACGAACAGGAAAAAGAGTTAGCAGTGAAACAATTCTCAGAAACAAAAGACGAGAACTAGACGCGAGTCGGGGGCATCACTTGTGCAAAACGCCGACGACAGCAACAAGAAGTTGGCGATTCGCCGTGACACCAGTATGAGTGACGGTGGCAGTGTCTAGTAGAACGAGAGAGAGCAAAAAACGTACCTAGTAATCACAGTGCTGTTGCAAGAAGCTGCAGCATCAGCCGCGGTTGTTTTTGTTGTTGTTCTACGGATACTAGCGGCGATTCCTGGGCAAACCGTTGTGACGGTGTGCACTGTGCATGGTGGTGACAGCTGTGTGATCAGCCCACCCGCATCCGCAGACACATGGATTCGCCACAGCCGACTCTTCCAGTCTAGTGTGATGGCTCGCATCTGATTGTGATCGCGATTGTTACTTGTTCGCGCGTGCACCACTCACGCTTCCGCGCAGGTCGGCACTCACCTGCGACCGACGCATAAAGCGAGCTTGTGGTCATCTGTTTGCTGAGGAGGAGCAGAACAACGTCAAACTGCTTTCCCTATGGCAGCAGCAGCAGCAACAACAACAGCATCAGCACTAACCACAACAAAAACAACATCGGAAGCACATGTTTTTAGTGGTTGCTGAAGCTGAAAACGCCGAATACCGCCAGAACGACAACGACGACGACGAGGTGTGTTGACACTGTCTAAGCAGTGATTCAACCCTGCCCCCAGCTGTACCGGCCGCCAGCTGAGCGGAGCGGAGCTGTCATCATCAAGTCATAGTATAGAGGCAAGCGACGTCAACACAGGCGTCACAAGTGGCATTTATGTGGCTGGAAGTTCTGCAGGCGCGAACAAGTGATGTGAACGACGTGAACGATTGATCAGCAGAGGAGATTACTGTTTGCGTGCTTTCGCTTGTTTGTTTGTTTCAAAGAAAACAACAAGCTGTCTGCCCGCCGTACACAGCGTACACAGAATCCAACACATATCCATCTGTGTTCTCGACCTATCGATTTGTCTATCTATCGCTCTATCGCTCTATATGTCTATATCCACCTCTAAGGATATCGATCTAGATCTATAGATAAACAGATAGAGAGACACAGTGGTGTGTCGTATACCAACACCACTCTGCTCTCGACGCCACAGCTCTATCGGCAGCAGCGTACGGCAGCTGACAATACGTGCATACGTAAGCTTCTCGTACGTAAAGTTATCGTCTCGTAAAGCGTCGACATCAGCGACGGCATAATGTGCGTCTACGGCGGGCCTGAAACGGCCCGGAACCGTAACAAGTGCGTGCAAATCTCACTATCATCGCCCTCCTCATCATCGTCATCGTCGTCATCAGTAGTGGCAACCGAAACAGCGGCAGCAACAGGAGAAACGGTGCTGTAGTGATTTAGGTACTACGCCATCTCCTCCTATTCTCAACGTCATCGCTGTTTCTACATGCTGTGGGCTGACGGCGTCGAGAAGAGAACGCCGACTAGAAATCGCTGATTTCAACGTAAGCCCCAACAACCCCCCCCCCCCCCCCGATAGTTGTCACGTTGAGCACCGACGACCAGCGGTGCGGTTCAGCAGCGATTTGCGTGCATTACGCTACCTGTGCTCCGGCGGTGAAGTGGTGCCGCCATACGGCCGACAGGATTTGTTGTGTGTACAGGATAACAGGAGGCAGGAAAGAAAAGAAAAAAACCGGAAAAAGATCCGATATATGTGCATACAGACAACGAAAGTGAGCCAGTGCGTTTGTGTGTGGTTGTGTTTGTTTTCATATAGAAATGTCTGTCTGTCTGCATTTGTGCTTTCATTCGTGGTGACGCAGTGTGGCGCGAGCACCCCCGCACTTCGTAGCGGTGAAGTTGGGCTGGCTACCCCCTCGCCCCCCCCCCCCAAGTGAGACCGGTCGAGCAACGTCGAGGAATAAATATCTACATAGATTTTTAGGTATATATCTACATACAGATATACATATCCATACATATGTATATATTGGACCTGAGTGACGACAACGATAACAACAACGACAACGAGAGCAACTTGACCACGATGACAGCGAGTGCAACGAAATCGGAAACAACAAAAACAGCAACAACAATAACGACGACGATGACGACAACAACAACAGCAGCAGCAGCAAAAAAAGCATCACTATCGCCGTTACCGAGAGCTACAAAAATGATGCGTCAACCACGCCAGTCCATTTCTGCGGCTTTCGATGAGTCCAGCCGTCCGAGCAGCTGCTCCAACCTCCTCCAAACAGCAGCAGCAAAACGCCAAAAATCTACTACCGCGATTTGTAATGCGAGAAGCATGACACCTAGTGGTACATCTGCATCTACTGTTTTTTCAGTAAATGAGCAAGCCGCATATGTTGCACCAACAGCTGCAGCAACAGCAGTTGAAACAAGAACATTGTTTCCAGCGACATCGGCAGCAGCAACGAAAACGACAAAAACGATGGAGCCCGATCACGCTCGATTAGCAACGAGCTTTCCATCCGCGCAGGTCCAGCAACGATGGAATGATGACAGAAACAACAATGCTTATAATAAGCAGCACAGCATTCTTAACTACAATAATACCGCCAACACCAACGCCAATGGTAACAACAGCAACAACAACAACGAACAACAACAACATCATTAACAACAGCACCACCTCCTCCGACACCTGGAATTGGCTGTTTTCAGCAGACAATCGAAGTGATCGACCTCGTCCGTCGAGGAATGTTCTCCGATCGATGACACTGCTTGCCATCGTTCTATGTCTATCGGTGGCTGCTGACGTTGTCAGCGGTACGACACATTCGAGACTCTATGTCGACCACAACGAGGAAGCATACAAAGGACTCGTGGTTGCCATCTCGCCAAAAATCAGCCCGCATCACGGCAAAACCATCATTCCGAGCCTTGAGGTAAGTTCACTATCTAGAAGTATACACAATATCGGCTGTATCCCAATAGAGGCTGGTCTGCGTAAATATTATTATTATTATTATTATTACTAGTATTAGTATTAATATCATCAGCATTATTATCATTAGTATTGGTATTGGTAGCAGTTAGCATTATGTCGGATGGACTTTAAAGTTAACCATGACCAGGTTCTCGTTGGCCTCCCTCCGCTGACAGGAATGACCGTCTTGATGATGCGGTACAAATATTGGTTATGTTTATATTCAACACCTGTCGAGTGCGTTGGCGTCAGCTCAAACTTGTCACTGTGTCATAGAACGGCAGTGCGTTGCTCAAACTGACCTCAAAATGTTAGGCAGTCGCGGACAAATTAGTTGTGAAAATCGTCCGAAGTGTCCCCTATGTATATATATATAGGGGACACTTATATATATATATATATATATATATATATATATATATATATTGCACACTTAAATCGATTTTCACAACTCGCCACTCTGCCCTGACAGATCTCTGCTAGTGCATGCAAAGAATTTCTTCGAGTGGCCGCGGCGATGTGACATCACGTGACTGACAATTCAAGCTCGCCTCATGCTCCGGCCTAACCGCGCTAACCGCAGAAGAGTATTTGAGGAGAGACTACTTACTATGTTTCTTCCATTGTTCCCAGATATTTCCCTACCCGTGGCCTGCAGGCGGAGGAAAGTCTCCCTAGCAGCCATCTAAAGCGTAAAGCACGTTCCTCGATCGAGGTAGACCCGGTGAACAGCTGGAGTAGTAGGAGAGTCTTTTTCCACCCTACTGTCTCTCTACCTCTCTCTTTGTCTGTCACTCAGTCGAGTGGCCAGTCAAAGCATGCAGTAAGTAGTAACGTGATACAGTGCCCTTATTCGTGCAATTGTACCGTTGGAATCGAGCCTCTCTCCACTAGGGGCTGTACTTCGAAGAAGAAGAACACGAGGAATACAATCGTTTTTGCCTCCTCTACTTTTTTGGGGTTTCTGCGTGTTCGATTCTCGATCAGGCTGCTTCGATCGATCGAATGGCCACACAGGGTGGGCGGGGGGAGGCTGACTCGAGGGGAGTAGGAGGAGGAAGTGACACTCGTGATTACCAACCGCGATCCACGCGAGTCTTGTCCTTCCTGTAATGCGTACACGGCCGTCTGTGTGTGAGTGGTGTCTGCAGCAAAAAAATAAGGAGCGTGTCATATATATCGTCGTCGATATACTATAGTATACGCAAGCTAGGTACGTACTTGCATGCTGAGTGTTGGTGCGGTCGGGGGTTCGTTTCGTCGTTAAACCCAGCTCTGCCCCCCCCCCCCCGATCTCTGCCTTAACTCAAAAGTTGTCAGTTCTCACGTCGGAAGACGTTTTTAGCTCACTTATTGATTTAGCGATTGCTCTTGCTGCCACCGCGGGGGCTGATGCTGCTGCTGTGTTACGACTGCTGTATGTGGTGGTAGCAAAAATCCAGCACCGCTGTGTGCTCTTTTGGATGTCTCTATCTCGGCGCAAACCGGCGGCGGCGGTGGCGGCGGCCACCACCATATGGGTGATTTACGACGGACATCCTAATTACAACAGGCTAATCGAGACGCGCACCCCGATGACCCCTGTGCGGTTACCGATGCACTCACACATATATATACATATATATTTATATGTATATATATATATATATTTATATGTATAAACATATGTATATATATATATATATATATATACGTGCGTGTATGTGTGTAAACGACTCTGCACTTCCGGAGGTCGACGCTGGTTGATCGGAACACGTGTATAATAGCAGCACGTCGAACTTTGGGCGACGACAAATTAATTTTCGTTTGCAAGGTGATTGTACGAACAAGACACGATACGGCACGCTCACAGGCGGTGTGGAATATCACGACTAGACGAAACGTCGTTTGGTTGACAGAAACGTTTGCTTGCGTTGCGATAATGTATCACAAAATCGAACAAATGTGCTGCTATACACATGTACTACACTGCTATACAAACATGGATATATATATATATATATATGTAGAGGGCTTCTCTGCGAAGTTTGGAGACTTGTTAATTGTATTCTCCGATGTTTACGACTAACGTATTCAGCTGTTTGCGCCTCCATGATTGGCCAAACTGCACGAACCGTCCCTCCTCCCCGTCCCCGCATTTTGTTATAAACGCTGAAAACGCCTTTAAATGCAGCTAATCACCTACACACAGGTCTATAACGAGCAATGCTGTCCTGCTGAACATCACCGATTTAGTGCGACCAACTGCAGCAGCAGGGGCATATTCGGTTCGATGTGATTTGGCCCTTATAAAGCACTGCCTTGTCGAGACTACCCATTTGTTTGGGCTGTGGGCTGAAAGTTGTAAAATGTGTGAGATTCATTAATTTTAAAGTTGATGGCCGAAAGCGGCCGTGCACATCATTAAAACGCGAGGGCGGATGTTCGTACTGATTGCACTATTCCAATTAAGTACAAATACGTTTGCATTTCACTTTACGCTAAAAGTTGCAACAAACATGAGCTTGTGAATTACCACGATATACACTCGACTCTACAAATCTAGCCCTGTTTACACCTTCCTTTTATTCACACCGTTGTTACCATTGCACACGCGATTCGCCAACCAAGCTCGGACTGAATGGACGTACAGAATGAACACGATTTTGTATATGCTGCTACTGCAGCTAATCAAGCTGCTCCTAATCTAACCGCAAGCTGAAATTATCAGCCGAACACTGATGGAGGTAATAATTAGTTTCTCCCTTTTGCCTGGGCACTTCCCTGTCTAGAAAACGACAGGGACACCTGAGCAGAAAGAGGCGTTTACGATTGGTTGGTCCGTGGTTACTGGAGTGGTACCGGGAACTGGAGCTCTCTCGTCGAAACGTCTCTTGGAGATGAACGTTAGCAGATGACCCCTCACTCCCCCTCTCCCACTCCCCCTCCCGGACCCCGCATTTCGTTACGAACGCTGAAAACGCTAAAAAGACACATTAGATGGACAGCAGAGGTTGAGTAGCAATAGATATCGTACAATCGTATTTGTAGTAGAATTGCTCTTAGCTATATGGGTCGTCGTGATGGGCAGTCGAGCGTAGTAGAGGAGAACGGTCATCTGAAGGTCACGAACAATATGCTCCGGTTTGTCTTCTTGACTCGAAGTTGCCCCCCCACCGTAGGTATTTTGGTCGGCATTGTTGTTATCGTTGTTATGGTCGTGGTCCTGGTCGTTGTCGTAGGCTGGCCAGCAGAACCACCATCATCACCACCAACCAGCTCCTCCATTCGGACGGACGACACCACGCCAAATCTCGTCACGACGAACAACCCGCATCGTCAAAGCCCGCGTGTATCTGTCGCGATGATTGCGAGTGTCAATGTTGTTGTTGTCACTGTAGTAGTTGATGTTGTTGTTATTGTTGCTGTCATTATTGTTGTTGTTGTTGTTACTGTAGTAGTAGTTAATGTTGTTGTAGCCGCCGCGAAAAGGATGATCGTTCTTTTAGCTTCTCGATGGTGTGAGCGAAAGTGGTAGATACCGGCATACTCCGCATATTGCTGCTGCTGCTGTTGTTGGCGTTCTTGGTGGCGGGGTTACTATTGGGATTGTTATTGTTGTTGTTGTTGAGATTGTGGTTGTTGTGGTGGTGGTTGTTGTTGCTCTTGCCAGTGATCAATGAGAGATGTTGTCGTGTTAGACGCAAATGGCAAGTACAGACTGAAAAAGGAGAGAGGAGAAAAACACTTTGCGATCAATATAAAAAACATATTTGTGTACAAAACATGTGTATGCACGTTTATATATAAAGAGAAAAATGTGATAAGGCCGATAATAATCGAGATGCTGCATCACGATCGTTGTCGAATTGCCGCTAAGGGCGAGATGACGGCCAGCGCCACTGCCAATAGACCCAGCGGCATAGGAACGCTCTATAGCTTTAGTAGCAGTAACAACTCCAGAAACCTCAGCAGTCTACCTGAGTCATATATATATATATATATATATATATGCATATACATATATATGCGTAAATATAGTGATTCACTCGCTTAGTCACCTCACCCCATCTTGCCTTCAATTCACATATACATACACACATTCGCATATTAAACTCAGGTTAGCACTAGTGGGTTCATCGTAGTCAACCGGTATTACCCAGTAGCGCTGCCAAAGCAATGACGGCGACGACAACAACAACAGCAACAACAGCGATATCAAGAAACACAACAGTAACAACAATAACCACAACAGCAACAACAACAACAACAAAACCAACAACAACAATAACAACAACAACAACACTGCCGGGGAGAACGACGATGAGGGCGAATTTATGCTAAACCGCGCCTGGTATGTAGGTCGTGCGTGCTCTTTAGTGGGCTTGACCGTAGCATTAGTCGCTCGCCCACTCGTCGAACGCCTGAATGTCTTTCATCGTCGTCGTCGTCGACGACGACGACAACAACAATAACAGCAACACAACGGAACACAACGACAACAACAACAACATGAAAGACGGTGGCCTTCTTGTCTGTCTATCCGTCAATCGAGGCTAACAAACGCATTTGCCTCGGCCGAGGCGTTTTTCCCGGCCGAATGCCGAAGCAACACGGTCACTCTATCACTGATATACGTTATGCTACTAGAACCTCTACTACTACTACTACTACCACAATATGTATACGGCTGTCCTGCTTCTGAATGTGTAAATGTGGGTGCAAACACGCTCAAAAGCACTCGGAGGCTGGCGCCAGTCTCAAAAAAAAAGTATATATATATATATATATGCGACAAGCACATTTTGACGTAGTCCTCGAGGTTGTTTATCCCTGAAACGGCGTAGGCACCGCATTTCAGCAACAGCAGCGATCGATATATAGACTCCTATATATATTGTACATGGCCGCTGTGATCTTTTGTAGTGTTGTATTGCGTTGTTGTTGTTGGCGCTTTCTTTATTACTGCTGTTGTTGTTGTTGTACTTGTGCTTGGATTGTTGTTGCTCAGCCTGCAACGATGATGTGGTCGGTAGAATCAGTAGGGCTAGCCTCTCTTTATGCAACCGTCGATCCCGACGTCTATAGTTTCGGCAAGTTTGGCGGCCTACAGCTGCAGATAGGGCGGCGACACGACACGAGGCGACGATTCGGACGATTCGAGGCAAGAAGAGATGACGAGGCTCGACACAACGGCAGAGACGTCGTTCAACCACCAACAACAATAAAAGGTCATCAGCGTGAGAAATGCCCGCCAAAATGTGGCGTACGGAAACGGCTTTCTGCTCTTAGGGCTGCGATGTTGGTGTTGTTGTTGATGATAATCGTATCGTCAGTGTTGTGGCTGTTGTTGTTGCTGTTACTGCTGTTGCTGTTGTTGTTATTATTGCTGTTGCTGTTGTTGCTGTTGTTGTTGTTATTATTGCTGCTGCTCTTGTTGTTGCTGCTACTCTTGTTGTTATTATTGCTACTGCTCTTGTTGTTGTTGTGTTGTTGTTCCTGCTCCTCCCCATCCTGGCCTTGTTATTATTGTTGCTGGCTGTTGTTGTTGTTGTTTGTCGTCCGTGTCGTTAATGTTGTCGTTGTGAACAGCGACGACAACTAACGCCTAAGAAAAACTATCGCCAGCTCTCTGCTTGTCATTTTCTAGGCATTCTTTCTCTCTCTCGATATTGTAGTCTAGGTGCCTTCACATACTCTAGATATGTTCACATGTTCTCATCAGCATCGTAGTTACATAGTCGTCATGTGAGCGTTGGCCTCGACGTTTTCACACCACTCTCACCAGCAGCACCGTCTCGATCAATCTGGCGTGGCGCAGCAGACTTCCGTGCGCAATCACGTGCGGTTACGAATCGGATACGTTATTCATCCTTCCTTCGTATATATAGCCTCTTGTGGAATATTGAATGAATGATATAATATAAGGCAGAAACGTTTCTTGTGAGAACGTCTCTCAATCGGGTTACTGATGATGATGATGATGATAATGATTGGATTTTGTCACTTTTCCAATGAACCTCACCAACATTCATTACGAAAATTGGCTCAATTATCGGGCAGTCGAGTAGGAACTGCTCCACCCCGACTCCAATGATTTGCGATGTTTGCTGGAACGGAATGACACACAGATATAGTTAGTCTTCTCGATCAGTGGACAAGGCTAGAAAGTCAAATGTTCATTGTCAGTACTGCACATTAAAAAGTGCTATTCCACGAAAGATAAGCTGCTATATAATTTCTGCGATATTCAATAGCTGCACGTTTTTCTTAGAAGCCAGCACTGGTGCAGATGCAAACATCTAGCTATGTGCGGGGTTGGGACTAGTTGATCTTTATATTCTGCGCATTTGTATACGCTTTATTAAGCAAATGCTATTCCTGGCAGTCAAAAAGTGGTACAAGGTAGATTCGTGATAGAAAAGAGTCGAACCCGAACAAACGAAACTGATTAGGAACAGCCCTTGGTGTTTTGTGAACATTAAGGCATCTAAACTAGCAGGTATGAGTAACACATAAGGTACGTATAAGGGTAGATTAATAAACGCGTAAAAGATTGGAGTTGGATCGACCTTTGACTACAGAAACGACACCGCAACGTAACGTTAGTATATATATGCCTAAATAAGAATCATATGTAAAATGTTATGGAAATATGTTACTTGTACAAACAGTTATTACTACAGCCACTATAGAAAACAGACACTATGTTGGGTCGGGCAGTACAACGTCTTCTATTCAATGAGCTCTTTTCTCTCCACCTCTTCCTAGCAAAATGCTCCTTAACCTACACGACACAAGAAAGCAAGCCGGAAAGGGAAGTGCACCGACAACGTTTGTAAACATGTCTTGAATATGGCCACAGTTGCAAGAGAATTTCATCTTTGTAACCACAATTTTTCCCCTGTTATTGTTTCTGATTATTGCCAGAGTTATTAATAGAACTACTAATACTCTTACTATTACTACTATTACCGCTTGTTATCGTTGTCGCTATAGTTTTGGTGCATGATTTTAGTACGTCAAACATGTTTGGCTTGTATCCTGTGGTCAACGCTGCTTTCTGTAAACATTCTTAGCGTTTCATGGTGCGCTTTAGTACGAGAAAAAACCGTGTTACATTAAACGAACTATACGCACTCATTTCCACCGCATCCGTTCATAGCAGATCGTGTTGTTGTTGTTGTGGTAGTTCTTGTTTATGTTATGTTGTCAATCAGCCAGATTCCCATTGTTACTATTCCGTATGTCTTTAGTTTTTGATACTGTTGTTTCTATTTATGTATTTGATATTGTTGTTGTTGTTGCTGTCGCTCTTATTGCCGCCACACTAAATAGAGTAATTTTCGACCTAGTATAACGGCAACAGTTGTCAATCTAGCGCGATCTTCATAAGAGTTTCATCGTCGTACTCCGTCTAGGGTCGCGTGCGTTTGTACCCGTTTCAGTGGAGGACCTTTCAGCGGACTGGAATACTCCCTCAATTTGATTATCTCTCTGTCCCTGATCCCCTGGCATCCCCTCGTTTCATAGAGAGAAAAAGACAGTGAGAGAGTAGCCATAGTATGAACATGGATCGGTATGAACATAGCCTGGTCACGCAGATTCGGCGATCAGAACCAACAGCGCGCCCCGCTTCCAGCGCTACAGCGGCGCTTCGTGCAGGGGGACCGGCAGAGGGACGGGCGTTTTGCAGGCAGGTTGGTGCCAGCTAGGGCCACGACCGTGCGCCATGCTTCTTTCTCCCTGGGATGCCGCGGTACGCAATTTTATCTGGCGTTCTTTTACTTCTCTTTAATCTTCACCCACCTAGTTTTTGTTTTTCTTTCTCCTCTTCTTTGTCGTCGTTGTCGTCGTCGTTTTCGTTTTCTTCCTAATTCTTTCTTACTTACTACGTTAAGCAGCAGTCACCGCCGCCTCCCCCGCTGCTAACTTACCTGCGTGCATTGTGGGTGCCGCCGCCGGCGCTACTTTCGTTCGTACAATATCTGCCGCTACGGCGACGGCAGTGGTGGCGGTAATGGTGGTGATGGTGGTGGTGGTGAAGTTAGCTGGGACCGTGTCCGACTTTTTCTCTTCTTTCCCGTTCGTCTGATTTGTTTGCTCAGTAGACTGGCGAACGCTGCGTCCGCCTACGGCTTCCGGCGGCCTCTTTTTCAAAGTCAGCTGCAGCAGAGACACGCTGCGGCCAATGGTTTCCGCCGCCAAACTTCGTATAAATATATATATATATATATATATATATATATATATATATATATATATATATATATATATATATATATATATATATATATATGTGTTCACTTATATATATATACGTGTGTTCGCTTCATATATATATATGTTGCCACAGGTGTCGGCACCGATCAATAAGTGGCTCGCTTACTCGCGTCCCTTTCTTCCCTAGTTAACTAAGGCCAATAGTAAACAGAAATAAATAACTTGATTCTGGCGTATTACTTTATGGCGTATTTTTATACATCTGTGCATTTGCCCGCTTTAATTGGCATATTTCGCGAGCATGAGAAGAACTGGCTTTTCTTTTCACGCGCGATACAATGATTTGACTGACCCACTGAACAAGCGCGTTACACTGCGTGCGTCGAGACTACTTCACTCTGTTTGGCTGTCACCATCTCGCCAGCTAGAATCGTTGTTAGTTGAAGCTGTTCGTTAAGGATTCAGGAATGTTTTTGGATAATCTCGCTAACGAATGAATGCTGAAGCCAAAGTGTTGTCTTTCACCGCACCAAATCTCTGTTGCTAGCTAAAACAAGGTACGACACACAACGTTGTGCCAATGGTAAGAACAGTAACAGAAACAGTACCATAACCGACCGTCTTCACAGATCGGCAGTCGCAAAGTTTGTCACCAAAGAGGCTAGCTCGTCTATTGTTGAGTCGCCCTCACCTGGCTGTTGTCGCTGCTTGCTGGGGCTACTCTGCCGTTCCATCCTGTGATTAGTATCTTTATTATGACAACGATTGTGAGTCGTTCATGCGTTAACTTGATTTGTCAGTACGAATTGTGTAGTGGTTTCTCTCAGTGTTGTTGTTGTCGTTGTTGCTGTTGTTGTTGTTCGCGTTGTCATCACGACAGCTTGTTCCTTGAGTTCGAATCTTATTTTCCTCTCGTTTTCTGTTGCTTTCTCGGTTCGGTGAGAATAGATGTAGTAATTCACCAGAACTTTAGCTCTAGCTATATGTCAGACTCACTGTGCCAGATCAATCGATAGTTGTTGCCGTTGCTATTGTTGTTTCTGTTGTTCACGTGGAGCACGGACTAGATTTTCATCAGGCTTGCTGGGATCAGAGGAAGTAAGCGGCTTGTCATCATATACATATATATATATATATATATATATATATGCATACATACACATACACACTGATATATATATATAAACTCGAGCGGGTAGACAGCCACTGTCACCCATCGATCGAATCGTTGTAGTGTGGCGAACGAAAGCAGCATCAAAACGATACCGAATTTCACTACGACGGCTCCTGGCTGCCAGCTTAAACAGACAACAGCGTCGGCGATCGGCGGCGAAACGGTTCGTTGCGCAGCCCGATTTCCCTCCCTCTATCTCATTTTCTCCCCTCTCACTCTATATATATATATATATATATAAGCGAGATATAGAGATATCTCTCACTCTTATAATATATATACATATATATATATATATATATATATATATATATATATATATATATATATATATAATATATATATATATAAATAACCGTCTTCTTGCTCTATGTTCTATCTCTCCGTTTGGCTCTCTGGGCGGTCTCATCTACGTTGAATATCCCTCTTCATCTATCCATCCATCCATTCACGGAACAACAACCCGCACAACAGCTCGACCACGGCTAACCGTCACCGCAGTGGAAAAACTCATCTAGATCGAGCTGGCTGAGCAAAAACGACCAGTCCGACTGATAAAACCTCTATCGTCCGCCGCCCTGTATTACTACGCCTACTATATTTATCACTAAATCACTACTACTATTCCTACTACTATTAGCTCTGCCACTATGACTACAGTCCTCCATGTTTACTTATATATATATATATATATATATATATATATATATATATATTTACAGAATTAAGACGACTACCACTTTAGCAGGAGGCAATTTGCGAGAAAGCATGATTTTTTTGTGTGGCTTGACCGACGATTAGTGGGACCGTTCATCGTCGCCAGGTCATGTCAAGTTTAAGCGCGCATACGTATGTATGTAATTAAAAGCCATCATTTCATTCACCTATTGGCATACTAACACAAATCTGTTTGGCTAACACTGGTGCAAAACATAGCGCTCTGGGACGCGTTACGTTCATGTCTTTTTCGCAGCTGCTTTCTATCATCAGAGTATTCCCTACAAGTTAGATAGATAACGTGTTCTGCTGCCGTGCTTTTTGTTTTGTACAACTGACCGGGTTATTCTTGCGGCAGTAAAGAGGCATGATGAGTATTTCGTGTTAAGTTCGTTTGAGTGAGATTAGCGTTAAGCAGATAGCCTTAAAATAATCAAAACAAACGGAACAAAGGAACCAACGGATAGTCAAAAAGCAACAATGTTGAACGACAGCCGTAGCAGCAAAGCTGACGACGCTAGCAACAAAAATAACAACAACAACAACAACAACAAACGACAACAACAGATGACAACACCAAACAACAACAACAGATGACAAAATTTAAAACAACCACACGAACAACAACTACCGCAACACAATGACAATAACAAAAAGGAACTGTACCAATATTACTAACATGGAATCAAAAACAACATCATCATCATCAACAACAACAGCAGCAACAACAACAACAACAACGAAAACAACAACGACAACAACAAAAACAACGACAACAAAAACAACAACAACGACGGCGACTACATAGGCTAGAATATACTCCGTCCCCCTCCCTACGGGCTTGGAGCCACAAGGGCTGCGGTGTCGTCGAAATCGCCGGCCGATCGCCACCAGCAATAGTAGTAGCAGCAGCAGCAATGTTAGCAACAGTAACAGCAGCGTTCGATTGTGTTGTCTATTTTTTTGATTGTGTGGTGAACAGACAGATAGATGCATTGGTGGACAGCCGCCATATGAGACTAACAGGGTAGATTGATAGCTATTTACATCGATAGGTGGACAGTCAAGCCCGATGGTGGCGTAGCGCGGTGCCGTGGTGCAATCGCGTGCACCACTCGCGACCGGAGGGGACACTCAGGTTCAGCACGGGTTCGATCTCCCGCCGGTGTTGCACATTTAATATGGGCTTCTTATGGGGTCCGTCTCTCGACAGTGAAGCGAAATGCGAAAGCAACTCCGTGGCAGCGTTAAATGCTGGCTGCTGAGAGCAAATTGTTTTCCACTAAGCGAGCTGAAAGCGCAAGGGTGGACAGTCAGACGGACAGTCGAGCTAACTCGTTGTTAGCGAGGAAACTATTCTGGTTAGTTGCTGGGGAATCAATCGCGTGTCAGACTGTTAGTCAGCCAGCCATCCATTTTCCAGCCATTTATTCATTCATTCATTTAGTTCTTGATCGCTGCCGTTAGCCAGCGTTACGTCGACTACAGTCTGTAGGCTCGCGAGGGCACAGTAAGTTATAACAACAATGGAACTGCGGGAACAGCAGCAGCAGCAGCAACAACAACAACAACAACAACAACGACCAGGACCTGCGCGTCGAATCGGTGCATGTTTTCCTCTTTCTCATTCTCTCTCTCTCTCTCTGTCTCTGAAGTGTTATAGGGCCCACTTCGCCATCGAGCAGCGCAAGGCAATCAAGGCAAGGAGGATTTTGGCTGCTGATGACAAACGCCTGTCTTAACCCTGTTGTTATTATTATTATAGTTATTGTAGTTATTATTAGTACTATTATAATTAGTATTACTGTTCTCTTCTTAATGCAGCGGCTGCGCCAACACTGCGCTGATAGATAGATACATAGACTACAGGCAGCAGGCAGCAAAAGACTTTAGACACCGAGAGAAATTGCGAGCGTAGTAAAGAGAGCGCACGTGCCCGAGAAAGAGAAAGGTTGCGTTAGAGAGAGATAGTGTGTGTGCGCGTGAGAGAGAGAGAGAGAGAGAGAGAGGGGGGGGGGGGAGAGCAATCCATAGACAAAGACAACCAAATGGATTCATGCCACGATGACGAGT
The DNA here is from genome assembly GCA_003439945.1 of Dermanyssus gallinae. Lineage (NCBI taxonomy): Eukaryota > Metazoa > Arthropoda > Arachnida > Mesostigmata > Dermanyssidae > Dermanyssus > Dermanyssus gallinae. Next base: position 137,559 of record QVRM01004259.1, read on the forward strand.
ACGTCATGGCATAGCAGCAGCAGCAGTAGTAGTAATAGTAGTAGTAGTGACTTGCTGGTCGACGCGGTCGTTGCTGAGCTGAAAAGGGGGGAGGGAGAGGCGGGGAAAGGAGGGGAAGGGGGCAGGAATAGCACGAGAAAGCGAGCGGGCGGACGGGCGGGCGGGGGTGGGGGAGGTAACTGTTATTCTCTGCACGGTCGACATCATCATCATCATCATCATTATCATTATCATCAGCATCACCATCATCATGAGCACTTCGTTGTCGTCGTTGTCGTCGGCGGCAGCAGCGGCGGAGGCGGCGTCGTCACGCATGGCTGGTAGGCGAGCGAGCAGAGGAGCTAGGTCCGGTGCGTGGACTACTCCGGACGCCGCTTATTGTCTGTTGTCAAACACTCCCTCCCTCACCTCGCCAGCAGCCAGTAGCCGTGCAAGTAACCCCGTCCGTAGTAGCAACAACAACAACAACAGCAGCAACAACAACAACAGCAACAACGCCAACAACACCACCACCACCAACAACAACAACGCCAACAACAACAACAGCAACAACAACAGCAACAAACCCAACAACAACAGCAACAAACCCAACAACAACAGCAACAACGCCAACAACAGCAACAAACCCAACAACAATAACAACAACAATCAACAACAACGCCAACAACAACGCCAACAACAACAACAATAGGCACACTTTGCAGTAGCAGCTAGCAGACAGATCTCTGCACAGAGGCACAGACAGAGAGAGAGAAGAGAGAGGCACACGCGATATCGACGGCCGTCGCTGCCATCTGTGCTGGCCTATAATGTTGTTGTTGTTCTTATTGTTGTTGTTGTTGTTGCTGTCTTTGTAGCGTTGGCGGTAGGCGCCCGTAAGCGGTAGGTGGGTCGCCTACGTCTGACTACGCCTGCTGCTGCTGTTGCGACCAACAAGTGTTGTTGCTGCTGCTGCTGCTTCTGATATATGGCTTCTGCTTGTTGTTGTTGGTGTTGTTGTTGTGTTAATGTCATGATGTTAATGTCATTGTTGCGGTTAGTAGCGTCGTTGTTGCTGTTGTTATTGTTGCTGTGTGTGTTCTTGATGGAATTGCTCTGATTAAGTTAGTAATAACTGTTGTATAATTGCTATTGCAACCTGTTTACTAATTTGGATATTTCTCTTGATTTGATTGATATTGTTGTTTTTCTTGATTTGATTGATATCGTTATTTTTCTTGAATCTATCGATGATGGTGTTGTTGTTGTTTTTGACTTGATGTGTGTTGTTTTTTTTCTGTTTTGATTGATATTTTTGTTAATTTCGATGGTGATGATGACGATGAGGTGAACTATGTCTTCGTTGTTGTTGTTGTTGTCGTTGTCGTCGTCTGTATTGCTGCCCTGCCGCCATAGCTGCTTAAGAGATAGCAACGGTCATCTTCCCTTAGGCGACGGCGGCGGCGTGGGTGACGTTGGCCGTGGCGGCAGTGAGGTCAGTAACGAGGAGGGAGACGGGGATGATTGTCTGACTGAGGCTGAGGGTGGGGTGAGGTGAGGTGCGGTGAGGTGAGCTCACCGTGTGCTTGTTGCTGACCAGCCGCGTTGGCAGGAGCTTGGCGAGCTGCGGTCAAACGGCCGCCGTCCGCAACTGGCCGTGGCGAACGTTTACCGCACACTTACCTGCCACTTAATAAGTCACCGACTATATCTATTTATCTATTCATATACTCACTCGCTCGCTCAATCAACAACAACAATGGCAGTAACAACAACAACAACAACAACAACAATGGCAGTAACAACAACAACGACAGCAACAACAACAACAACGACAGCAACAACAACAACAACGGCAGCAGCAACAACAACTACCACCGCACGAAGTAGTAGCACCCCTTGCGGACCTTATCGCCACGTCTCTATATGCCATGATGGAGGTTGCCTGAAGGTGCTTGGCAAGCAGGCGGCAAGGGGAGCGATGGATCACAGTGGTGCGCGACTGGTAGTGACGTTACTATTACAGATTGTTTTTCATATTATTACTAATGCAATTAGTTCCGCAAGCTTCAGTAGTATGTGACAAATTGTGTATTTTAGTTCGTTAAAAAGAACTACACGAACAACAATGGCGGGGGCGGCGGCTGCCGCACAACAACAACAAGAACAGCAATTAAGAATAAAAAGAAGAAAGTTTTCGGTTTTTGTCAATATAGTTCACAACAACGAATACCTAGCAAATTTTTATGAGCACAGAACATTAAGACAAGTGCGTTAGCCGCATACAAGCAGTTGCTATAATCCTCTTCTTCTGTGACGACAACGGCATTACTCAGACCACGGGCTACACGCCACGAAAGTACAATATGTTCACGATCCATTCGTGCACCGTATGTAATGAGTATACTGTCTGTATACTTCTGACGCAGTACGCACGCTGAAATATGTTGATTCATTTTGAATGCGATAATACATTTGAAAAAAATAAATTTTCAAGGTTTGGCGGGATTCTGGGGGGGGGGGGGGCACTTTTAGGTACACCACTGGACTTGTTCGGGCGTTTTGTCCAGCAAAGGAACAGCAAGATAATGCGATTTATTCTCTGCATACGATTTACCAATTTACCAAGGCAATCGCGTATATATATAGAGAAAAGTTGTTATGAATTGTTTCAAGTCCATGTTCAGACTCATGAGTCAAGCTAGGCTACTGGGCCAACTACAGCATCTACTGTTCTACACTACTCGAAATGATGACGATAGAGCGACGACAATCGCAGCGACGGCAAATTGTATAGACCGCGCTGTCATATATAGTTTGAAAGAGCTATCGCTCTGTTTGACCCAAACTGTGGTCATCATTCATGTCTTACTATCGCGACAACTAGTAAAGACGTCACAGACAGATGTCCAATGGCACAGCAGCTCACTCATATCGTTTCTTGAGGAAAAACTCAACGCAAATGTCCAAGGCAATATGACCATCAACACCACTTCTAAAAACTATAACTATGCATATTCTCTAGCATGTCTTTCTCTCTCCCTCTCTCTTGCTTCTCTTCTCGTTGTCTCGGGTATCTCGGGATTCGTGCGCCTCTCCTAGTCTAGGCTGACCTTCTCCAACGTAGAAAGATGCCATTACCGACTGGTTAATGTGGGCTGGTCAGAACACAAAGGTATTCTATGCCTTTCTCTCTCTCTCTCTCTCTCTCTCTCTGTCTGCCTCGCGTATACTTCATGCTCTTCATGTGAAGCCGCTCAAATACAATAGATTGTTTCATTGAGACTACAATACATGTACACATGTGCCAACACAACGCATCTGCTCACAGAAGTGTCCACCATCCATCAGGATCGTTTGTTGAGCGGGGCAAGGGCACGTTGTAACGCCAGCTCTTCTCGTTGCTGCATCTCCCATCTTCTACCTATTCTATCAGGCCTATATCTGCTAATAGTCGTCTGGTTGGCGTGCAACGCTATTCCTATAATAATAATAATAATCTCCGCGAACATGCTTTTTGCAAGTTGTTGTTATTTTTGTTGTTCTTGTTGTTGTCATCCGTTGTTACTGCTGCTCTAATTACTAGAAATGTTATGGTTGTTGCTATTGTCTTGCACCTACGGTATTGTTGTTGTTGTTGCTATTGTTGTTGTTATTGCTGTCGCTGTCGTTTAACCAATCGTCCTCATTATTGTTGTGGTGCCTCTTCTAGAAGTTAAGCTTTATAATCGTGTAGAAATAGTATTGCAGAAGGTTGCTGTTGTTGCTGCTGCTGCTTCTAGCTTTCTTATGTTTGCTTCTGCCATTATTCTTCGGTTCTTTTTATTTTTGCATCTGCCATTATTCGTATGGTTGGTGCCGTTAATATTGTTGTTGTTGTTGTTGCTGCTGTTGCTGCTGCTGGCGTTGTAGCTAGTGCGGCTAATGGTACTTACTTTTTTTTTATAACACTTTCTGATTAGTCGGCTTGCATTGTGATAAACAGCAATGAAATGTTCGTTACCGTCAAATTGCCGCTCGAACAGTAGTAGATGCCGCAACGGTAAGGTATCTCGATTGGAGTTGTTGGCCAACGGCTCGTGTTGACCGAAGTCTCTCGTAAAAGCATCCAGACACATCAGGTGTCATCCTAAGTCAGTGCCCACATTCAACTTCGTCTGCTGTCAGGAGACATGGATCATATATATCTATATATATATATATATCAAAACAGAAATTTAACGATCCCTTGTCCTGTTCTTTGCTGGATACCGGTCTGTCTCCTTCTGGCCAACGTGACGATTCCCATCATTATCGTCAGCACTCTACTAGTGTTAGCTCGTTGTCCCCCGCTTCGCGTCACTGCAAGCATGACGGACAGAGAGGGCCAAAACCTTCGGAAGTTCTTTCTTCACCACTAACCACCTTTCAAACTCATTCAATGTGACAGCTCCAGTAACGTCTCCTCCCCCTCCTTCTGACTGCTTTACCTGTTTGACTGGCGGCTTACTTATAAAAGCTATCATGATTACTATACGAAGCCGCCACAACGTTCTGCGTTTCTAGGCGTTCGTTCTTAACTATTTTAAATATATATATATATATATATATATATATATATATATATATATATATATATATATATATATATATATATATATATATATATATATATATAAGCTTTGCAAGTGGTAGGACCCGACTTGGAGGACCGCACTAAAGGTGTCCATAGTGCGTCTGTCAAACATGTATTGGGGGTCGAGAACATCATCTGTAGAAGTAAACAAATCATTCGAGTCTAAATAATTTATTTATCTCTAGAAATATCAACTAGCCGTCGCTACTAACAAAGATTCTCAAGAAAACGATATGACAATATTAGAAGTATGGTATGGAAATTATCTACTTGTGCAGTACTAGAGTAAAGTGAAATTAATTTAAGACTGATATTGTTCATAGAAGAGGGAATTGGGCTGGTTACAAAACGAAACTACGAGGCAGGTACAAACCTTCTAAGGCTTTCTAAGTCTAAAGATATATATATATATATGCATCCACTCCAAAGCGCTAACAGATCAAAGTTATATAAATAAATGCCAAATTTAAAAGCTATATATATATATATATTACCTGATGCTGTGGAGAAACAATCTTTATCAGCATCAACTGGATCTTCTATTCTCAGTGACCCCGTGTTCCTCTCGTTCTCTCCCTACCTCCTTTTCTCTCTTTCATTCTATGATGTTTAATAATAAATAGCCCTTCTCCACTCAACAGTGCAATCGCGCACCGTTCAATACGGCTTTGTTTGTTCAATATGGAGTATGTGCGCACGCGAACCCAGGGGGGAAGTTGATGATGTAGGGTGCCTTTGTGTGCACTTCCTCATTGGCGACTCTCAGCGACCTCACGTTGCCGCGACTTGGCGAGTATGCCCGTTGAGTAAAACCGGGCGTATATATATATATATATTCTGTTAATTATGTATTAGTCCATTTTAAGGTTGCAGGTAAAGAGAAAAAAAAATATGTATATATATATATATATATATATATATATATATATATATATATATTCTGTTAATTATGTATTATTCCATTTTAAGGTTGCAGGTAAATATATATATATATATATATATATAGAAGCGAGCACTGCCGAGTGTGCAAACGTATTGTAAATGATTAAAAAATCATCACTATATATATATATATATGATGTTGATAAAAGCAACTCGTCTATGATACTAACTCGTCGCTATTATGCAAGCCGTTGTTACCCCCGCCGCTGCTCTACTGCTGCTGCTATAGCGCTGAGGTGCCTAGATAGGCGACGACAACAAGTACGGGCTGTCATCTTCCTCCTTAGAGGAAGACAGAGATGGGTGATTGGGAGAGAGAGATAGATGGGAGAAAGAATGTCAGATCAGAGCACGCAACTCAGCTAGGGAACAAACAAATACTCTACTGTGGGTATCGACCAATCGACCGACGAAAAACGGACAAGCGATAAGACAGACATAGAGAGACGACATGCACACAAACGAAGGGACCCGTATAAACACGCATAAACACACATCATTAGATACAGCACATATACGCGCTCAGACATGACAAAAACAATAGTAACACCAACAACAACAACAACAACATCAACAACAACAACTCCTACTAATTCTTCCTGCTAATTACAACAACGTGAGTAATAATGAATATGACATTACCGTCTCGAGCCAAATATCGATCGATATATGAAACATGCAGTGTTTCGCAGCGAGACACCCGGGGGCAACTAGATGGGAGGCACTTACTCGTTCCCGATGCTCGGGTCGAGCAAACAACTGTTTTCAGCTGCTGTCAGCAGTCATCTTTTGCTTCTTATCGTTTTTTGGGATGCTGGGGCGGTAACAGACTAGCTACAAGAAGCAAACTACATGTGAGTGGGCTGGTAGGAGGGTTATTAGGAGGTGCTCGATGGGGGGTGCAGTGCTGCCAAGTGTTGACCTGCCAGTACGAACCATCACCACAAGGATTACTTATGCCCCTGCTGCATTTACTACCGCCTAAACTAACCATTCACTAACCACCTAGTCCGGTAACTAGAGGCTAGGAATATCTTTACTAGAATGGCGTTTACCGACACAATCTGCTACCACTACTACGACTACTTCTACGAATAACGCTGTGTACTATGATGACGACCAGGACCAAATTATTCTTTATGATATAATAGTTCTTCCTCTTGTTGGTTTGTTAAAAAAAATTAATAACGACAACAACAACAAAAACAGCTATGCAATGTGTTCTTGCTGTTTCTACAGTAGCCTCGGCATGGTAACTGAAACGTTGTTGCCATTCAGAATAGTTAACACTTGAATTACAACCACAATATACACTACTCATATTGCCGTAATTGGTACATTTATTTCAAACATAAAATCACTTTTATAATCGTACGTATTATCACACGATATCACATTTTCTATGAAAAAAACAAATTATTTACTCATATTGTTTTGACGTGTGTACAATATGTGCCGACGTACAAACGAACCTCCGTGTGCGTGTGTATCCTTACGACGCGCGTAGCGAACATACAGTGAAGGCGTCGACACGACCTGTCATCAGCCATCAAACAGATGGGCCATATATCTCAGTTGTTCTCTCTCTCGCTCTCTCTTCTATTCCTATTAGCATGTGTCTCAGTGCTAGAGTTAATTAACGCTTCTATTACGAGCGTTCTATTATTAAGACGATCACACTAAAGATGGCACTCGCACAACGTCACACCGCCACATTTCTCTACCGCCACTGCACGGCCAAATAAACACATCAGCAATCCCTTTGTGCATAAATCTGTAGCTTCAGCAGCAGCAGCAACATTACTACCAACAGCAACGGCGGCAGCGGCCGCGAAGAAACAGCAGCAACATGTTTGTAATGTATGCAGACGAAACGACGTCGTTTTCGTTGGGTAGCGTATCATCTCAAAGAACAACAACAACAACAATACAATCGTAACAGCAACGACAATAGCAACAACAACAGCAGCAACAACAATCATGACCGCATCGTTGACAGCCACAACGACAACAAGAGTAGCAACAACAACAACAGCAGTAAAAACAACAGTAACAGCAACCACAACAACAACAACAACATTCATAACCGCAACGTTGACAGCCACAACGACAGCAACAGCAGCAGCAACAACAATAACAACAGCAAAAACAACCACAACAACAACAACAACAACAGCAACAACAACAATCGATAGCAACAGTAACAGCACACCCACCAAGCGAAAAGAACTTCCCAAACGTCGTACTCAACAGGGGTACGCTTTATTTATGATGTGCGTCAAGTCACTCTTAGCAGTTTTTTCCGTCACCGCAACCACCACCATTACCACCTCCGCCGCCAGCACTAGCGATGACAGCAGCAGCAACAGTCACAGCAGAGTTATGTTAGTAGCGGCAGTAGCCAGTGAAGTAAAACGAAAGTTGTTCCGATGGAAATGGTTACAACATAAGTTTAGTAAAAATGTGTTTTTTTTAAGGAAAAAAACGACGGCTAGTAGGACCACCGCGTAGTCGTAGTTTTAGTAGTAGTAGTAGTAACAGTAGTATTATTAGCAGCATTCGTAGTTCGTTGTGCAGAAAACGTAGTCGCAGCGTTTGTAGAAGTGCAGAAATAGTGATACCAGCAATAGGAATGAAAACAGTCCCTTAACAGAGTAGGTGCCTCATTGGGTCGTAGGAAAAGATTGATCGTTAACACACAGCTGTAGCAAGAGCAGTGGTTGCATCAACAGCAGCAGCTGGTTTAATGCATTTTTGTTTGGTAGTTATTTTTTAACAGCAAGCCCGCTCATTCCAGTTCACGGCTGCAGCGATAGAACAACCCCAGTTGAGTCCGGTGGTGGCGTAGTGGGTGCATTCGCGTGCGCCTCGCGACTGGAGAAGACACATAGGTGCAGCACGGGTTCGAGCCCCACCGTTGCGTTTTCGTATTTACGGGGTTCATCATACCAAGCAATGAGAAAGCAAACCACTGGACGTTAAATGTTGGCTTAGGGTCAGCCCAAACAAGTTTTAACAGTAAATCTGCAGCAGCGGGCAGTAGCGGGGTTTTGCCGTCAGCCGCCACCGTCACAGCGGAGCAACCAACAGCAGAGGCTTCCATCGGCTATTAGGAATATAAATTCCGGGTCGCCAAAGGCTCCTAGGGTTTTCCTTACTTAACTTGTCGTGTTGCCGTTGTTGTTGTTGCTGCTGCTGTTGCTGTTGTTGTTGTTGTTGTTGTTGTTTTTGCTGTTGTTGTTTTTCCTGTTGCTGTTGTTGTTGTTATTTTTGCTGCTGTGGCTGTTGTTGAAGTTGTTGTGATATTTGCTGCTGTTTCCGTTGCCCTCATCGAGTCAAGGACCCCATGTGGCCAGCGGTCAGCTGATTGTAGCGGCCAGCGCATATATCTTTGCACAGAAGTAATAGAGTTTGTAACGATGCTTATTATGATGATGATGATGATGATTGTGGTGGGGTTGTTGATAGTGACGACGACGACAACGATGATGACGACACCGATGAGATTTGAGTATAGGGGGTCGAAGCGGGGGTAGACGACGACAACGACCACCACCACATGAAGACAACGCTAGCGACGGGGGTTAACAAGGAGCGAACGGAAGGGGGTGAGAGAACCACCATGCGAACGACACCCGTCCGTGTGGAATCGACGAGCAATCTGATTGCCAATGATGATGATGATGATGATGATGCTGATGATAATGATGACGATGACGTTTGCCGTCTGCTGTTGCCTGTCTCTCGGTCTCGATCGATGTCTCCTTTGGCTTCTCGAACCTCGCGACCTCGGCCTCGGCAACTTTTTCTTGCCTCTCCATTTTTCCCTCTGTTGTTGTTGTCGTTTTTTTGTTGTTGCTAGCCATTCTCGTCCCTTTGGTCGTTGCGTGGCTCGGCTTCTTCGTGGCTGAGGACGAGGTGGTGGTGGTAGCAGCAGTGCTAATAATGGATGGTGATGGTCCTCGTGGTGGTTGGGGGTGGTGGTGGTAGCTTGCTGCTTAGTTAGTTGCTGGCAGTTTGGCAGGAAAGCTTGGCAGGCAAACAGACAGATAAACAGGCATTTCTGCTATTGCAGTGGTGCTACTGATCTGGCATCTGTCTATTCGTGTTAGCAGTAGCACAAGCAGCAGACACCACACGATCGACGCACGCGTTACGACACGTCAACGGTGTGAGTGAGTGTATGGCTTTAGCTTTAACGACGACATCGACTCTTACTACTACTGCTATTACTATGAGATCTATTACTACTGCTACTATGAGATCTATTACTACTTCTTACTACAAGTACTGCTATTTTGGCTTCTACAACAACAACATCGATAACAACAACAACATCGATAACAACAACAACATCGATAACAACAACAACATCGATAACAACAGCAGCACCGATAACAACAGCAGCACCGATAACAACAGCAGCATCGATAACAACCACAACAACAGCAACAACATATTGGCTACTGTTACCTCTGGCGCCACAAATGGTGCTGGTGCTTTTGATTGCCGTTGGTTTGTTGCTTCACGGAGCCGGGGGTGATTTGAGTCCATTTTTGTCACGGTTGTTACGGTTGTTGTTGTTGGGGCTGCTGCTGCCGCTACTGCGGCCGCTGTTATTAGCTTTGTCGTCATTCGCGTTCTCGTTGTCGTTGCTGCAACAATCGTTGTTACTTGGGCCGACCGTTTGGTTGGTTTTAAAAGTCTGTCACCATGCCCTTGGTGGCTGGCTAAGATTGAAGTTAAGTAAGAGGGCACAGTGGGTGTAATTTTGATATCGTATCGTCGTTATGAGAGTCTTAATGGGGTGAACGAACACTAACAGCCTCAATGATAGTGTTTGCCATGTTTGTTTTTATGTTTATCACGGGTCTTCGTAAGACGCCGTAGCGAATGCGTAAAAAATTGCGTGAGTGCACGCTACCACATTGATTGGAAGCGTATCTGTAGGTTGACGTAGTGAAACGAGCTATCTTCGTGTGTTCGATAAAGAACAAAAATCCTAACTTGACGTCGATAGGTCGGTGATGGTGAGTTTGTCATCGTCAAAGACATAATTGTTCAGGGCGACAAGGGCATAAAAGGGAGCCTAATATATATATATATATATATATATTTTTTTTAATTATGTATTTATATATATATATATATATAAATCGCTCACCCATTTATGCCATATCATTTTATTTATAATATTGGCTATTGCTCGTAGGTCAGGTTTTGCCAGGTCAAGAAAAATCGGCTACAGCCAAAACGATCAAAGCTTGTCTAATTTTTCAAGGCGTCAATTTATGTCGAATCATTATCATTACGTAGTACTCTGACGTATACTTAAACGGAGAAACATGATTAAAAAGGGAAAACTAACATATATATATATATATATATATATATGTGGTAGACTTGCGAGCGGACGTCTATCATACATATGTGAGGCATGCGCTGTTAGCATAAATGAATATGTACGCGCTGGACAGGCACGAAGCTGGCTTTCGGCTGATGATGACGCGCCCCGACGTTGCGGTCGCACGTCACACATTCCGCGCCGCGTGTGCAAACCGAGGTGCCGGAGCGTTTTCTCGCGCGCTCACGGCCGGTGGATGTCCCGCTGTGCCCGGCGGCCGGCTTCTGCTTCTGTGGCTGCTACTAAATGCTGCTGCTACTGCCGCCTGCTTTAGTGCTGCGGTTTCGGGTGCTCCATCGGGTGCTGACTCAGCAGACTCAGTTGTGCCTCAGACTTCGCCGCCAACGCCAACGCCGCTACCGCCGCCGCAGTCGCTGTTAGCATGGCAGATGCCGCTGTCAAGTTCGGCTGCTTCTTGGCGGTGTGCTGGGTATGGAATTCCGGTCGGAACGAAAGTTGATCGTGTGCCTTCACAAACTGCCTACCCTTGAAACCGATTGCCGCCTGGTCGTCTACTGGAGACGGGGGCTGGACGTAAGCCGCAGTGGATTGTGCTAGTAACTGTAATATAGAAGAAATACAAATGAGAAAAGGTGACACACAAAAAAATGCAGGGCGATAGTGTTTGATACGCAGATCTGTGTACAATAGATAATAATAATAATGTTGAAAATTGTTTTCTGCTTTATCTCAACGCGTTTCGAATGCTGTTATTGCTTGCTAAAGAGTCGATTCCGAGTTATACTCACGTTAATTAACGATATGTATTCTACATACCCGTTTTTGTGCTGCGCCTCCTCTTCCCGAGCGCACATCACCCCCGTCTACAGACTGCATCATCTGCGGTGTTGCAGTTGCATTCTTACGGCGCATCTTGCTCGTTCTCGCCTGGCCGACGCGCGCCGGAATGAACCCGGCCAGATCCTTCCACCACTTCATCCACACCCAGCCTGAACACGGCCCGGCACTCTCTCCTGGTGTCTGTGGTGGTGGTTTCGTTTTTTTTCGAGAGATCGAGAGGAGATGACACGCGAATCTCTACGAAGAAGCGAGGAACCCGGCCGGTCGTCGTTCATCCATGCGCTATCCATCCGTCTATCCAACTAGGTCGATCCATGCGTTTCGTATCTCTTAGTGCTGCCAGCCTCACACACACACACAGAGAGATAGATCCCTTATTCCGAACATCCAGATGTCCAGATCGGCGTTCCAATCGGTTCTGCGAACAGCATGTGCACGCACGGTGCGAGTTGCGCGTCGTGCATGGAACGGAGGAGGGCACATGTTAGCACACGTCGCTAGCAGAAGCCGCCAACGGCTTCTCCTGTCTCTGCCGGGTCGGCCGTATCTCGGGCGTGGAGGCCTCGGCAATTTGCAGCTCATATTGCTGCCGATTCCATGATGTGGAGTTTTCTGCCGTTCGGATGACGGTCGATTAGCGGCAAGGGAAGGCCAAAGAAGAAAGGCGGTCGGACGGGGGGGGGTGATTTTGTTCAATTTATGAGCGATTTCGGCAGGCGGCGTATGTGACCTATTTGCTGATCTAACTTTCCGACGATCTCTCATCACATCGCTTCTGCACATGCACGAGTATCGTGTTACGTTGCGCTCTCGTTTGCCCCATGGTTTTGCTGCTGGTTGTTCTTATATATATATATATATATCCAACGAACTCTGCTGGAAGGGGCTCCAACCCCTCGACCAGGAGCTGCTACAGTAACAACACCCCTATCGCCGGCGCCACTCCCGTCACTATGATGTATCCACCATCGTCATGATGATTATGATGATGATGATAGTGCAATATCTCTTTCGCTAGACATACATGCACTGCAATCTACGCACACCCAACCACTTTAATTGCTTATCGATACAAGTGTTGATCATCAGTCTAGCAATATATACAGTCACTGAAAAAAATATAGGGCCACCCATGTTTGCCACATTTCACGCATTTATTATAACCGATTGTGTAAAGATCATAATGATACATGCTCACAGAGTAACAGCGGATACTTTTATCGACATTTGGAGTATCGGGTTACCTTAAAACACGAGATTTCGACATTTGGCACAGCTACGCTGCGAAAAAATTATAAAGTCACCACCAAGATGCATGTCTTAGCGAGTGAATTGAGTGGAATAACAACGTTTGGGCTCATTTCACGGCTCGACGGAAACGAAAGCAGACCTCCTACCAGAAATTTTTCTGTGCTGAAACGATGGGTTTGGGTCGGCGTCTCACGAGTGACGAAAATACCCAAATTAAGGCTTATAAGGATGTCGGCCTCTCTAATCGGGAAATTTCCCGTCGATTGGGGCGTTCTCGCCAAGTAGTGAACAACTTCGTGAATTTGGGTAAAAAATACGGCGTAAAAAAGAGTCCGGGGCGTCCAAATGCCATTTCGGAACGAAACAAGCGCGCAATTTTGAAGATAGCCTCGAACTCTGCGCTCTCGGCAAAGGCAATTGCGGCGGCGGCCGGTGTGCAAACGAACGTGCGAAATGTGCAAAACCTCCTCAGGAAGACACTTTGGCTCACGAGAAAAAACTTAAGATAAAACCACGATTGACCGCTGAGCATCAGAAAGCTTGTCTCGACTTTGCCCAGGTTACAATGTCATGGACCACTGAATGGCACCGAGTGCTCTTTTCGGATGAAAAAAAGTTCAATTGTGATGGACCGGATGGATTTAACTATTATTTCCACGATGTGCGCAAGGAACAACGATTTTTGTCAAAACGGCACTCAGGTGGCGGTTCGGTGATGATCTGGGCCGCTGTCGTGTATTATACAAGGTCGCCGATTGTGTTTTTAGACGGTTGTGTTAATTCGACGCGCTATAGGGATCTACTAGAAGAGCAATCCGCACATTTTGAGCTGATGGGAGAACCCGACTTTGTTTTTCAACACGATAATGCCCCGATTCACACTGCTAAGTTGATCGAAAGCTGGTTCGAACAACGCCACATTGAGGTCCTACGCTGGCCTGCAGTCTCACCTGATCTTAATATTATCGAGAATGTATGGGGCTGGCTTGCCCGAAAGGTTTACACCGACGAAAAACAATTTTCGAACCAGGTAGAACTAAAAAAAGCAATTGTGAAGGCTAGGGACGAGCTCTCGCAGAACGTCATCCAAAATTTGTTCAACACTATACCAAACCGCATTTTTTGAAGTTATCCGACGTAATGGGAAGTTTACTAAATAATAAGTATAGTTGTTAGGTGCCGTGAAATGAGCCCAAACGTTGTTATTCCACTCAATTCACTCGCTAAGACATGCATCTCGGTGGTGACTTTATAATTTTTTCGCAGCAAAGCTGTGCCAAATGTCGAAATCTCGTGTTTTAAGGTAACCCGATACTCCAAATGTCGATAAAAATATCCGCTGTTACTCTGTGAGCATGTATCATTATGATCTTTAAACAATCGGTTATAATAAATGCGTGAAATGTGGCAAACATGGGTGGCCCTATATTTTTTTCAGTGACTGTATATATATATATATATATATAAACATCATAGGCGTTTGTTTGCTGCTCTCACCCTACGCTCACAATGCACGCTGCCGTGTACGTAGTGCAATCGACCGGAGTAGAGAGACGGGCTCATGCAGCTCAAAGAAGATAAAGCAGGAAAAAATAAGAGTAACATGAGTCTCCTCAGATTAGGCCAACATCTCCTATGCCCCATCAGAGAGGAGTGCCGATTGCTTTCTGGCCGACGCCACCATGTGGCCTGTATCCATCTGCGCGCGCTTGTCGGTCGCTGTTCCGCCAAATCAGCAGCGGGCAGCAATACGGCGACCCCTCCGGGGCTGCCCGGGGGCGGTACGTGCTATTCGAGATTGGAGGTCATTCTTTTTAGTGAAGATTCCCATCCGATTCCGACCTATTCTCCCTCCCATACATGGGTTTTCACCTAAATGTAGATGGTAGGGTAGTTTTTCTCGTTGTTGTTGTTATTGCTGTTATTGTTATTGTCGGCCTCTCTATTTCAGTGCCCCCTCCAATGTTAATCTTCCTTTGTGCGGTTGTTCACATCGACGACACTGAAAGATACCCCACCCCCCGCCAGCCCCAAAGTATCGGTGCTTGCTGCTGCGGCCGTGGCTGCGTCGCTATTGGCCGCTAGGGCAGCAGAAGAACAGCTGGTCGGTTCCGGTCAGATGTCCGTCGTCGTCGCCGCTTGTGTTTCTAACATTGCCATCATCATCATCTACGCTCTACGAAGGCCTGCGTGCTCGCTTGCAGCTAATGCTATGGCGGCGGGGGCGCCGCGATGATTCGCGTTGGTCATGTGCAGCAAGGCCAAAGACAAAGAGTAGTAAGTAACGCGTTGTAAATGTGGCCGGGGTCCGGGGGGGACACCGAACAGAGGGCGACGAGGCGTGGGGGAGCAAACGCGTGTTACTGCCGGCGTTGGCGCTGGCCGATCATCGCTGCCGCACACGTGCGCTGAGCGCATGCTCCATAGATGTATGGAATTATCAGGCGATCACCAGTCGCAGTTGTGAGAGAGAGAGAGAGGGAGAGAGAGACGTTTGGGGATAGAAAATATTGATTAAAAGTACACAGAGATATATCCGAGAGTCGAGAGGTTGAGCTAACGAAGAGCGATGGGGTATGGGGAGAGCGAAATTGCATCTAGCCCCTCTTTCTCTCTGAGGTATAGAGTGGGAGTGTGTGGTTGAGGCTAGAATTGTTGCGCCGCCTTGACTGTTGTATCGACCATGCGGTCGCCCATGGAGCCAAAGGATGGCCCGAAATAGAGTACCAGGCTATTGTTATTGTTATTGTTGTCGCTGCTGCTGTTGTTGTTGTTGTTGTCGCTGCTGCTGCTATTGTTGTTGTTGTTATTGTTGTTGTTGTTATGTCGTATTTGTGGATGGCGGGCCTAGTGGCAAAGAGCAGCGTTGACATACACACGATCAAACAATATTTGCCCTCGGTTTCCCTATCTATCGATGTTAGCCCATCGAACGAGATTATGCACGAAGCCGTACAAACTTACATGAGGCATGATATCTGCTTATCCGTTGGCCTTCTCTACATATACAGCATATACAGTTTGTACACATACAGCTGCCATCCGCGCGGACCCGCGGCCGGCGCGTCAAAGGCCGCAACCGAGTCAGAGCCATACACATACACTAGAAACACGCACTATCATATGCACACTCGCATGCAAAAGACTGATTACACTAGGACGTACATCGCAAACAATATTTTTGTGACTTGACGTGTCTGTATGTGCGTTTCTGGGTGTTTGTCGAGCCTGTCGTGTAAACACCACAGCCTCGACTGTTTGACTGGCCGCTGTTGTATTTGAATCTCTCCGTGAGATAGATAATGACGACGACGACGACGACAATTGTTATCGGCAGTCGTGATTCAAATGGCGTCGTTTCGGGCCGTCATTGAGAAATGCCGAGAGTCGTGGTCGTTGCCGCTGTTCTTTTTTCGTGTCGCCATTTATTATCATGTGTCTGTGTGTGTGTCGTAGGAGGACACAAGAGCGTAGGTAGCCTGGTCTTTTTGGGGCTAACCCCCCTGGCCAATATTGACGTCCACGGATTGACTGCTTTTCGCGTTGCTTCATAGACGGACGATCCCCATAAATACAAATTTGCAACGGTGGGGCTCGAACCCGCGCCTAACCTATGTGTCTCCTCGGGTCGCAAAGTGTTGATCGTCGATCGTCGCGCAGCGCGTCTCGCGCACTGAATGTATCCAGTTTTGGTGATACTCTTGACGCTACCGTACCTAGCAGCGGTAGGGAAGACGAGCAAGAGTTGGCACGACGGGCGTGACATGCTGTCAGGCACAATCCTAACAGTGCAAGACCTCATCCTGCCGCCTGCAAGCAAGGCTGAGGGCCGTGGAGCGCATTTATCTTTTCTATCGTTTTCCTGGACCCTGTGTGACGCCATACCTGTTTGACGCCCTACACTTAGCAATGGCGTAGAAGGCGTTCTCTCCCCCCCCTCTCGTTTCTCTCTCTCTCTCTCTCTCCCGAGTGCCACGCACTGAAGTCGATTTGCATTTACGTCACCTGACCTTTCTTCGAGTCGACAGACAGCCGACTTGCCGAGCCCCAAACGCAGTCCAATCGAAGACTTTACTGCATAACAAGAACAATAATATCAACACAACTAGACTACGAACCGAGCCGAGACACAGACGCGTTTGCATTCTACTCACATTAACAATTCATTCATTATTGCGGGTGAAACGGACTAGAAGGAATACGTAACCTAAGATGACAGTGGATTTTGCGCGCGCCCGAACGATGCAGAGGAAAAGAGGGAATGTCTGTTAGCCGCACAAAGAAAGGTCGTCTTTATCGGAGAGTACAGGGTTTGTCGAACAACCTGGCATCGATTTTATCCGACCAAAACAAGCACTTGCAATATTTGTTGCAAGTAGACAAGTCGACCAGAGCGATTGCCATTTGTTTTGCAGACCCTTAAAGTAAAGTTCGAGCACGTGGTCTATATGAACAATTACAGATGGGACTGAAAATGGGTTTCTCTCGTATTTAACACTGCCCATCGTAGTGGTTAGCGAAGCCTTTTTGATTTGTCAGCCGTATATATATATATATATATATATATATATATATATACTGACAGAAATATTTCATGGTCTGTTTAGTACGCTAAAGCTAGCAATAGCAAACAACTTTAAAAGACAACTGCAATTTTGTGACATTTTAAAGATGAATGTATTAAACAGACAGAATTCTGGCTTGCTTTTGTCGTTAAGCGCAATCCGAATTATCGGAAATGCGACTGCATTTTGTTACGATTCACAACAATACCGATAACGACGATATACGACAACACGACACTGAGCACGTAGTCTATTGTTACCAGCTTATTCTTGTATTTTTGCACACAATAGCTGGCGGTATATCCTCACCAGCCGATTACACCGTGTGACTGCTCTGCTCTGCTTTTTCGTTCATAGCTACTACGACGAAGGCCTTTTTCTTTGAAGATTTGGACAAACATTGGATTGGACAGTCGGCCCGAACCACTTTTACCACGACTTGGCCACGAGCATTTCTTCAAGCCGGACTAGCGTATCGTATAACGACGAGCAGCGTTGGTTTGACAGCTACAGACAGGAGAAGTAATCGAGACAGTTTTGATCAGTATTATTGGCCTATTTGTGTACCCTGTACGAACAACAGAACAACAATAGCAACCACGTCCACAATAACAACAACGACACCAAAGAACAACAACAGCGATAACGGAAACGGCAGTCGCCTTCTTCGGTGTCGCATGAAGTCATCTCTTGAGTTCGCACCGCATCCAGCCCACGTCCGCCATATCAGATCGCCGTGTTCAGATATTTAAGACGTCTGGCTTCCGTTAGGCATCGCCTTCCTTTCTTTATCTCTCTTTTTATATATATATATATATATATATATATGCGGATCATTTTTGGAGTGTTGTTGTAGCTGCTGTTCTGGTAATCTTTAGAGTTATACGTGATACTATTTAACTTAAACGGCCTTGCTAACGTGACCAATGAATTGAGTAGCGATGATTAGTATCTAGCGTACTAAGATGCCCCTGTTGTCGTCATGCCAAATCGCTTCTGGGACGTGGGTGCATACTGTATCTAAGAGCATCTATCTTGTAGAAGCATCTAATTAAAAAAGAAGACAGTAGATGTATTTGGGATCATCTTCCACTGGGAGAATGATCTGACTACTACTATTTATCACACACAAATGATATATAAGGGTATTCTATGAGTTTGTTCTGACTTCCGCGCTACCCGGAGGGTTCCCACCCTGTCGGCACTCGACCTAACGGGCCGACCCATCTCAGCAAATTGTCTGTTTTCTCAAGCAAAGCGTGTGGAACGCTTATACGTGTCTATATATATATATATATATATATATATATATATATACGTGTGTGTGCGCGTATATGTGGTGGAGTGTAGTTGTAGACCTTTGTTTTGTCTAGGTAGGACTCATGAAATGGCTCCACGACCTTCGTCTGCAGAGTTGATTGGCCTCTGCTGGTCACGCATGCTCGCTCTGCGATTGTGTTTTACTCATTGCGTCTGTTTTAGCTGTTTCTGCTGTTGCTGTTCATGTTGTTGTTGCTTCTGCTGCTGCTGCTGTTTTGTCATGTCTGGTATTACAGTATTGATTGCTGTTGTTGTTGTCGTCGTCGTCGACGTTATTGTGATTGCTATCATAGATGGAATATGATTGTTATTTTGACGACTCTCAGGAGTGTTGAGAGTAGTAGTAGTGGTGGTGGTGGTGGTATATGCGTGCGTGCGTAAATAGATACATAGATATGTTTGCTGCTTTGTTTGTATCCGTGTATGTGTACGTATGTATGCGGTGACATGATGTCAGCTCATTGTGCCTACCAGCTATTGTGGCCACTCGGGCCGTGGCACGGAGCGAAGCGGTGGCACGAAACCGTTGAGGAAACCGTTGTGGTTCTCTCCCCCCTCTTCATCAGCCGCCGAGAACCAGCCAGAAGAAACGAGACAAAATTAAAGAGTTAGAGATATACAGAGAAGGAAAGAGAGAAATAGGGGAGAGGGGGATATGGAATAGGGTGAAAGAAAACGGAACGGAAATGCACAAAGAGAGAGACGCGCACAGAAATAGAGAAAATATGATTGGCGTAGAAATTGGTCCCATCGCAGAAGGCGGATGGACGAATGGACGCCCGGACACACGCTAGCTAGCTTTTAGTTATACTCACTGTTTCCGTCGCCGTTTCTTAATCGGATTTTGCTTGACGACATTGTTGTTGCGTTTGTTACACTGCCGCGACTTCTGCATCTGCCGTCGGTGTAACTGTTGTTATTTGATTGATGATTATTGTTGTTGTTGTTGCTGTTATTGTCGTTATTCCTGCTGATGTTCAGTAGTTGTTGTTGTTGTTTTTGCCGTTATGTCTGCTGATGTTCAGTAGTTGTGCTTGTTGTTGTTGTTGCTGTTTTGTTTCCCAT